>OY293306.1:18353932-18754801 GCA_958502075.1 Orchestes rusci
TTTTTCATTGCACGATCGTTTTTCTCAGACGAAAATGTGTTTCCTTTTCTTCCCATGTATCTTTTTCCTTCTTCCCTCTTCTTTTTGTTTACATTATATTCCCAGTCCTTACTATCACTTAGTCTATTTTTCTTTCTCTTGCGTTTTTTACTTTCTAAGTCATTTAGACTGATCAGATCACTGGTAACACTTTCATTTGATGATGACTGCCGCTGCGAATCCTCGTCAAGTACATTATCAAGGCGGTCCACATCTAACAAGTCTTCCACATCACTGGTAACATTACCATTTGATGCTTGCTGAGGTTCCTCATTAAGTACATCTTTGAGGCGGTCTGCATCTAACAAGTCTTCCACATCACTGGTTACATAATTATTTGATGATGGCTGCTGCTGCGGTTCCTCATCAAGGCGGTCTACATCTAACAAGTCTTCCAAATCTTTGGTTGTATTGAGATTTATATCACCGAGAATATCTTCATCATCGTTGAGGTCCAAATTTCCCAGCAGAACTTCTTCTGCTTTAGTGCATTCCTTTTGTAAATTCTGTATTGCAATTGAAAGCTCGTTTTGCTCGTTGAGTTGATGATTGTTGGATCCTAGTGGCCTTATTTTACATAGAATTTTGTATGCTCTTGAATTTTCATCCATTCTGGAACAGACATATAAATCTTTAAGATAAAGTTAAAAATTCGAATTTCCTAGGACTTGAGAATACCTACCTCCATCTCACTTAAAGAGAAAATTGCCCAACTCCATATAAAATTAAAATGAAAATTGCCCAACTCCATATAAATTTGAAATGAAAATTGCTTAACTCCATATAACCGTAAAATGAAAATTGCTTAAGTCCTCCAAATTTTGTAGGAGCTTTACTCTAGGTATGATCACTAATAATAAACTATCTGTATATTTCATACACTTCCTCTACTTACCTGTACTATTTAATAATAATATCCAGGAACTATTTCACTTATGAAATGTAAAATACTAGGCTAACTTAGCAGGCGTCATAGACACGTGTTAAACAACGGACTTAAGCGATTTTCACACTATCCTGAATGACATCGGACTTGCGCACTTTTCATACAGCGGTATTTTGGTGCCATCTGACATTTTTTTAATAAACTATCTGTGTCAGTCTATTCGTATTTTAATTCTTGACAACATGGTGTCAAAAGTCCAATTTCACTAAAAAATGGACTTACGCAATTTTCATATGACGCCGACGATATGTAACATTAGGTGCTCTTTTCAATATATCATCAGAGTTGTGCAAACAATATATTCATGAACTGATACCTATCTTGAGTAAGATATTAAGACCTTTAATTTATTTTCCTTCTAAAGATGAAGTTTTGAGTAACTTGCCGACTTGCTTCACAGACTTTTCAAATGTCAGATTAGTATTGGATTGCACAGAAATTTTTGTGCAATCTCCAAAATGCTTATGTTGTCGAATTAGGTTTTATTCCCAGTACAAATCGCATCTGACCGTAAAATTTATGACGGGGGTATCTCCAGGAGCTCTAATAACATTTGTTAGTAAACCATATGGTGGAAGAGCTTCCGATAAAGTTATTTTTGAAGAAAGTAACGTAATTTCTTTGTTAGATCCTCATAGAGATGCAGTGATGGTTGATAAAGGCTTTTTCAATTTGTACTCTTCTCCATTATGAAAAATATAACTTGCTTTTGTGATAGCTTCCAGAATGGTTTTGGTTTTACCTAAAAAATAAAAAAATGGTAAGAGCCGATAAAAAAGTTTTGAAAATTTATTTTTGCGGATAAAGTTTTTCGATCAGTGTTTATTTGTTAGAGGTACATATTAGATTATTCAGCTTGAGAGAGTGAATCTGCATAGAAGTTTCTCAAAAATGAAAACAAAGCTAAGTATTTCTATTTTTATAAAACTTAGATTGGGAATATTTTACCTTCAAAAATACATTTTATCTCTAAAAGATAAATTGGCCTTCCTTCAAACATAACAATGCCATCTGGTGAATATCCTAGCCACTTGTTTGCAGCAGAAACAACCATTCCACAGTCCACAATTTCCATTCCTGTTATTTTTACAAAAGCCTTTCTAGCAGCACTTTCATATTGTAGACCATGTTTCACAAATTTATTGTTAATCTTGGCAGGAAAAAATTTTTTTAAATCCTTATTTGTCCAATCTTCTTCCGAGTAGGTATATATGAAGAAAGCCCATAAATATTATGGCCAAGTTCAAATGGGGATGGCTCTATTGAACTTAACTAAAACCGCCTTCGTAGTTTTTGCATCTTTGACGATAGCGTTCGGCTGAACCAAGTAGTGCTTGCCACCCTCGGTTGTCCACGTTCGCCCGTACTGCGATTTCATGCGAGAAATCAGCGCTAACGCCCGGTTCGAGGAGGCCCCATTCACGGGGACGGCACTCGATAAAGCTGTCTATTACTAAGGGGGTTAAACAGCCGGGCTGTGGTTTCCAGAGGCAACGTCCAATAGGCGGATGCTGTTTCGTGCTGGGAGCCGAAGGCCCCCAGCCAGTCATTGCCTTTATTGACGTGCCGAACACTGACATAAATCGCATGAAGCAATCTTTGGCCATATCAGTCAGCTGCCCCTCGCTGAAAATGGCCCCCTGAGCGCCCTGGTTGTTCAAGGACGTCATGATCTGTTGGGTTGCTGGGCTCCCCGCTGCCCCATGGTACCACTCAGCCAAGTACGCACCCCTTACTTGGATGGAATGCAGTACAGTGGTTGTGAATACCGACAAGCTGGATACGTACAAGGACACCAGCCTGATTTTTTCGACGAGCATCAATCCAACGAAAGTGGTTGCTTCAGCTCCGTCCTCGGCGCACACTCTAGGTCTAATACCTGCCAGTCTTAA
Organism: Orchestes rusci; assembly: GCA_958502075.1. Taxonomy (NCBI): domain Eukaryota; kingdom Metazoa; phylum Arthropoda; class Insecta; order Coleoptera; family Curculionidae; genus Orchestes; species Orchestes rusci. Next base: position 18,356,810 of record OY293306.1, read on the forward strand.
GATTACATTGTAGTCATTCGGACGTGGCAGCCTCAAGTCTGTTACCCTGAAATCGGGCATAACGAATTGGTACTGGGCTGCAGATGCATTCCTTAGGTACCGGATGCCGATGTGGTCTAGCACCCAGTATAGGCCGCGTGTTAGTGCCTGCATCTCCCCGCGCCTCTCAGCCAATTTTATAGCAAAAGCGTATAACTGTGCCGCAGTAACGACGGCCTCAGCTGGGGGGGCGGGTGAGGCTCCGTGCACCAACAAAGTTATGTTGATAACGGGCCACGAGACATAGTTAGCGTGGGGGGTGAGGCCATCAGCAGGGCCGTTGAAACGGTGGCCTCCTCGAGCTAGGTAGTGGACGAGGAGTAGATCAGCTGGGTCATAGTCCTCTCGCTCAACTAGGATGAACTCACCGCGTTGTATGGGTTGAGCGATATCCATATAGTTGAGCTGGGCATTGTCAAGGTTGATTGCCGTCACGGGGTCTGCTCCCTCATAGGGTTGGGCTACAGGGACCACGCCCTGTGAGGCGAAGAGGTCTGCAACTAATGCATTCCAGAACAATTTGGCATACATGGCGTAGTTATCGCAGACATTAACTGCCTCCGTCAAGTACGCCGATAAGTTTCGGACCGTATTGTGGTTCCCCGGTTGCAACTTGGGGACTATGGCGCTAGTTACAGCGCGTTCACTGATTGTGCCCCCCACAAAGAACTTCATGATCTCCGCTGTGTTCAAGGGCTCAAGTATATAGGCCTCGCCCCAGCTGAGAGTCAAGGTGCGGTGGGCTACAGCCGGTATGGGAGCGGCTGTGTATCGCAGGACACGACCGGTGACCTGAACTGCCGGATCTAGCCCCCCGCCTGGGGCTGTGGGGTATATGAATGACCGTATACAGTGGGCGTTGTTGGCAAAGATGAAGTTATCAGGTGAATTCCTGATGCCAGACCACATGGCTCGTATGAAATTAGCCGGGGTAGGGGTCAACGGCTTGGCCTGCCATAGGGTGGTAGCGTATGTACCATCTAAATTTCTTCTTCTTCTTCTTCTTGAAATAGGCTTTCAGCCTGTTTTTCCAGCCTTAAAAAAAATCCAAATTGAATTCTAATATATGTTGACATGTCATTGGAAATGTACATTTATAAAAGAGCTTGTCCCGACTGCGTCATCAACGCCGAGCCAAAACTATTATAGATAGAGTCATGAAATTTTGAAGAGATGTTCTGCTAAATATTTCTAGGTGTGCTAAGGAAGGATTTTGCGAAATTTTATCCCTAAGGGGGTGAAAAGGGTGGGTGTAGAAAGATGAAAAATTATATATTTTTGGTCACATCGACTTTAAATTTATAATCTCAATTTAAAGTGTTTATTTTTTTTTTTTCATTGATTTGACCGTTCCTACCAAAAAGTTGCCACTTCAACTTGACACAGAGCCAGGTCCATCATCTACGTCCAGAGATATTAGAGCATCTGCTAGAAAGGAAAGAAAAGACCAACCCGATATCAGTGTTGAACCTGATGTGGACTGTGGATTTAACGCAGAAGACCAGGAAGATATTGAAGCGGCAGAAAATATTTTGACAGCTTTGAAACCCCCTACATCACCCAACGAACCAAGGTATAGGGATTCAGAAGTGCAAGTAAATACACCAAAGCAGTTGACATTGTGTGAACTTATAACCACAGATAGTAAACTTAAAAGTTTTACGGGAATTAACAATTTTAAAATTTTTGACACCGTTGTCACTGCATTTGAATCTTATTGTAAAGATCGAAGAGTTCATCGACTAAACAGAAGGCAGAGAATAATGCTATTGTTTACAAAGTTTAAAACTAGTCTCACATAATAATATGTAACATTAGGTGCTCTTTTCAATATATCATCAGAGTTGTGCAAACAATATATTCATGAACTGATACCTATCTTGAGTAAGATATTAAGACCTTTAATTCATTTTCCTTCTAAAGATGAAGTTTTGAGTAACTTGCCGACTTGCTTCACAGACTTTTCAAATGTCAGATTTGTATTGGATTGCACAGAAATTTTTGTGCAATCTCCAAAATGCGTATGTTGTCGAATTAGGTTTTATTCCCAGTACAAATCGCATCTGACCGTAAAATTTATGACGGGGGTATCTCCAGGAGGTCTAATAACAATTTATAGTAAACCATATGGTGGAAGAGCTTCCGATAAAGTTATTTTTGAAGAAAGTAACGTAATTTCCTTGTTAGATCCTCATAGAGATGCAGTGATGGTTGATAAAGGCTTTTTCAATTTGTACTCTTCTCCATTATGAAAAATATAACTTGCTTTTGTGATAGCTTCCAGAATGGTTTTGGTTTTACCTAAAAAATAAAAAAATGGTAAGAGCCGATAAAAAAGTTTTGAAAATTTATTTTTGCGGATAAAGTTTTTCGATCAGTGTTTATTTGTTATAGGTACATATTAGATTATTCAGCTTGAGAGAGTGAATCTGCATAGAAGTTTCTCAAAAATGAAAACAAAGCTAGGTATTTCTATTTTTATAAAACTTAGATTGGGAATATTTTACCTTCAAAAATACATTTTATCTCTAAAAGATAAATTGGCCTTCCTTCAAACATAACAATGCCATCTGGTGAATATCCTAGCCACTTGTTTGCAGCAGAAACAACCATTCCACAGTCCACAATTTCCATTCCTGTTATTTTTACAAAAGCCTCTCTAGCAGCACTTTCATATTGTAGACCATGTTCCACAAATTTATTGTTAATCTTGGCAGGAAAAAAATATTTTAAAGCCTTATTTGTCCAATCTTCTTTCGAGTAGGTATATATGAAGAAAGCCCATAAATATTATGGCCAAGTTCAAATGGGGATGGCTTTATTGAACTTAACTAAAACCGCCTTCGTAGTTTTTGCATCTTTTGACGATAGCGTTCGGCTGAACCAAGTAGTGCTTGCCACCCTCGGTTGTCCACGTTCGCCCGTACTGCGATTTCATGCGAGAAATCAGCGCTAACGCCCGGTTCGAGAAGGCCCCATTCACGGGGACGGCACTCGATAAAGCTGTCTATTACTAAGGGGTTAAACAGCCGGGCTGTGGTTTCCAGAGGCAACGTCCAATAGGCGGATGCTGTGTCGTGCTGGGAGCCGAAGGCCCCCAGCCAGTCATTGCCTTTATTGACGTGCCGAACCAAGTCCACTGACATAAATCGCATGAAGCAATCTTTGGCCATATCAGTCAGCTGCCTCTCGCTGAAAATGGCCCCCTGAGCGCCCTGGTTGTTCAAGGACGTCATGATCTGTTGGGTTGCTGGGCTCCCCGCTGCCCCATGGTACCACTCAGCCAAGTACGCACCCCTTACTTGGATGGAATGCAGTACAGTGGTTGTGAATACCGACAAGCTGGATACGTACAAGGACACCAGCCTGATTTTTTCGACGAGCATCAATCCAACGAAAGTGGTTGCTTCAGCTCCGTCCTCGGCGCACACTCTAGGTCTAATACCTGCCAGTCTTAAGATTACATTGTAGTCATTCGGACGTGGCAGCCTCAAGTCTTTTACCCTGAAATCGGGCATAACGAATTCGTACTGGGCTGCAGATGCATTCCTTAGGTACCGGATGCCGATGTGGTCTAGCACCCAGTATAGGCCGCGTGTTAGTGCCTGCATCTCCCCGCGCCTCTCAGCCAATTTTATAGCAAAAGCGTATAACTGTGCCGCAGTAACGACGGCCTCAGCTGGGGGGGCGGGTGAGGCTCCGTGCACCAACAAAGTTATGTTGATAACGGGCCACGAGACATAGTTAGCGTGGGGGGTGAGGCCATCAGCAGGGCCGTTGAAACGGTGGCCTCCTCGAGCTAGGTAGTGGACGAGGAGTAGATCAGCTGGGTCATAGTCCTCTCGCTTAACTAGGATGAACTCACCGCGTTGTATGGGTTGAGCGATATCCATATAGTTGAGCTGGGCATTGTCAAGGTTGATTGCCGTCACGGGGTCTGCTCCCTCATAGGGTTGGGCTACAGGGACCACGCCCTGTGAGGCGAAGAGGTCTGCAACTAATGCATTCCAGAACAATTTGGCATACATGGCGTAGTTATCGCAGACATTAACTGCCTCCGTCAAGTACGCCGATAAGTTTCGGACCGTATTGTGGTTCCCCGGTTGCAACTTGGGGACTATGGCGCTAGTTACATCGCGTTCACTAATTGTGCCCCCCACAAAGAACTTCATGATCTCCGCTGTGTTCAAGGGCTCAAGTATATAAGCCTCGCCCCAGCTGAGAGTCAAGGTGCGGCGGGCTACATCCGGTATTGGAGCGGCTGTGTATCGCAGGACACGACCGGTGACCTGGACTGCCGGATCTAGCCCCCCGCCTGGGGCTGTGACGTATATGAATGACCGTATACAGTGGGCGTTGTTGGCAAAGATGAAGTTATCAGGTGAATCCCTGATGCCAGACCACATGGCTCGTATGAAATTAGCCGGGGTAGGGGTCAACGGCTTGGCCTGCCATAGGGTGGTAGCATATGTACCATCTAAATTTCTTCTTCTTCTTTTTCTTGAAATAGGCTTTCAGCCTGTTTTTCCAGCCTTAAAAAAAATCCAAATTGAATTCTAATATATGTTGACATGTCATTGGAAATGTATATTTATAAAAGAGCTTGTCCCGACTGCGTCATCAACGCCGAGCCAAAACTATTATAGATAGAGTCATGAAATTTTGAAGAGATGTTCTGCTAAATATTTCTAGGTGTGCTAAGGAAGGATTTTGCGAAATTTTATCCCTAAAAGGGTGGGTGTAGAAAGATGAAAAATTATATATTTTTGGTCACATCGACTTTAAATTTATAATCTCAATTTAAACTGTTTATTTTTTTTTTTTCATTGATTTGACCGTTCCTACCAAAAAGTTGCCACTTCAACTTGACACAGAGCCAGGTCCATCATCTACGTCCAGAGATATTAGAGTATCTGCTAGAAAGGAAAGAAAAGACCAACCCGATATCAGTGTTGAACCTGATGTGGACTGTGGATTTAACGCAGAAGACCAGGAAGATATTGAAGCGGCAGAAAATATTTTGGCAGCTTTGAAACCCCCTACATCACCCAACGAACCAAGGTATAGGGATTCAGAAGTGCAAGTAAATACACCAAAGCAGTTGTCATTGTGTGAACTTATAACCACAGATAGTAAACTTAAAAGTTTTACGGGAATTAACAATTTTAAAATTTTTGACACCGTTGTCACTGCATTTGAATCTTATTGTAAAGATCGAAGAGTTCATCGACTAAACAGAAGGCAGAGAATAATGCTATTGTTTACAAAGTTTAAAACTAGTCTCACATATCGTCGGCGTCATATGAAAATTGCCCAAGTCCAAAAAAGTAAATTTTTCAGGAAATGGAAAAAACCTTCCAAAATCAGATTTAGTAGTCTACACAATGTTTCGTTTGGACTGCTTTTGACCTAAGGTTTTATAAGTGTACTGGTAATATGAAAAATATTTTGTTTTTACAAAAAAATACTTTTGATGGACTTAGGCAAAAATCACACCTAAGAACGTCAACTTTCTTGGACTTACGCAATTCTTCTCACATTAACAAACGAAAACACTGATATTATTGAAAGTGAAACACTGCTTTGTTTATTTGAATTTTATTATCAGAACAGTGTAAAACAAACTTAATTGGACAAATACAAAAATACATAAAACCAAATACTACTAGATACAACAAAAAAACGTAGGTATTATCGAAATATTCTTTGGTATTATCTATTCATGTTGGAGAGAGTCATAAAAACTATGATAGTCCTGTTCCATTGTATTTTTCAAGGATTGAAGATGTTCGAACTTCTCCCTCTATTTTTAATTTATGGAGAATGCCCACTTGGCTGTCCACAAGAAGGGGGGCGAAGCGTGAAAACGTCTTCTAAGGTATTTCCAGAGGCCTGGTTCGGGGGTTGAATGTTTGTCGGTGATCGGAATTAAACACGAGGGCTTTTTAACACTTTATATTGATCCACTAATCCATCCACATCATCAGGTACACAAAGTGGGTGATCTTAATAGGCCAGGTAAACAAGGTGGGCTGAGTGCAACTCAACAACCCGGTAAATAACTTAAACACACAAATTCTACAGCCTTTGCTTAATCAACTCGATAAGGCGATAGGGTTTCAGTTGTTCAGAGAATTAAACGTGCCAATTTCCGGCGGAAAAAATAAGAGCGAGAGAGCGTGGTGTTGAATGGGCAAAATTTAAAAGAGTACTGGCGCTCCGTTCCCCGTTCCCCGTCGCCAAGCAAAAAGTTGCACCTTTCTAGTCGCAACAAGAAAACAGAGCCCTCAACCGGTTTCGGGTATTTTTAAAACATCAACAAAAACAGTTTTTGGAACTAATTCGGTATAAATATGAACATATTGTGAGATGATTCGAACATACTCCCCCCCGCCAAAAAGAAAATAATAAAAAAAAGAGAAAAGAACGAATTAAGAGCGGTCCTCCAAAGTCTACGCCAACCTTAGCAAAAACTCGGGATGTATGGACCCGATCTCTTGGCAAATCAGCCATGATTTGCTGAGCCGAAACCGCGTTGATGTGAAAACAAATGATGCAATTTTTTATGATTTTTTTTTTTTTTTTTTTTTTTTTTCTAAATCTACATCTGGTGGCTGTTGTAACTAGTTAAGAAGTTGTCCAACCGATGTTTGTGTTTCGTCGTATTTCTCTACAATCCTTTCCAGCCCGAGATCCTTAATGAGACCTACTTCTCTGTTTTGAGCAGTTTTCAGAAGTTCTGCCAACTTCTTCAACTGGACCCAGTTGTCGCAGTTTCTCTTCACTTTGCAATCAATCCTCTGACCGTCAAAGGTCAGCCAAATCCTTTTAAGCTCATCCTTCAATTGGAATGCCGGTAGAGGTGGGTCAGTGGACCTGTTTGACCCCTTCCCCTCGGAGGATCTGTAGGTGGAACAAGGGATTGACCCCAGGGTATTCTCTAGATTGTTTACCGCCTTTAAGAGCATGGTATTAGTTTTGTTACTGATATCCAAGGCTTTTTGTGTTGCTCCCTGCATACCGGTAAGTGTGGCTATGTCTTGGGAATTGCGTGTAAGTAATTTTTGATGATCTTCCAGGAGTACATCTAACAAGAGTTTATAATCCTGGACCTTCTCCTCATTTTTGATGGCTTGCCCATCCATGAATCCATCTAGTAGATATACAAGGAACTCATCCTGTAGACTCTCAGGCCGTCCACTGACCCGATATAGATACTTTAGCAGGATATTTGGAGGGATTCGTTTTTGATGGTCCAAGTAACATGCCACAGATGTCACCAACTGTTGATCTTGTCTAAGTTGGCCTATGATTGGCCCGATGGCCTCCGATGCAGTCCCAGTATGATGCTGTCGAATTAGCCAGTGCAAATAGGAGGGGGCTGACTTTCCGGTCTGTCGTCTCTGTTCGGGGTCTGGATTTGGCTGCTGACTGGGGATGTGCTTGGGTGGGTGTTCCTTGATGGAGGGGGTTTCAGCTGCGTGAGGGACTGACATGGTGGCAGGAGTGGCTAACAGCTCGTTGATCCTCTTGTCCAGTGGTGTTCCATCTGTAACGACTTGGAAGCCTAGGGCAACCCCGTCTACAAGAAGAGGAGACATAGTTGGGAGAGAGCTAAGGGAGGCCTCCAGATGCCCAAGGAGACCAGAATCTGGATGTCCTGGCAGTGCTTCGATTGAAGATGGGTCCTGTCTGGGTGTGGGAGTGTACCCGCATGTGCAGCTCTGATAACACACGCCACATGGGGCTAAACCTGGAGGAGGAGATGTGGTCCTCTTGGAGTCAGTGGTGTCTTCAAAATCTGAGTCTTCGGCTTGAGACATCTTGTACGTCAGAGAACAACTCTTTTTCTCTCTACTGATTTTTCTGAATTCCAAAGGACGGGAGCAGAATTGATTCTTAGTTTCCTTTGTCTTTTTTTCTTCTAGGGGTTCAAAATTTTCCGTCTCTAAGCGAGTTCCAAACGTATCCAGATTTACATGAGCGTCATGAAGGAAATCCGGGCCATTCCACCAAAGTGAACAATTTTTAATTTTGTTTGCCAGCAATCCGCGACTCGCAATATCGGCAGGGTTTTTTTCTGTGGGTACATAACGCCACTGACCATTCGTTCCTAATGCTTGTATTTCTGTCACTCTGTTGGACACAAAGACCGTCCAACGCAAGGGGGACGATTTTATCCAATATAAACAGACCTGCGAATCGGACCAGAGGTTAACGCTATCAATGGCAAGAGTGTCCTTAAAAATACCCAAAAGTCTTCTGGTTAATTTGGCGAGTAACAAACACCCGCACAACTCTAGCCGCGCTATGGAAAGCTTCTTCTTAATGGGGGAAACGCGAGTTTTTGCACAAATTAAAGTGCAAGAGACGGATTTATCCTGATAAATAATTCTGAAATAAAGACAGGCTGCATATGCCCTGGCGCTAGCGTCACTGAACCCGTGCAACTCGATTCTCTGAATTTCTTTATTTAATTTGAGTGATCTAGGGATTTCCAATTCCTTGAGAGCAGGTAAGTATTTAAGAAATTTGACCCATTCATTCATTAGATTCTCGCTTAAGACGTCATCCCACTTCATATTGCTAGCCCATATCTTTTGCATTATCATTTTTGCGTGGACAACTACAGGAGCTACAAACCCAAGGGGGTCAAACATAGAGGCAATTACACTGAGAACCTTTCTTTTCGTGTATGGGCTGACATTGTCGAGGGTAGGAGGGGTGATTATAAAAATATCAAAAGTAGGCTTCCATTCCAAGCCTAAAACCTTGCTGGAAACATTTTCAATCTTTATCTCATAATTCTCGGGTTGGGATATGCTGCCGTTATCAACCTTCAATGACTTAGTCAATGGAGGAAAATTTTTACACCACTTATGTAAAGAGAAACCGGCCCTTTGAAGCAAGGAAGAAAGTTGCTTCTTTAATTCTAATAAATCGGATGAGGAATGGGTTCCAGCTAAAATATCATCCATGTAACATTGATTCAGTAGTGCGTCCGCCGCGAGAGGGTATGCCTCTTTTTCTACCTGCGCCAATTCCACTAAACAACGTGTTGCTAGGAAAGGGGAACCTTTATTTCCAAAAAAGACCGTTGAGAGTTCTAAACATTGCAACTCGTCTGAAGGGTTTTCTCTCCACAATATATTTTGCAGAAATCTTTGATTTGGATTAATTTTAATCTGCAAAAACATCTTTTGAATGTCGGTTGATATAACATAAGTAAAAGAGCGAAATCTTAACAAAATATCAAAAAGTTCCGGTTGAACTTGAAAACCCTTCAAAACAATATCGTTTAGGGAATAACCAGTTGTGGTTTTCATGCTAGCGTCCAATACAACGCGGAGTTTGGTAGATTTATTTTCTTGTTTTATTACACCATGATGTGGCAAAAAGTACTTGTTTTGAGAATGGATGTTTTCTAATTTGAGTGGAACTATTCTAGCGTAGTCCTTGGCGAGATATTGATCCATAAATTCCTTGTAATCTATAAACAGATTTTTATTTTTAGCGAACTTGCTTTCGAGGGCGAGGAAGCGATTTCTAGCTTGTATGAAAGAATTTCCTAGTTTTAAAAATGCATTAGGATCTATCAAGGGCCAATCAACCTGAAATTGACCATTTTCCAATATTTTAGTGGTTGTCTTGAAGATTTCCTCCGCCATACTGTCAGAGGGTGTAAGGGAGGACGAGCTTTCACAATCTTCTATCTTCCAAAAACTTTCAATTAATTCTTCCAAATTACAGGGGACTTGATTATGGGAAACCTGGGCTAAACAGGACACTTTAGTGGGGTTAGTGAGAGGGGTTGTTGTGCTTAAATGAGAGCGCGCCACATTGTGAAATACCTTCCCACCTATCACGTATCCCAAGTGAGTATTAAAGAGCGTGGGGAGACCTTGACCTAAACTAATTGCGCCGTTTGTAATGAGTTCAAAAAATATATCGGCTCCAAGCAGCAAGTCGATTTCAGAGGGTTTGAAAAATTCTGGGTCGGCGAGAATAATATTTGCGGGCAGATTCAATTTTGTAATGTCTATAGTTGTTTGGGGAAGAGCGCATGTAATTTTATCTAGTATAGAGCATGATACCATAAACCTTTTCCCAGAGTTACATTTGGAGGTCACGGAAATATCAATCATTTTATTAGAGAGAATATTACTGTTTGAAATGCCAGAAATATGAACAACGCTGGGGTAAGTTTGCTGACTTATTTGTTCAGCCAGGTTAGAGGTTATAAGGGAGCTTTGGCTCCCAGAGTCAAGTAGAGCTTTTGCGTGAATTTTATCACCGTTTCGGCCTTCAAGGGTGACTACGGCAGTAGCTAAAATAACCTGAACATTATTAACGCTGTGACACGAGAGAAAGGTCGCATGATCATTCTGGGGGTCATGCGTTTGCGGGGATTGATCAAGCGCGACATGAGCATCGCTGAACAGATCTAGGGGTGCACGATAGGGGGTATTTTCTAAAGGGGCGCTATCCAGCACGGCGACAGCGCTAGTTTGCCTATTTTGGGGAGAGTTTTGCGTATGATTATTCGAATAATTACGCGAGTGGCGGACCTGAGCGTTATTTTGAGGGGGACGCTTATTATCACCGTTATGCAGCAGAGAATGGTGCCTGCGCTTACATAGCATACAGGTGTAATGTGAAGTACAATTTTCCGCAGAGTGTTTTGAGCCTAAACAGTTAAAACATAACCTTTTTGTTTGAACAAAATTCTTGCGATCCGAATGCGGGAGTTCTTTAAATTTGTGGCAGCTATAAAGAGTGTGGTTTAATTTTTCACAATAGAGGCATTTTTTGTCTACTGTTTTTTCATTTTTAGACGATTCTATCGTGAGATGATGTGAGTGAGAATGAGACTGAGAATGAGAATTTTTGGGCTTCACTTTATTTAAATTTAGTGATTCAAAATTCAAACATTCCAGAGCAATGCACCTGTTTTCCAAAAAATTCAGAAAACCATCGAGAGTTGGCAACACCGACCTGTCTCGCTCCAATTCGAAAGACCTACGAGTGTTGTAGTCCAATTTTTGGCTATAGATGTAAATTAGCAAGAGATCCCATTGATCAACGGGTACATTCATGCCTCTAAGGGCTTCAATATTTTGTTTTATGGTGGTCACAAAATCCCTAAGATTCTGAGAAGTCAATTTTACGAGAGGAGGGAGTTCTAAGAGCGATTTAATATGACAATTTATCGTGATCAAGTTATTGTCATATCTATCCGAGAGAGTTTGCATAGCGATTGAAAAATTAGCACTTGTCAACTGCAAGTTACTAATGAGATTTAGTGGTTCACCCGTTAAGCAGCCCTTGAGGTGCATTAAGCGTTGAACGTTAGAGAGAGAGGCGTTTTTTATGATGAGCGTTGAAAAAATGTCAAAAAAACTTGTCCATTTAGAGAAATCTCCATTAAAGGTGGGGATTTTTAATTCGGGAATTTTGACATTAGCTACGGGTGCCGGTGGGCAACATGCTGCGCTCGGCTGAGTGAAAGAGTCTATTCGATCTTGAAATTTACTGAAAACGTTGTAATAATTACTTTCAACTGAATCCCTATCTGCCTCCTGCTGTTCTTCCAATTCCTCAATTTGAGACTGTACGTCCTCATACTGATTGAAAAAATCTACAAGGGCTTGTTGCCTAGTCTTAAAAATATTTAAAGTTGTTTCCTCATCAAAATGTTCATCTAACCACTTAGCTAGCCTGCTTATACTACCTTTGATGGTGGTTCTTTTTGATTTGAGCTTTTTTAAGCTAGGATTAACGTTAGCAATAGACATTCTAACAATATATTAATCGAGAAATTAGGAAATAAGAGCCGCAATATTATTTATGGAAAAACAGGAGGCTGCCTTTAAACGAAAGTTATGTGACTATTTTAAATATTGAGAATATACAATATGGGCTTCGAAAATCTCACGCAATAAACTAGGGTTTCGCACTGCTTGAACTTCTTCCGTAAAGTAGCGATATAGAAACAAATTAAAACGGTCTCACCTCAAAATCTAGTCTTGGGAACTATTTAGCACTCTTAACACCAACCACTATCCTACGTGCTTCAGGAAACTGTCCTTCAGGAAACTGTCCTGTCGGTCGACGGGGGTTAATTCTGAGTAGGGGGACGATGATACGATGAGGAGTGCCAATTTTTGTGGAGAAATTCACGATCACCTGACAATCCGGCTCGAAGGACCACTTATGGAGAATGCCCACTTGGCTGTCCACAAGAAGGGGGGCGAAGCGTGAAAACGTCTTCTAAGGTATTTCCAGAGGCCTGGTTCGGGGGTTGAATGTTTGTCGGTGATCGGAATTAAACACGAGGGCTTTTTAACACTTTATATTGATCCACTAATCCATCCACATCATCAGGTACACAAAGTGGGTGATCTTAATAGGCCAGGTAAACAAGGTGGGCTGAGTGCAACTCAACAACCCGGTAAATAACTTAAACACACAAATTCTACAGCCTTTGCTTAATCAACTCGATAAGGCGATAGGGTTTCAGTTGTTCAGAGAATTAAACGTGCCAATTTCCGGCGGAAAAAATAAGAGCGAGAGAGCGTGGTGTTGAATGGGCAAAATTTAAAAGAGTACTGGCGCTCCGTTCCCCGTTCCCCGTCGCCAAGCAAAAAGTTGCACCTTTCTAGTCGCAACAAGAAAACAGAGCCCTCAACCGGTTTCGGGTATTTTTAAAACATCAACAAAAACAGTTTTTGGAACTAATTCGGTATAAATATGAACATATTGTGAGATGATTCGAACAATTTATCTGAATACAATTTTGGTAAGTTTTGGAATGGTATCATCATAGCTTTCCTATTAATTCTAACTGGCATTACCTGAAATTCATCTGAATGTCGTATTTTATATTCAATTAAATGATCTGGTGTGTACTTAAGTGCCCTTAGATCTTGGACAGTAGAATCCCCAACTTTATGTCCAGGACGAATAGAATTCACAAAATTGATGGTAGAGAAATTTCTGAAAAAGTCGTAGTGCAAATAGTGTACTACATACGGTTTTGGGTGAATTCTAGCAGTTTTTGCACAGTGAATATAATCCGCCGGCACGTTAATTACTCTACCTGAAATTTTTCTCTCGATGGTGGAGTGCATAGAATCGCACTCCATCTGTGTATGCCCCTTTTCTAAATATTTTTGCATTACACAAATTTTGTTTTCAATTGCAAAGTTCAATAGAGCGTTTGACAGAGTAGAGTTGCGATTTTGGGCACCACATCCATCACTATAAATAATAATTTCAGGTTTATTTTCGGGGTCAATGTTGGGTAAAACTGTTGTAGTCAAAAAATCGCAAATAATGGATGCAAAGCAGTTAGCTTTTAATTCTCCGTCCCCTTCGTGCCAAAAGAAGCAATATCCATCCTTTGTATGTAGATCGAATATTGTGAAGTTATGAACTATAAGCTTAGTCTTATAATATAAAGAGGATACATTAGATTGGGGTGACAACAACACTGATTGCAAGTCCATAGTGAAAACTAGGTTTGATGATTCCTTGTCCTTTTCTTTTTCTTCCCGTGCTTCTTTTTTTTTCTTCAAGTGTTCCTGATAAATTTCCTCTTCAATATTTTTGGTCCGATACCTTACGCAAATGTCGCATTCGTCTTTCTTGGGACTGAATAAAGCCAAATTTGTGTCATCAAAAATGTATTTAAACAGTGTCATACTGGCCTCTTCTATTTGGCGATCTTTACACCATGAATCTCTGTAGAGTCTGTAAAGCTCCGATTTGCTTTTCCAACACGGTTCTAAATACAGTTTAGTCGATGACTTTATGCAGTAGTGCGATTCCAACTTTGGCAAGCTTTTGAAGAAATCCACGACTGACTGCTTTTTCATAGCGTTCCGTAATTCCTTTTGGTTTTGAGTCTGAGTTTGGACTTCTGAATTTTGGGCGATCCTTTCAGCTTCTGATGATTTTTGGCTTTTATTGACCCAGTCGGTAACAGTTCTCATGGACATTCCTAAGGTATTACAAAACATTGTTTTGCATACCCTCACTTTTTCTTTTTCAATGTCATTGTCCATATAAAAAGTATAGCTACAACTCCTACGGCTATTCCCTTCAATCTTTCTATTTCTTGCTCTATTTGTATCGGATGCTGTTGCTCTTCCATTGATGTAAATCTTTTTTTCCTCCCAAGAATAACTCCAAAATTTTTTGAAAACTCTTTTTCTTTCCTCTTCCGTTATTCTGTAGCATTTCATTGATTCCTTTTTTTGGGATAATTTCTTTGTACATAAGCATCGATTTTTCATTGCACGATCGTTTTTCTCAGACGAAAATGTGTTTCCTTTTCTTCCCATGTATCTTTTTCCTTCTTCCCTCTTCTTTTTGTTTACATTATATTCCCAGTCCTTACTATCACTTAGTCTATTTTTCTTTCTCTTGCGTTTTTTACTTTCTAAGTCATTTAGACTGATCAGATCACTGGTAACACTTTCATTTGATGATGACTGCCGCTGCGAATCCTCGTCAAGTACATTATCAAGGCGGTCCACATCTAACAAGTCTTCCACATCACTGGTAACATTACCATTTGATGCTTGCTGAGGTTCCTCATTAAGTACATCTTTGAGGCGGTCTGCATCTAACAAGTCTTCCACATCACTGGTTACATAATTATTTGATGATGGCTGCTGCTGCGGTTCCTCATCAAGGCGGTCTACATCTAACAAGTCTTCCAAATCTTTGGTTGTATTGAGATTTATATCACCGAGAATATCTTCATCATCGTTGAGGTCCAAATTTCCCAGCAGAACTTCTTCTGCTTTAGTGCATTCCTTTTGTAAATTCTGTATTGCAATTGAAAGCTCGTTTTGCTCGTTGAGTTGATGATTGTTGGATCCTAGTGGCCTTATTTTACATAGAATTTTGTATGCTCTTGAATTTTCATCCATTCTGGAACAGACATATAAATCTTTAAGATAAAGTTAAAAATTCGAATTTCCTAGGACTTGAGAATACCTACCTCCATCTCACTTAAAGAGAAAATTGCCCAACTCCATATAAAATTAAAATGAAAATTGCCCAACTCCATATAAATTTGAAATGAAAATTGCTTAACTCCATATAACCGTAAAATGAAAATTGCTTAAGTCCTCCAAATTTTGTAGGAGCTTTACTCTAGGTATGATCACTAATAATAAACTATCTGTATATTTCATACACTTCCTCTACTTACCTGTACTATTTAATAATAATATCCAGGAACTATTTCACTTATGAAATGTAAAATACTAGGCTAACTTAGCAGGCGTCATAGACACGTGTTAAACAACGGACTTAAGCGATTTTCACACTATCCTGAATGACATCGGACTTGCGCACTTTTCATACAGCGGTATTTTGGTGCCATCTGACATTTTTTTAATAAACTATCTGTGTCAGTCTATTCGTATTTTAATTCTTGACAACATGGTGTCAAAAGTCCAATTTCACTAAAAAATGGACTTACGCAATTTTCATATGACGCCGACGATATGTAACATTAGGTGCTCTTTTCAATATATCATCAGAGTTGTGCAAACAATATATTCATGAACTGATACCTATCTTGAGTAAGATATTAAGACCTTTAATTTATTTTCCTTCTAAAGATGAAGTTTTGAGTAACTTGCCGACTTGCTTCACAGACTTTTCAAATGTCAGATTAGTATTGGATTGCACAGAAATTTTTGTGCAATCTCCAAAATGCTTATGTTGTCGAATTAGGTTTTATTCCCAGTACAAATCGCATCTGACCGTAAAATTTATGACGGGGGTATCTCCAGGAGCTCTAATAACATTTGTTAGTAAACCATATGGTGGAAGAGCTTCCGATAAAGTTATTTTTGAAGAAAGTAACGTAATTTCTTTGTTAGATCCTCATAGAGATGCAGTGATGGTTGATAAAGGCTTTTTCAATTTGTACTCTTCTCCATTATGAAAAATATAACTTGCTTTTGTGATAGCTTCCAGAATGGTTTTGGTTTTACCTAAAAAATAAAAAAATGGTAAGAGCCGATAAAAAAGTTTTGAAAATTTATTTTTGCGGATAAAGTTTTTCGATCAGTGTTTATTTGTTAGAGGTACATATTAGATTATTCAGCTTGAGAGAGTGAATCTGCATAGAAGTTTCTCAAAAATGAAAACAAAGCTAAGTATTTCTATTTTTATAAAACTTAGATTGGGAATATTTTACCTTCAAAAATACATTTTATCTCTAAAAGATAAATTGGCCTTCCTTCAAACATAACAATGCCATCTGGTGAATATCCTAGCCACTTGTTTGCAGCAGAAACAACCATTCCACAGTCCACAATTTCCATTCCTGTTATTTTTACAAAAGCCTTTCTAGCAGCACTTTCATATTGTAGACCATGTTTCACAAATTTATTGTTAATCTTGGCAGGAAAAAATTTTTTTAAATCCTTATTTGTCCAATCTTCTTCCGAGTAGGTATATATGAAGAAAGCCCATAAATATTATGGCCAAGTTCAAATGGGGATGGCTCTATTGAACTTAACTAAAACCGCCTTCGTAGTTTTTGCATCTTTGACGATAGCGTTCGGCTGAACCAAGTAGTGCTTGCCACCCTCGGTTGTCCACGTTCGCCCGTACTGCGATTTCATGCGAGAAATCAGCGCTAACGCCCGGTTCGAGGAGGCCCCATTCACGGGGACGGCACTCGATAAAGCTGTCTATTACTAAGGGGGTTAAACAGCCGGGCTGTGGTTTCCAGAGGCAACGTCCAATAGGCGGATGCTGTTTCGTGCTGGGAGCCGAAGGCCCCCAGCCAGTCATTGCCTTTATTGACGTGCCGAACACTGACATAAATCGCATGAAGCAATCTTTGGCCATATCAGTCAGCTGCCCCTCGCTGAAAATGGCCCCCTGAGCGCCCTGGTTGTTCAAGGACGTCATGATCTGTTGGGTTGCTGGGCTCCCCGCTGCCCCATGGTACCACTCAGCCAAGTACGCACCCCTTACTTGGATGGAATGCAGTACAGTGGTTGTGAATACCGACAAGCTGGATACGTACAAGGACACCAGCCTGATTTTTTCGACGAGCATCAATCCAACGAAAGTGGTTGCTTCAGCTCCGTCCTCGGCGCACACTCTAGGTCTAATACCTGCCAGTCTTAAGATTACATTGTAGTCATTCGGACGTGGCAGCCTCAAGTCTGTTACCCTGAAATCGGGCATAACGAATTGGTACTGGGCTGCAGATGCATTCCTTAGGTACCGGATGCCGATGTGGTCTAGCACCCAGTATAGGCCGCGTGTTAGTGCCTGCATCTCCCCGCGCCTCTCAGCCAATTTTATAGCAAAAGCGTATAACTGTGCCGCAGTAACGACGGCCTCAGCTGGGGGGGCGGGTGAGGCTCCGTGCACCAACAAAGTTATGTTGATAACGGGCCACGAGACATAGTTAGCGTGGGGGGTGAGGCCATCAGCAGGGCCGTTGAAACGGTGGCCTCCTCGAGCTAGGTAGTGGACGAGGAGTAGATCAGCTGGGTCATAGTCCTCTCGCTCAACTAGGATGAACTCACCGCGTTGTATGGGTTGAGCGATATCCATATAGTTGAGCTGGGCATTGTCAAGGTTGATTGCCGTCACGGGGTCTGCTCCCTCATAGGGTTGGGCTACAGGGACCACGCCCTGTGAGGCGAAGAGGTCTGCAACTAATGCATTCCAGAACAATTTGGCATACATGGCGTAGTTATCGCAGACATTAACTGCCTCCGTCAAGTACGCCGATAAGTTTCGGACCGTATTGTGGTTCCCCGGTTGCAACTTGGGGACTATGGCGCTAGTTACAGCGCGTTCACTGATTGTGCCCCCCACAAAGAACTTCATGATCTCCGCTGTGTTCAAGGGCTCAAGTATATAGGCCTCGCCCCAGCTGAGAGTCAAGGTGCGGTGGGCTACAGCCGGTATGGGAGCGGCTGTGTATCGCAGGACACGACCGGTGACCTGGACTGCCGGATCTAGCCCCCCGCCTGGGGCTGTGGGGTATATGAATGACCGTATACAGTGGGCGTTGTTGGCAAAGATGAAGTTATCAGGTGAATTCCTGATGCCAGACCACATGGCTCGTATGAAATTAGCCGGGGTAGGGGTCAACGGCTTGGCCTGCCATAGGGTGGTAGCGTATGTACCATCTAAATTTCTTCTTCTTCTTGAAATAGGCTTTCAGCCTATTTTTCCAGCCTTAAAAAAATCCAAATTGAATTCTAATATATGTTGACATGTCATTGGAAATGTATATTTATAAAAGAGCTTGTCCCGACTGCGTCATCAACGCCGAGCCAAAACTATTATAGATAGAGTCATGAAATTTTGAAGAGATATTCTGCTAAATATTTCTAGGTGTGCTAAGGAAGGATTTTGCGAAATTTTATCCCTAAGGGGGTGAAAAGGGTGGGTGTAGAAAGATGAAAAATTATATATTTTTGGTCACATCGACTTTAAATTTATAATCTCAATTTAAAGTGTTTATTTTTTTTTTTCATTGATTTGACCGTTCCTACCAAAAAGTTGCCACTTCAACTTGACACAGAGCCAGGTCCATCATCTACGTCCAGAGATATTAGAGTATCTGCTAGAAAGGAAAGAAAAGACCAACCCGATATCAGTGTTGAACCTGATGTGGACTGTGGATTTAACGCAGAAGACCAGGAAGATATTGAAGCGGCAGAAAATATTTTGGCAGCTTTGAAACCCCCTACATCACCCAACGAACCAAGGTATAGGGATTCAGAAGTGCAAGTAAATACACCAAAGCAGTTGACATTGTGTGAACTTATAACCACAGATAGTAAACTTAAAAGTTTTACAGGAATTAACAATTTTAAAATTTTTGACACCGTTGTCACTGCATTTGAATCTTATTGTAAAGATCGAAGAGTTCATCGACTAAACAGAAGGCAGAGAATAATGCTATTGTTTACAAAGTTTAAAACTAGTCTCACATATGTAACATTAGGTGCTCTTTTCAATATATCATCAGAGTTGTGCAAACAATATATTCATGAACTGATACCTATCTTGAGTAAGATATTAAGACCTTTAATTTATTTTCCTTCTAAAGATGAAGTTTTGAGTAACTTGCCGACTTGCTTCACAGACTTTTCAAATGTCAGATTAGTATTGGATTGCACAGAAATTTTTGTGCAATCTCCAAAATGCTTATGTTGTCGAATTAGGTTTTATTCCCAGTACAAATCGCATCTGACCGTAAAATTTATGACGGGGGTATCTCCAGGAGGTCTAATAACATTTGTTAGTAAACCATATGGTGGAAGAGCTTCCGATAAAGTTATTTTTGAAGAAAGTAACGTAATTTCTTTGTTAGATCCTCATAGAGATGCAGTGATGGTTGATAAAGGCTTTTTCAATTTGTACTCTTCTCCATTATGAAAAATATAACTTGCTTTTGTGATAGCTTCCAGAATGGTTTTGGTTTTACCTAAAAAATAAAAAAATGGTAAGAGCCGATAAAAAAGTTTTGAAAATTTATTTTTGCGGATAAAGTTTTTCGATCAGTGTTTATTTGTTATAGGTACATATTAGATTATTCAGCTTGAGAGAGTGAATCTGCATAGAAGTTTCTCAAAAATGAAAACAAAGCTAAGTATTTCTAATTTTATAAAACTTAGATTGGGAATATTTTACCTTCAAAAATACATTTTATCTCTAAAAGATAAATTGGCCTTCCTTCAAACATAACAATGCCATCTGGTGAATATCCTAGCCACTTGTTTGCAGCAGAAACAACCATTCCACAGTCCACAATTTCCATTCCTGTTATTTTTACAAAAGCCTTTCTAGCAGCACTTTCATATTGTAGACCATGTTTCACAAATTTATTGTTAATCTTGTCAGGAAAAAAATATTTTAAATCCTTATTTGTCCAATCTTCTTCCGAGTAGGTATATATGAAGAAAGCCCATAAATATTATGGCCAAGTTCAAATGGGGATGGCTCTATTGAACTTAACTAAAACCGCCTTCGTAGTTTTTGCATCTTTGACGATAGCGTTCGGCTGAACCAAGTAGTGCTTGCCACCCTCGGTTGTCCACGTTCGCCCGTACTGCGATTTCATGCGAGAAATCAGCGCTAACGCCCGGTTCGAGGAGGCCCCATTCACGGGGACGGCACTCGATAAAGCTGTCTATTACTAAGGGGGTTAAACAGCCGGGCTGTGGTTTCCAGAGGCAACGTCCAATAGGCGGATGCTGTGTCGTGCTGGGAGCCGAAGGCCCCCAGCCAGTCATTGCCTTTATTGACGTGCCGAACACTGACATAAATCGCATGAAGCAATCTTTGGCCATATCAGTCAGCTGCCCCTCGCTAAAAATGGCCCCCTGAGCGCCCTGGTTGTTCAAGGACGTCATGATCTGTTGGGTTGCTGGGCTCCCCGCTGCCCCATGGTACCACCCAGCCAAGTACGCACCCCTTACTTGGATGGAATGCAGTACAGTGGTTGTGAATACCGACAAGCTGGATACGTACAAGGACACCAGCCTGATTTTTTCGACGAGCATCAATCCAACGAAAGTGGTTGCTTCAGCTCCGTCCTCGGCGCACACTCTAGGTCTAATACCTGCCAGTCTTAAGATTACATTGTAGTCATTCGGACGTGGCAGCCTCAAGTCTGTTACCCTGAAATCGGGCATAACGAATTGGTACTGGGCTGCAGATGCATTCCTTAGGTACCGGATGCCGATGTGGTCTAGCACCCAGTATAGGCCGCGTGTTAGTGCCTGCATCTCCCCGCGCCTCTCAGCCAATTTTATAGCAAAAGCGTATAACTGTGCCGCAGTAACGACGGCCTCAGCTGGGGGGGCGGGTGAGGCTCCGTGCACCAACAAAGTAATGTTGATAACGGGCCACGAGACATAGTTAGCGTGGGGGGTGAGGCCATCAGCAGGGCCGTTGAAACGGTGGCCTCCTCGAGCTAGGTAGTGGACGAGGAGTAGATCAGCTGGGTCATAGTCCTCTAGCTCAACTAGGTTGAACTCACCGCGTTGTATGGGTTGAGCGATATCCATATAGTTGAGCTGGGCATTGTCAAGGTTGATTGCCGTCACGGGGTCTGCTCCCTCATAGGGTTGGGCTACAGGGACCACGCCTTGTGAGGCGAAGAGGTCTGCAACTAATGCATTCCAGAACAATTTGGCATACATGGCGTAGTTATCGCAGACATTAACTGCCTCCGTCAAGTACGCCGATAAGTTTTGGACCGTATTGTGGTTCCCCGGTTGCAACTTGGGGACTATGGCGCTAGTTACAGCGCGTTCACTGATTGTGCCCCCCACAAAGAATTTCATGATCTCCGCTGTGTTCAAGGGCTCAAGTATATTAGCCTCGCCCCAGCTGAGAGTCAAGGTGCGGCGGGCTACAGCCGGTATGGGAGTGGCTGTGTATCGCAGGACACGACCGGTGACCTGGACTGCCGGATCTAGCCCCCCGCCTGGGGCTGTGGGGTATATGAATGACCGTATACAGTGGGCGTTGTTGGCAAAGATGAAGTTATCAGGTGAATCCCTGATGCCAGACCACATGGCTCGTATGAAATTAGCCGGGGTAGGGGTCAACGGCTTGGCCTGCCATAGGGTGGTAGCGTATGTACCATCTAAATTTCTTCTTCTTCTTCTTGAAATAGGCTTTCAGCCTATTTTTCCAGCCTTAAAAAAATCCAAATTGAATTCTAATATATGTTGACATGTCATTGGAAATGTATATTTATAAAAGAGCTTGTCCCGACTGCGTCATCAACGCCGAGCCAAAACTATTATAGATAGAGTCATGAAATTTTGAAGAGATGTTCTGCTAAATATTTCTAGGTGTGCTAAGGAAGGATTTTGCGAAATTTTATCCCTAAGGGGGTGAAAAGGGTGGGTGTAGAAAGATGAAAAATTATATATTTTTGGTCACATCGACTTTAAATTTATAATCTCAAATTAAAGTGTTTATTTTTTTTTTTCATTGATTTGACCGTTCCTACCAAAAAGTTGCCACTTCAACTTGACACAGAGCCAGGTCCATCATCTACGTCCAGAGATATTAGAGTATCTACTAGAAAGGAAAGAAAAGACCAACCCGATATCAGTGTTGAACCTGATGTGGACTGTGGATTTAACGCAGAAGACCAGGAAGATATTGAAGCGGCAGAAAATATTTTGGCAGCTTTGAAACCCCCTACATCACCCAACGAACCAAGGTATAGGGATTCAGAAGTGCAAGTTAATACACCAAAGCAGTTGACATTGTGTGAACTTATAACCACAGATAGTAAACTTAAAAGTTTTACGGGAATTAACAATTTTAAAATTTTTGACACCGTTGTCACTGCATTTGAATCTTATTGTAAAGATCGAAGAGTTCATCGACTAAACAGAAGGCAGAGAATAATGCTATTGTTTACAAAGTTTAAAACTAGTCTCACATATGTAACATTAGGTGCTCTTTTCAATATATCATCAGAGTTGTGCAAACAATATATTCATGAACTGATACCTATCTTGAGTAAGATATCAAGACCTTTATTTTATTTTCCTTCTAAAGATGAAGTTTTGAGTAACTTGCCGACTTGCTTCACAGACTTTTCAAATGTCAGATTAGTATTGGATTGCACAGAAATTTTTGTGCAATCTCCAAAATGCTTATGTTGTCGAATTAGGTTTTATTCCCAGTACAAATCGCATCTGACCGTAAAATTTATGACGGGGGTATCTCCAGGAGGTCTAATAACATTTGTTAGTAAACCATATGGTGGAAGAGCTTCCGATAAAGTTATTTTTGAAGAAAGTAACGTAATTTCTTTGTTAGATCCTCATAGAGATGCAGTGATGGTTGATAAAGGCTTTTTCAATTTGTACTCTTCTCCATTATGAAAAATATAACTTGCTTTTGTGATAGCTTCCAGAATGGTTTTGGTTTTACCTAAAAAATAAAAAAATGGTAAGAGCCGATAAAAAAGTTTTGAAAATTTATTTTTGCGGATAAAGTTTTTCGATCAGTGTTTATTTGTTATAGGTACATATTAGATTATTCAGCTTGAGAGAGTGAATCTGCATAGAAGTTTCTCAAAAATGAAAACAAAGCTAAGTATTTCTAGTTTTATAAAACTTAGATTGGGAATATTTTACCTTCAAAAATACATTTTATCTCTAAAAGATAAATTGGCCTTCCTTCAAACATAACAATGCCATCTGGTAAATATCCTAGCCACTTGTTTGCAATAGAAACAACCATTCCACAGTCCACAATTTCCATTCCTGTTATTTTTACAAAAGCCTCTCTAGCAGCACTTTCATATTGTAGACCATGTTTCACAAATTTATTGTTAATCTTGGCAGGAAAAAAATATTTTAAAGCCTTATTTGTCCAATCTTCTTTCGAGTAGGTATATATGAAGAAAGCCCATAAATATTATGGCCAAGTTCAAATGGGGATGGCTCTATTGAACTTAACTAAAACCGCCTTCGTAGTTTTTGCATCTTTTGACGATAGCGTTCGGCTGAACCAAGTAGTGCTTGCCACCCTCGGTTGTCCACGTTCGCCCGTACTGCGATTTCATGCGAGAAATCAGCGCTAACGCCCGGTTCGAGGAGGCCCCATTCACGGGGACACCACTCGATAAAGCTGTGTATTACTAAGGGGTTAAACAGCCGGGCTGTGGTTTCCAGAGGCAACGTCCAATAGGCGGATGCTGTGTCGTGCTGGGAGCCGAAGGCCCCCAGCCAGTCATTGCCTTTATTGACGTGCCGAACCACGTCCACTGACATAAATCGCATGAAGCAATCTTTGGCCATATCAGTCAGCTGCCCCTCGCTGAAAATGGCCCCCTGAGCGCCCTGGTTGTTCAAGGACGTCATGATCTGTTGGGTTGCTGGGCTCCCCGCTGCCCCATGGTACCACTCAGCCAAGTACGCACCCCTTACTTGGATGGAATGCAGTACAGTGGTTGTGAATACCGACAAGCTGGATACGTACAAGGACACCAGCCTGATTTTTTCGACGAGCATCAATCCAACGAAAGTGGTTGCTCCAGTTCCGTCCTCGGCGCACACTCTAGGTCTAATACCTGCCAGTCTTAAGATTACATTGTAGTCATTCGGACGTGGCAGCCTCAAGTCTGTTACCCTGAAATCGGGCATAACGAATTGGTACTGCGCTGCAGGTGCATTCCTTAGGTACCGGATGCCGATGTGGTCTAGCACCCAGTATAGGCCGCGTGTTAGTGCCTGCATCTCCCCGCGCCTCTCAGCCAATTTTATAGCAAAAGCGTATAACTGTGCCGCAGTAACGACGGCCTCAGCTGGGGGGGCGGGTGCAACAACAAAGTTATGTTGATAACGGGCCACGAGACATAGTTAGCGTGGGGGGTGAGGCCATCAGCAGGGCCGTTGAAACGGTGGCCTCCTCGAGCTAGGTAGTGGACGAGGACTAGATCAGCTGGGTCATAGTCCTCTCGCTCAACTAGGATGAACTCACCGCGTTGTATGGGTCGAGCGATATCCATATAGTTGAGCTGGGCATTGTCAAGGTTGATTGCCGTCACGGGGTCTGCTCCCTCATAGGGTTGGGCTACAGGGACCACGCCCTGTGAGGCGAAGAGGTCTGCAACTAATGCATTCCAGAACAATTTGGCATACATGGCGTAGTTATCGCAGACATTAACTGCCTCCGTCAAGTACGCCGATAAGTTTCGGACCGTATTGTGGTTCCCCGGTTGCAACTTGGGGACTATGGCGCTAGTTACAGCGCGTTCACTGATTGTGCCCCCCACAAAGAACTTCATGATCTCCGCTGTGTTCAAGGGCTCAAGTATATAAGCCTCGCCCCAGCTGAGAGTCAGGGTGCGGCGGGCTACAGCCGGTATGGGAGCGGCTGTGTATCGCAGGACACGACCGGTGACCTGGACTGCCGGATCTGGCCCCCTGCCTGGGGCTGTGGGGTATATGAATGACCGTATACAGTGGGCGTTGTTGGCAAAGATGAAGTTATCAGGTGAATCCCTGATGCCAGACCACATGGCTCGTATGAAATTAGCCGGGGTAGGGGTCAACGGCTTGGCCTGCCATAGGGTGGTAGCGTATGTACCATCTAAATTTCTTCTTCTTCTTCTTCTTGAAATAGGCTTTCAGCCTGTTTTTCCAGCCTTAAAAAAAATCCAAATTGAATTCTAATATATGTTGACATGTCATTGGAAATGTACATTTATAAAAGAGCTTGTCCCGACTGCGTCATCAACGCCGAGCCAAAACTATTATAGATAGAGTCATGAAATTTTGAAGAGATGTTCTGCTAAATATTTCTAGGTGTGCTAAGGAAGGATTTTGCGAAATTTTATCCCTAAGGGGGTGAAAAGGGTGGGTGTAGAAAGATGAAAAATCATATATTTTTGGTCACATCGACTTTAAATTTATAATCTCAATTTAAATTGTTTATTTTTTTTTTTCATTGATTTGACCGTTCCTACCAAAAAGTTGCCACTTCAACTTGACACAGAGCCAGGTCCATCATCTACGTCCAGAGATATTAGAGTATCTGCTAGAAAGGAAAGAAAAGACCAACCCGATATCAGTGTTGAACCTGATGTGGACTGTGGATTTAACGCAGAAGACCAGGAAGATATTGAAGCGGCAGAAAATATTTTGGCAGCTTTGAAACCCCCTACATCACCCAACGAACCAAGGTATATAGATTCAGAAGTGCAAGTTAATACACCAAAGCAGTTGACATTGTGTGAACTTATAACCACAGATAGTAAACTTAAAAGTTTTACGGGAATTAACAATTTTAAAATTTTTGACACCGTTGTCGCTGCATTTGAATCTTATTGTAAAGATCGAAGAGTTCATCGACTAAACAGAAGGCAGAGAATAATGCTATTGTTTACAAAGTTTAAAACTAGTCTCACATATGTAACATTAGGTGCTCTTTTCAATATATCATCAGAGTTGTGCAAACAATATATTCATGAACTGATACCTATCTTGAGTAAGATATCAAGACCTTTATTTTATTTTCCTTCTAAAGATGAAGTTTTGAGTAACTTGCCGACTTGCTTCACAGACTTTTCAAATGTCAGATTAGTATTGGATTGCACAGAAATTTTTGTGCAATCTCCAAAATGCTTATGTTGTCGAATTAGGTTTTATTCCCAGTACAAATCGCATCTGACCGTAAAATTTATGACGGGGGTATCTCCAGGAGGTCTAATAACATTTGTTAGTAAACCATATGGTGGAAGAGCTTCCGATAAAGTTATTTTTGAAGAAAGTAACGTAATTTCTTTGTTAGATCCTCATAGAGATGCAGTGATGGTTGATAAAGGCTTTTTCAATTTGTACTCTTCTCCATTATGAAAAATATAACTTGCTTTTGTGATAGCTTCCAGAATGGTTTTGGTTTTACCTAAAAAATAAAAAAATGGTAAGAGCCGATAAAAAAGTTTTGAAAATTTATTTTTGCGGATAAAGTTTTTCGATCAGTGTTTATTTGTTATAGGTACATATTAGATTATTCAGCTTGAGAGAGTGAATCTGCATAGAAGTTTCTCAAAAATGAAAACAAAGCTAGGTATTTCTATTTTTATAAAACTTAGATTGGGAATATTTTACCTTCAAAAATACATTTTATCTCTAAAAGATAAATTGGCCTTCCTTCAAACATAACAATGCCATCTGGTGAATATCCTAGCCACTTGTTTGCAGCAGAAACAACCATTCCACAGTCCACAATTTCCATTCCTGTTATTTTTACAAAAGCCTCTCTAGCAGCACTTTCATATTGTAGACCATGTTCCACAAATTTATTGTTAATCTTGGCAGGAAAAAAATATTTTAAAGCCTTATTTGTCCAATCTTCTTTCGAGTAGGTATATATGAAGAAAGCCCATAAATATTATGGCCAAGTTCAAATGGGGATGGCTCTATTGAACTTAACTAAAACCGCCTTCGTAGTTTTTGCATCTTTTGACGATAGCGTTCGGCTGAACTAAGTAGTGCTTGCCACCCTCGGTTGTCCACGTTCGCCCGTTCTGCGATTTCATGCGAGAAATCAGCGCTAACGCCCGGTTCGAGGAGGCCCCATTCACGGGGACGGCACTCGATAAAGCTGTCTATTACTAAGGGGTTAAACAGCCGGGCTGTGGTTTCCAGAGGCAACGTCCAATAGGCGGATGCTGTGTCGTGCTGGGAGCCGAAGGGCCCCAGCCAGTCATTGCCTTTATTGACGTGCCAAACCACGTCCACTGACATAAATCGCATGAAGCAATCTTTGGCCATATCAGTCAGCTGCCCCTCGTTGAAAATGGCCCCCTGAGCGCCCTGGTTGTTCAAGGACGTCATGATCTGTTGGGTTGCTGGGCTCCCCGCTGCTCCATGGTACCACTCAGCCAAGTACGCACCCCTTACTCGGATGGAATGCAGTACAGTGGTTGTGAATACCGACAAGCTGGATACGTACAAGGACACCAGCCTGATTTTTTCGACGAGCATCAATCCAACGAAAGTGGTTGCTTCAGCTCCGTCCTCGGCGCACACTCTAGGTCTAATACCTGCCAGTCTTAAGATTACATTGTAGTCATTCGGACGTGGCATCCTCATGTCTGTTACCCTGAAATCGGGCATAACGAATTGGTACTGGGCTGCAGGTGCATTCCTTAGGTACCGGATGCCGATGTGGTCTAGCACCCAGTATAGGCCGCGTGTTAGTGCCTGCATCTCTCCGCGCCTCTCAGCCAATTTTATAGCAAAAGCGTATAACTGTGCCGCAGTAACGACGGCCTCAGCTGGGGGGGCGGGTGGGGCTCCGTGCACCAACAAAGTTATGTTGATAACGGGCCACGAGACATAGTTAGCGTGGCGGGTGAGGCCATCAGCAGGGCCGTTGAAACGGTGGCCTCCTCGAGCTAGGTAGTGGACGAGGAGTAGATCAGCTGGTTCATAGTCCTCTCGCTCAACTAGGATGAACTCACCGCGTTGTATGGGTTGAGCGATATCCATATAGTTGAGCTTGACATTGTCAAGGTTGATTGCCGTCACGGGGTCTGCTCCCTCATAGGGTTGGGCTACAGGGACCACGCCCTGTGAGGCGAAGAGGTCTGCAACTAATGCATTCCAGAACAATTTGGCATACATGGCGTAAATATCGCAGACATTAACTGCCTCCGTCAAGTACGCCGATAAGTTTTGGACCGTATTGTGGTTCCCCGGTTGCAACTTGGGGACTATGGCGCTAGTTACAGCGCGTTCACTGATTGTGCCCCCCACAAAGAACTTCATGATCACCGCTGTGTTCAAGGGCTCAAGTATATGAGCCTCGCCCCAGCTGAGAGTCAGGGTCCGGCGGGCTACAGCCGGTATGGGAGCGGCTGTGTATCGCAGGACACGACCGGTGACCTGGACTGCCGGATCTAGCCCCCCGCCTGGGGCTGTGGGGTATATGAATGACCGTATACAGTGGGCGTTGTTGGCAAAGATGAAGTTATCAGTGAATCCCTGATGCCAGACCACATGGCTCGTATGAAATTAGCCGGGGTAGGGGTCAACGGCTTGGCCTGCCATAGGGTGGTAGCGTATGTACCATCTAAATTTCTTCTTCTTCTTCTTCTTGAAATAGGCTTTCAGCCTGTTTTTCCAGCCTTAAAAAAAATCCAAATTGAATTCTAATATATTTTGACATGTCATTGGAAATGTATATTTATAAAAGAGCTTGTCCCGACTGCGTCATCAACGCCGAGCCAAAACTATTATAGATAGAGTCATGAAATTTTGAAGAGATGTTCTGCTAAATATTTCTAGGTGTGCTAAGGAAGGATTTTGCGAAATTTTATCCCTAAGGGGGTGAAAAGGGTGGGTGTAGAAAGATGAAAAATTATATATTTTTGGTCACATCGACTTTAAATTTATAATCTCAATTTAAAGTGTTTATTTTTTTTTCATTGATTTGACCGTTCCTACCAAAAAGTTGCCACTTCAACTTGACACAGAGCCAGGTCCATCATCTACGTCCAGAGATATTAGAGTATCTGCTAGAAAGGAAAGAAAAGACCAACCCGATATCAGTGTTGAACCTGATGTGGACTGTGGATTTAACGCAGAAGACCAGGAAGATATTGAAGCGGCAGAAAACATTTTGGCAGCTTTGAAACCCCCTACATCACCCAACGAACCAAGGTATAGGGATTCAGAAGTGCAAGTAAATACACCAAAGCAGTTGACATTGTGTGAACTTATAACCACAGATAGTAAACTTAAAAGTTTTACGGGAATTAACAATTTTAAAATTTTTGACACCGTTGTCATTGCTTTTGAATCTTATTGTAAAGATCGAAGAGTTCATCGACTAAACAGAAGGCAGAGAATAATGCTATTGTTTACAAAGTTTAAAACTAGTCTCACATATGTAACATTAGGTGCTCTTTTCAATATATCATCAGAGTTGTGCAAACAATATATTCATGAACTGATACCTATCTTGAGTAAGATATTAAGACCTTTAATTTATTTTCCTTCTAAAGATGAAGTTTTGAGTAACTTGCCGACTTGCTCCACAGACTTTTCAAATGTCAGATTAGTATTGGATTGCACAGAAATTTTTGTGCGATCTCCAAAATGCTTATGTTGTCGAATTAGGTTTTATTCCCAGTACAAATCGCATCTGACCGTAAAATTTATGACGGGGGTATCTCCAGGAGGTCTAATAACATTTGTTAGTAAACCATATGGTGGAAGAGCTTCCGATAAAGTTATTTTTGAAGAAAGTAACGTAATTTTTTTGTTAGATCCTCATAGAGATGCAGTGATGGTTGATAAAGGCTTTTTCAATTTGTACTCTTCTCCATTATGAAAAATATAACTTGCTTTTGTGATAGCTTCCAGAATGGTTTTGGTTTTACCTAAAAAATAAAAAAATGGTAAGAGCCGATAAAAAAGTTTTGAAAATTTATTTTTGCGGATAAAGTTTTTCGATCAGTGTTTATTTGTTATAGGTACATATTAGATTATTCAGCTTGAGAGAGTGAATCTGCATAGAAGTTTCTCAAAAATGAAAACAAAGCTAAGTATTTCTATTTTTATAAAACTTAGATTGGGAATATTTTACCTTCAAAAATACATTTTATCTCTAAAAGATAAATTGGCCTTCCTTCAAACATAACAATGCCATCTGGTGAATATCCTAGCCACTTGTTTGCAGCAGAAACAACCATTCCACAGTCCACAATTTCCATTCCTGTTATTTTTACAAAAGCCTCTCTAGCAGCACTTTCATATTGTAGACCATGTTTCACAAATTTATTGTTAATCTTGGCAGGAAAAAAATATTTTAAAGCCTTATTTGTCCAATCTTCTTTCGAGTAGGTATATATGAAGAAAGCCCATAAATATTATGGCCAAGTTCAAATGGGGATGGCTCTATTGAACTTAACTAAAACCGCCTTCGTAGTTTTTGCATCTTTTGACGATAGCGTTCGGCTGAACCAAGTAGTGCTTGCCACCATCGGTTGTCCACGTTCGCCCGTACTGCGATTTCATGCGAGAAATCAGCGCTAACGCCCGGTTCGAGGAGGCCCCATTCACGGGGACGGCACTCGATAAAGCTGTGTATTACTAAGGGGTTAGACAGCCGGGCTGTGGTTTCCAGAGGCAACGTCCAATAGGCGGATGCTGTGTCGTGCTGGGAGCCGAAGGCCCCCAGCCAGTCATTGCCTTTATTGACGTGCCGAACCAAGTCCACTGACATAAATCGCATGAAGCAATCTTTGGCCATATCAGTCAGCTGCCCCTCGCTGAAAATGGCCCCCTGAGCGCCCTGGTTGTTCAAGGACGTCATGATCTGTTGGGTTGCTGGGCTCCCCGCTGCCCCATGATACCACTCAGCCAAGTACGCACTCCTTACTTGGATGGAATGCAGTACAGTGGTTGTGAATACCGACAAGCTGGATACGTACAAGGACACCAGCCTGATTTTTTCGACGAGCATCAATCCAACGAAAGTGGTTGCTTCAGCTCCGTCCTCGGCGCACACTCTAGGTCTAATACCTGCCAGTCTTAAGATTACATTGTAGTCATTCGGACGTGGCAGCCTCAAGTCTGTTACCCTGAAATCGGGCATAACGAATTGGTACTGGGCTGCAGATGCATTCCTTAGGTACCGGATGCCGATGTGGTCTAGCACCCAGTATAGGCCGCGTGTTAGTGCCTGCATCTCCCCGCGCCTCTCAGCCAATTTTATAGCAAAAGCGTATAACTGTGCCGCAGTAACGACGGCCTCAGCTGGGGGGGCGGGTGAGGCTCCGTGCACCAACAAAGTTATGTTGATAACGGGCCACGAGACATAGTTAGCGTGGGGGGTGAGGCCATCAGCAGGGCCGTTGAAACGGTGGCCTCCTCGAGCTAGGTAGTGGACGAGGAGTAGATCAGCTGGGTCATAGTCCTCTCGCTCAACTAGGATGAACTCACCGCGTTGTATGGGTTGAGCGATATCCATATAGTTGAGCTGGGCATTGTCAAGGTTGATTGCCGTCACGGGGTCTGCTCCCTCATAGGGTTGGGCTACAGGGACCACGCCCTGTGAGGCGAAGAGGTCTGCAACTAATGCATTCCAGTACAATTTGGCATACATGGCGTAGTTATCGCAGACATTAACTGCCTCCGTCAAGTACGCCGATAAGTTTCGGACCGTATTGTGGTTCCCCGGTTGCAACTTGGGGACTATGGCGCTAGTTACAGCGCGTTCACTGATTGTGCCCCCCACAAAGAACTTCATGATCTCCGCTGTGTTCAAGGGCTCAAGTATATAAGCCTCGCCCCAGCTGAGAGTCAGGGTGCGGCGGGCTACAGCCGGTATGGGAGCGGCTGTGTATCGCAGGACACGACCGGTGACCTGGACTGCCGGATCTAGCCCCCCGCCTGGGGCTGTGGGGTATATGAATGACCGTATACAGTGGGCGTTGTTGGCAAAGATGAAGTTATCAGGTGAATCCCTGATGCCAGACCACATGGCTCGTATGAAATTAGCCGGGGTAGGGGTCAACGGCTGGGCCTGCCATAGGGTGGTAGCTTATGTACCATCTAAATTTCTTCTTCTTCTTCTTCTTGAAATAGGCTTTCAGCCTGTTTTTCCAGCCTTAAAAAAAAATCCAAATTGAATTCTAATATATGTTGACATGTCATTGGAAATGTATATTTATAAAAGAGCTTGTCCCGACTGCGTCATCAACGCCGAGCCAAAACTATTATAGATAGAGTCATGAAATTTTGAAGAGATGTTCTGCTAAATATTTCTAGGTGTGCTAAGGAAGGATTTTGCGAAATTTTATCCCTAAGGGGGTGAAAAGGGTGGGTGTAGAAAGATGAAAAATTATATATTTTTGGTCACATCGACTTTAAATTTATAATCTCAATTTAAAGTGTTTATTTTTTTTTTCATTGATTTGACCGTTCCTACCAAAAAGTTGCCACTTCAACTTGACACAGAGCCAGGTCCATCATCTACGTCCAGAGATATTAGAGTATCTGCTAGAAAGGAAAGAAAAGACCAACCCGATATCAGTGTTGAACCTGATGTGGACTGTGGATTTAACGCAGAAGACCAGGAAGTTATTGAAGCGGCAGAAAATATTTTGGCAGCTTTGAAACCCCCTACATCACCCAACGAACCAAGGTATAGGGATTCAGAAGTGCAAGTAAATACACCAAAGCAGTTGACATTGTGTGAACTTATAACCACAGATAGTAAACTTAAAAGTTTTACGGGAATTAACAATTTTAAAATTTTTGACACCGTTGTCACTGCATTTGAATCTTATTGTAAAGATCGAAGAGTTCATCGACTAAACAGAAGGCAGATAATAATGCTATTGTTTACAAAGTTTAAAACTAGTCTCACATATGTAACATTAGGTGCTCTTTTCAATATATCATCAGAGTTGTGCAAACAATATATTCATGAACTGATTAGGTGTGCTAAGGAAGGATTTTGCGAAATTTTATCCCTAAGGGGGTGAAAAGGGTGGGTGTAGAAAGATGAAAAATTATATATTTTTGGTCACATCGACTTTAAATTTATAATCTCAATTTAAAGTGTTTATTTTTTTTTTTTCATTGATTTGACCGTTCCTACCAAAAAGTTGCCACTTCAACTTGACACAGAGCCAGGTCCATCATCTACGTCCAGAGATATTAGAGTATCTGCTAGAAAGGAAAGAAAAGACCAACCCGATATCAGTGTTGAACCTGATGTGGACTGTGGATTTAACGCAGAAGACCAGGAAGTTATTGAAGCGGCAGAAAACATTTTGGCAGCTTTGAAACCCCCTACATCACCCAACGAACCAAGGTATAGGGATTCAGAAGTGCAAGTAAATACACCAAAGCAGTTGACATTGTGTGAACTTATAACCACAGATAGTAAACTTAAAAGTTTTACGGGAATTAACAATTTTAAAATTTTTGACACCGTTGTCACTGCATTTGAATCTTATTGTAAAGATCGAAGAGTTCATCGACTAAACAGAAGGCAGAGAATAATGCTATTGTTTACAAAGTTTAAAACTAGTCTCACATATGTAACATTAGGTGCTCTTTTCAATATATCATCAGAGTTGTGCAAACAATATATTCATGAAGAGATACCTATCTTGAGTAAGATATTAAGACCTTTAATTTATTTTCCTTCTAAAGATGAAGTTTTGAGTAACTTGCCGACTTGCTTCACAGACTTAGTATTGGATTGCACAGAAATTTTTGTGCAATCTCCGAAATGCTTATGTTGTCGAATTAGGTTTTATTCCCAGTACAAATCGCATCTGACCGTAAAATTTATGACGGGGGTATCTCCAGGAGGTCTAATAACATTTGTTAGTAAACCATATGGTGGAAGAGCTTCCGATAAAGTTATTTTTGAAGAAAGTAACGTAATTTCTTTGTTAGATCCTCATAGAGATGCAGTGATGGTTGATAAAGGCTTTTTCAATTTGTACTCTTCTCCATTATGAAAAATATAACTTGCTTTTGTGATAGCTTCCAGAATGGTTTTGGTTTTACCTACAAAATAAAAAAATGGTAAGAGCCGATAAAAAAGTTTTGAAAATTTATTTTTGCGGATAAAGTTTTTCGATCAGTGTTTATTTGTTATAGGTACATATTAGATTATTCAGCTTGAGAGAGTGAATCTGCATAGAAGTTTCTCAAAAATGAAAACAAAGCTAAGTATTTCTATTTTTATAAAACTTAGATTGGGAATATTTTACCTTCAAAAATACATTTTATCTCTAAAAGATAAATTGGCCTTCCTTCAAACATAACAATGCCATCTGGTGAATATCTTAGCCACTTGTTTGCAGCAGAAACAACCATTCCACAGTCCACAATTTCCATTCCTGTTATTTTTACAAAAGCCTCTCTAGCAGCACTTTCATATTGTAGACCATGTTTCACAAATTTATTGTTAATCTTGGCAGGAAAAAAATATTTTAAAGCCTTATTTGTCCAATCTTCTTTCGAGTAGGTATATATGAAGAAAGCCCATAAATATTATGGCCAAGTTCAAATGGGGATGGCTCTATTGAACTTAACTAAAACCGCCTTCGTAGTTTTTGCATCTTTTGACGATAGCGTTCGGCTGAACCAAGTAGTGCTTGCCACCCTCGGTTGTCCACGTTCGCCCGTACTGCGATTTCATGCGAGAAATCAGCGCTAACGCCCGGTTCGAGGAGGCCCCATTCACGGGGACGGCACTCGATAAAGCTGTCTATTACTAAGGGTTTGAACAGCCGGGCTGTGGTTTCCAGAGGCAACGTCCAATAGGCGGATGCTGTGTCGTGCTGGGAGCCGAAGGCCCCCAGCCAGACATTGCCTTTATTGACGTGCCGAACACTGACATAAATCGCATGAAGCAATCTTTGGCCATATCAGTCAGCTGCCCCTCGCTGAAAATGGCCCCGTGAGCGCCCTGGTTGTTCAAGGACGTCATGATCTGTTGGGTTGCTGGGCTCCCCGCTGCCCCATGGTACCACTCAGCCATGTACGCACCCCTTACTTGGATGGAATGCAGTACAGTGGTTGTGAATACCGACAAGCTGGATACGTACAAGGACACCAGCCTGATTTTTTCGACGAGCATCAATCCAACGAAAGTGGTTGCTTCAGCTCCGTCCTCGGCGCACACTCTAGGTCTAATACCTGCCAGTCTTAAGATTACATTGTAGTCATTCGGACGTGGCAGCCTCAAGTCTGTTACTCTGAAATCGGGCATAACGAATTGGTACTGGGCTGCAGGTGCATTCCTTAGGTACCGGATGCCGATGTGGTCTAGCACCCAGTATAGGCCGCGTGTTAGTGCCTGCATCTCCTCGCGCATCTCAGCCAATTTTATAGCAAAAGCGTATAACTGTGCCGCAGTAACGACGGCCTCAGCTGGGGGGGCGGGTGGGGCTCCGTGCACCAACAAAGTTATGTTGATAACGGGCCACGAGACATAGTTAGCGTGGGGGGTGAGGCCATCAGCAGGGCCGTTGAAACGGTGGCCTCCTCGAGCTAGGTAGTGGACGAGGAGTAGATCAGCTGGGTCATAGTCCTCTCGCTCAACTAGGATGAACTCACCGCGTTGTATGGGTTGAGCGATATCCATATAGTTGAGCTGGGCATTGTCAAGGTTGATTGCCGTCACGGGGTCTGCTCCCTCATAGGGTTGGGCTACAGGGACCACGCCCTGTGAGGCGAAGAGGTCTGCAACTAATGCATTCCAGAACAATTTGGCATACATGGCGTAGTTATCGCAGACATTAACTGCCTCCGTCAAGTACGCCGATAAGTTTCGGACCGTATTGTGGTTCCCCGGTTGCAACTTGGGGACTATGGCGCTAGTTCACTGATTGTGCCCCCCACAAAGAACTTCATGATCTCCGCTGTGTTCAAGGGCTCAAGTATATAAGCCTCGCCCCAGCTGAGAGTCAGGGTGCGGCGGGCTACAGCCGGTATGGGAGCGGCTGTGTATCGCAGGACACGACCGGTGACCTGGACTGCCGGATCTGGCCCCCTGCCTGGGGCTGTGGGGTATATGAATGACCGTATACAGTGGGCGTTGTTGGCAAAGATGAAGTTATCAGGTGAATCCCTGATGCCAGACCACATGGCTCGTATGAAATTAGCCGGGGTAGGGGTCAACGGCTTGGCCTGCCATAGGGTGGTAGCGTATGTACCATCTAAATTTCTTCTTCTTCTTCTTCTTGAAATAGGCTTTCAGCCTGTTTTTCCAGCCTTAAAAAAAATCCAAATTGAATTCTAATATATGTTGACATGTCATTGGAAATGTACATTTATAAAAGAGCTTGTCCCGACTGCGTCATCAACGCCGAGCCAAAACTATTATAGATAGAGTCATGAAATTTTGAAGAGATGTTCTGCTAAATATTTCTAGGTGTGCTAAGGAAGGATTTTGCGAAATTTTATCCCTAAGGGGGTGAAAAGGGTGGGTGTAGAAAGATGAAAAATTATATATTTTTGGTCACATCGACTTTAAATTTATAATCTCAATTTAAAGTGTTTATTTTTTTTTTTCATTGATTTGACCGTTCCTACCAAAAAGTTGCCACTTCAACTTGACACAGAGCCAGGTCCATCATCTACGTCCAGAGATAATAGAGTATCTGCTAGAAAGGAAAGAAAAGACCAACCCGATATCAGTGTTGAACCTGATGTGGACTGTGGATTTAACGCAGAAGACCAGGAAGATATTGAAGCGGCAGAAAATATTTTGGCAGCTTTGAAACCCCCTACATCACCCAACGAACCAAGGTATAGGGATTCAGAAGTGCAAGTAAATACACCAAAGCAGTTGACATTGTGTGAACTCATAACCACAGATAGTAAACTTAAAAGTTTTACAGGAATTAACAATTTTAAAATTTTTGACACCGTTGTCACTGCATTTGAATCTTATTGTAAAGATCGAAGAGTTCATCGACTAAACAGAAGGCAGAGAATAATGCTATTGTTTACAAAGTTTAAAACTAGTCTCACATATGTAACATTAGGTGCTCTTTTCAATATATCATCAGAGTTGTGCAAACAATATATTCATGAACTGATACCTATCTTGAGTAAGATATTAAGACCTTTAATTTATTTTCCTTCTAAAGATGAAGTTTTGAGTAACTTGCCGACTTGCTTCACAGACTTTTCAAATGTCAGATTAGTATTGGATTGCACAGAAATTTTTGTGCAATCTCCAAAATGCTTATGTTGTCGAATTAGGTTTTATTCCCAGTACAAATCGCATCTGACCGTAAAATTTATGACGGGGGTATCTCCAGGAGGTCTAATAACATTTGTTAGTAAACCATATGGTGGAAGAGCTTCCGATAAAGTTATTTTTGAAGAAAGTAACGTAATTTCTTTGTTAGATCCTCATAGAGATGCAGTGATGGTTGATAAAGGCTTTTTCAATTTGTACTCTTCTCCATTATGAAAAATATAACTTGCTTTTGTGATAGCTTCCAGAATGGTTTTGGTTTTACCTAAAAAATAAAAAAATGGTAAGAGCCGATAAAAAAGTTTTGAAAATTTATTTTTGCGGATAAAGTTTTTCGATCAGTGTTTATTTGTTATAGGTACATATTAGATTATTCAGCTTGAGAGAGTGAATCTGCATAGAAGTTTCTCAAAAATGAAAACAAAGCTAAGTATTTCTAATTTTATAAAACTTAGATTGGGAATATTTTACCTTCAAAAATACATTTTATCTCTAAAAGATAAATTGGCCTTCCTTCAAACATAACAATGCCATCTGGTGAATATCCTAGCCACTTGTTTGCAGCAGAAACAACCATTCCACAGTCCACAATTTCCATTCCTGTTATTTTTACAAAAGCCTTTCTAGCAGCACTTTCATATTGTAGACCATGTTTCACAAATTTATTGTTAATCTTGTCAGGAAAAAAATATTTTAAATCCTTATTTGTCCAATCTTCTTCCGAGTAGGTATATATGAAGAAAGCCCATAAATATTATGGCCAAGTTCAAATGGGGATGGCTCTATTGAACTTAACTAAAACCGCCTTCGTAGTTTTTGCATCTTTGACGATAGCGTTCGGCTGAACCAAGTAGTGCTTGCCACCCTCGGTTGTCCACGTTCGCCCGTACTGCGATTTCATGCGAGAAATCAGCGCTAACGCCCGGTTCGAGGAGGCCCCATTCACGGGGACGGCACTCGATAAAGCTGTCTATTACTAAGGGGGTTAAACAGCCGGGCTGTGGTTTCCAGAGGCAACGTCCAATAGGCGGATGCTGTGTCGTGCTGGGAGCCGAAGGCCCCCAGCCAGTCATTGCCTTTATTGACGTGCCGAACACTGACATAAATCGCATGAAGCAATCTTTGGCCATATCAGTCAGCTGCCCCTCGCTAAAAATGGCCCCCTGAGCGCCCTGGTTGTTCAAGGACGTCATGATCTGTTGGGTTGCTGGGCTCCCCGCTGCCCCATGGTACCACCCAGCCAAGTACGCACCCCTTACTTGGATGGAATGCAGTACAGTGGTTGTGAATACCGACAAGCTGGATACGTACAAGGACACCAGCCTGATTTTTTCGACGAGCATCAATCCAACGAAAGTGGTTGCTTCAGCTCCGTCCTCGGCGCACACTCTAGGTCTAATACCTGCCAGTCTTAAGATTACATTGTAGTCATTCGGACGTGGCAGCCTCAAGTCTGTTACCCTGAAATCGGGCATAACGAATTGGTACTGGGCTGCAGATGCATTCCTTAGGTACCGGATGCCGATGTGGTCTAGCACCCAGTATAGGCCGCGTGTTAGTGCCTGCATCTCCCCGCGCCTCTCAGCCAATTTTATAGCAAAAGCGTATAACTGTGCCGCAGTAACGACGGCCTCAGCTGGGGGGGCGGGTGAGGCTCCGTGCACCAACAAAGTAATGTTGATAACGGGCCACGAGACATAGTTAGCGTGGGGGGTGAGGCCATCAGCAGGGCCGTTGAAACGGTGGCCTCCTCGAGCTAGGTAGTGGACGAGGAGTAGATCAGCTGGGTCATAGTCCTCTAGCTCAACTAGGTTGAACTCACCGCGTTGTATGGGTTGAGCGATATCCATATAGTTGAGCTGGGCATTGTCAAGGTTGATTGCCGTCACGGGGTCTGCTCCCTCATAGGGTTGGGCTACAGGGACCACGCCTTGTGAGGCGAAGAGGTCTGCAACTAATGCATTCCAGAACAATTTGGCATACATGGCGTAGTTATCGCAGACATTAACTGCCTCCGTCAAGTACGCCGATAAGTTTTGGACCGTATTGTGGTTCCCCGGTTGCAACTTGGGGACTATGGCGCTAGTTACAGCGCGTTCACTGATTGTGCCCCCCA
The DNA here is from genome assembly GCA_958502075.1 of Orchestes rusci. Classification (NCBI taxonomy): domain Eukaryota; kingdom Metazoa; phylum Arthropoda; class Insecta; order Coleoptera; family Curculionidae; genus Orchestes; species Orchestes rusci. The sequence continues at coordinate 18,396,261 of OY293306.1, forward strand.
CAAAGAATTTCATGATCTCCGCTGTGTTCAAGGGCTCAAGTATATTAGCCTCGCCCCAGCTGAGAGTCAAGGTGCGGCGGGCTACAGCCGGTATGGGAGTGGCTGTGTATCGCAGGACACGACCGGTGACCTGGACTGCCGGATCTAGCCCCCCGCCTGGGGCTGTGGGGTATATGAATGACCGTATACAGTGGGCGTTGTTGGCAAAGATGAAGTTATCAGGTGAATCCCTGATGCCAGACCACATGGCTCGTATGAAATTAGCCGGGGTAGGGGTCAACGGCTTGGCCTGCCATAGGGTGGTAGCGTATGTACCATCTAAATTTCTTCTTCTTCTTCTTGAAATAGGCTTTCAGCCTATTTTTCCAGCCTTAAAAAAATCCAAATTGAATTCTAATATATGTTGACATGTCATTGGAAATGTATATTTATAAAAGAGCTTGTCCCGACTGCGTCATCAACGCCGAGCCAAAACTATTATAGATAGAGTCATGAAATTTTGAAGAGATGTTCTGCTAAATATTTCTAGGTGTGCTAAGGAAGGATTTTGCGAAATTTTATCCCTAAGGGGGTGAAAAGGGTGGGTGTAGAAAGATGAAAAATTATATATTTTTGGTCACATCGACTTTAAATTTATAATCTCAAATTAAAGTGTTTATTTTTTTTTTTCATTGATTTGACCGTTCCTACCAAAAAGTTGCCACTTCAACTTGACACAGAGCCAGGTCCATCATCTACGTCCAGAGATATTAGAGTATCTACTAGAAAGGAAAGAAAAGACCAACCCGATATCAGTGTTGAACCTGATGTGGACTGTGGATTTAACGCAGAAGACCAGGAAGATATTGAAGCGGCAGAAAATATTTTGGCAGCTTTGAAACCCCCTACATCACCCAACGAACCAAGGTATAGGGATTCAGAAGTGCAAGTTAATACACCAAAGCAGTTGACATTGTGTGAACTTATAACCACAGATAGTAAACTTAAAAGTTTTACGGGAATTAACAATTTTAAAATTTTTGACACCGTTGTCACTGCATTTGAATCTTATTGTAAAGATCGAAGAGTTCATCGACTAAACAGAAGGCAGAGAATAATGCTATTGTTTACAAAGTTTAAAACTAGTCTCACATATGTAACATTAGGTGCTCTTTTCAATATATCATCAGAGTTGTGCAAACAATATATTCATGAACTGATACCTATCTTGAGTAAGATATCAAGACCTTTATTTTATTTTCCTTCTAAAGATGAAGTTTTGAGTAACTTGCCGACTTGCTTCACAGACTTTTCAAATGTCAGATTAGTATTGGATTGCACAGAAATTTTTGTGCAATCTCCAAAATGCTTATGTTGTCGAATTAGGTTTTATTCCCAGTACAAATCGCATCTGACCGTAAAATTTATGACGGGGGTATCTCCAGGAGGTCTAATAACATTTGTTAGTAAACCATATGGTGGAAGAGCTTCCGATAAAGTTATTTTTGAAGAAAGTAACGTAATTTCTTTGTTAGATCCTCATAGAGATGCAGTGATGGTTGATAAAGGCTTTTTCAATTTGTACTCTTCTCCATTATGAAAAATATAACTTGCTTTTGTGATAGCTTCCAGAATGGTTTTGGTTTTACCTAAAAAATAAAAAAATGGTAAGAGCCGATAAAAAAGTTTTGAAAATTTATTTTTGCGGATAAAGTTTTTCGATCAGTGTTTATTTGTTATAGGTACATATTAGATTATTCAGCTTGAGAGAGTGAATCTGCATAGAAGTTTCTCAAAAATGAAAACAAAGCTAAGTATTTCTAGTTTTATAAAACTTAGATTGGGAATATTTTACCTTCAAAAATACATTTTATCTCTAAAAGATAAATTGGCCTTCCTTCAAACATAACAATGCCATCTGGTAAATATCCTAGCCACTTGTTTGCAATAGAAACAACCATTCCACAGTCCACAATTTCCATTCCTGTTATTTTTACAAAAGCCTCTCTAGCAGCACTTTCATATTGTAGACCATGTTTCACAAATTTATTGTTAATCTTGGCAGGAAAAAAATATTTTAAAGCCTTATTTGTCCAATCTTCTTTCGAGTAGGTATATATGAAGAAAGCCCATAAATATTATGGCCAAGTTCAAATGGGGATGGCTCTATTGAACTTAACTAAAACCGCCTTCGTAGTTTTTGCATCTTTTGACGATAGCGTTCGGCTGAACCAAGTAGTGCTTGCCACCCTCGGTTGTCCACGTTCGCCCGTACTGCGATTTCATGCGAGAAATCAGCGCTAACGCCCGGTTCGAGGAGGCCCCATTCACGGGGACACCACTCGATAAAGCTGTGTATTACTAAGGGGTTAAACAGCCGGGCTGTGGTTTCCAGAGGCAACGTCCAATAGGCGGATGCTGTGTCGTGCTGGGAGCCGAAGGCCCCCAGCCAGTCATTGCCTTTATTGACGTGCCGAACCACGTCCACTGACATAAATCGCATGAAGCAATCTTTGGCCATATCAGTCAGCTGCCCCTCGCTGAAAATGGCCCCCTGAGCGCCCTGGTTGTTCAAGGACGTCATGATCTGTTGGGTTGCTGGGCTCCCCGCTGCCCCATGGTACCACTCAGCCAAGTACGCACCCCTTACTTGGATGGAATGCAGTACAGTGGTTGTGAATACCGACAAGCTGGATACGTACAAGGACACCAGCCTGATTTTTTCGACGAGCATCAATCCAACGAAAGTGGTTGCTCCAGTTCCGTCCTCGGCGCACACTCTAGGTCTAATACCTGCCAGTCTTAAGATTACATTGTAGTCATTCGGACGTGGCAGCCTCAAGTCTGTTACCCTGAAATCGGGCATAACGAATTGGTACTGCGCTGCAGGTGCATTCCTTAGGTACCGGATGCCGATGTGGTCTAGCACCCAGTATAGGCCGCGTGTTAGTGCCTGCATCTCCCCGCGCCTCTCAGCCAATTTTATAGCAAAAGCGTATAACTGTGCCGCAGTAACGACGGCCTCAGCTGGGGGGGCGGGTGCAACAACAAAGTTATGTTGATAACGGGCCACGAGACATAGTTAGCGTGGGGGGTGAGGCCATCAGCAGGGCCGTTGAAACGGTGGCCTCCTCGAGCTAGGTAGTGGACGAGGACTAGATCAGCTGGGTCATAGTCCTCTCGCTCAACTAGGATGAACTCACCGCGTTGTATGGGTCGAGCGATATCCATATAGTTGAGCTGGGCATTGTCAAGGTTGATTGCCGTCACGGGGTCTGCTCCCTCATAGGGTTGGGCTACAGGGACCACGCCCTGTGAGGCGAAGAGGTCTGCAACTAATGCATTCCAGAACAATTTGGCATACATGGCGTAGTTATCGCAGACATTAACTGCCTCCGTCAAGTACGCCGATAAGTTTCGGACCGTATTGTGGTTCCCCGGTTGCAACTTGGGGACTATGGCGCTAGTTACAGCGCGTTCACTGATTGTGCCCCCCACAAAGAACTTCATGATCTCCGCTGTGTTCAAGGGCTCAAGTATATAAGCCTCGCCCCAGCTGAGAGTCAGGGTGCGGCGGGCTACAGCCGGTATGGGAGCGGCTGTGTATCGCAGGACACGACCGGTGACCTGGACTGCCGGATCTGGCCCCCTGCCTGGGGCTGTGGGGTATATGAATGACCGTATACAGTGGGCGTTGTTGGCAAAGATGAAGTTATCAGGTGAATCCCTGATGCCAGACCACATGGCTCGTATGAAATTAGCCGGGGTAGGGGTCAACGGCTTGGCCTGCCATAGGGTGGTAGCGTATGTACCATCTAAATTTCTTCTTCTTCTTCTTCTTGAAATAGGCTTTCAGCCTGTTTTTCCAGCCTTAAAAAAAATCCAAATTGAATTCTAATATATGTTGACATGTCATTGGAAATGTACATTTATAAAAGAGCTTGTCCCGACTGCGTCATCAACGCCGAGCCAAAACTATTATAGATAGAGTCATGAAATTTTGAAGAGATGTTCTGCTAAATATTTCTAGGTGTGCTAAGGAAGGATTTTGCGAAATTTTATCCCTAAGGGGGTGAAAAGGGTGGGTGTAGAAAGATGAAAAATCATATATTTTTGGTCACATCGACTTTAAATTTATAATCTCAATTTAAATTGTTTATTTTTTTTTTTCATTGATTTGACCGTTCCTACCAAAAAGTTGCCACTTCAACTTGACACAGAGCCAGGTCCATCATCTACGTCCAGAGATATTAGAGTATCTGCTAGAAAGGAAAGAAAAGACCAACCCGATATCAGTGTTGAACCTGATGTGGACTGTGGATTTAACGCAGAAGACCAGGAAGATATTGAAGCGGCAGAAAATATTTTGGCAGCTTTGAAACCCCCTACATCACCCAACGAACCAAGGTATATAGATTCAGAAGTGCAAGTTAATACACCAAAGCAGTTGACATTGTGTGAACTTATAACCACAGATAGTAAACTTAAAAGTTTTACGGGAATTAACAATTTTAAAATTTTTGACACCGTTGTCACTGCATTTGAATCTTATTGTAAAGATCGAAGAGTTCATCGACTAAACAGAAGGCAGAGAATAATGCTATTGTTTACAAAGTTTAAAACTAGTCTCACATATGTAACATTAGGTGCTCTTTTCAATATATCATCAGAGTTGTGCAAACAATATATTCATGAACTGATACCTATCTTGAGTAAGATATCAAGACCTTTATTTTATTTTCCTTCTAAAGATGAAGTTTTGAGTAACTTGCCGACTTGCTTCACAGACTTTTCAAATGTCAGATTAGTATTGGATTGCACAGAAATTTTTGTGCAATCTCCAAAATGCTTATGTTGTCGAATTAGGTTTTATTCCCAGTACAAATCGCATCTGACCGTAAAATTTATGACGGGGGTATCTCCAGGAGGTCTAATAACATTTGTTAGTAAACCATATGGTGGAAGAGCTTCCGATAAAGTTATTTTTGAAGAAAGTAACGTAATTTCTTTGTTAGATCCTCATAGAGATGCAGTGATGGTTGATAAAGGCTTTTTCAATTTGTACTCTTCTCCATTATGAAAAATATAACTTGCTTTTGTGATAGCTTCCAGAATGGTTTTGGTTTTACCTAAAAAATAAAAAAATGGTAAGAGCCGATAAAAAAGTTTTGAAAATTTATTTTTGCGGATAAAGTTTTTCGATCAGTGTTTATTTGTTATAGGTACATATTAGATTATTCAGCTTGAGAGAGTGAATCTGCATAGAAGTTTCTCAAAAATGAAAACAAAGCTAGGTATTTCTATTTTTATAAAACTTAGATTGGGAATATTTTACCTTCAAAAATACATTTTATCTCTAAAAGATAAATTGGCCTTCCTTCAAACATAACAATGCCATCTGGTGAATATCCTAGCCACTTGTTTGCAGCAGAAACAACCATTCCACAGTCCACAATTTCCATTCCTGTTATTTTTACAAAAGCCTCTCTAGCAGCACTTTCATATTGTAGACCATGTTCCACAAATTTATTGTTAATCTTGGCAGGAAAAAAATATTTTAAAGCCTTATTTGTCCAATCTTCTTTCGAGTAGGTATATATGAAGAAAGCCCATAAATATTATGGCCAAGTTCAAATGGGGATGGCTCTATTGAACTTAACTAAAACCGCCTTCGTAGTTTTTGCATCTTTTGACGATAGCGTTCGGCTGAACTAAGTAGTGCTTGCCACCCTCGGTTGTCCACGTTCGCCCGTTCTGCGATTTCATGCGAGAAATCAGCGCTAACGCCCGGTTCGAGGAGGCCCCATTCACGGGGACGGCACTCGATAAAGCTGTCTATTACTAAGGGGTTAAACAGCCGGGCTGTGGTTTCCAGAGGCAACGTCCAATAGGCGGATGCTGTGTCGTGCTGGGAGCCGAAGGGCCCCAGCCAGTCATTGCCTTTATTGACGTGCCAAACCACGTCCACTGACATAAATCGCATGAAGCAATCTTTGGCCATATCAGTCAGCTGCCCCTCGTTGAAAATGGCCCCCTGAGCGCCCTGGTTGTTCAAGGACGTCATGATCTGTTGGGTTGCTGGGCTCCCCGCTGCTCCATGGTACCACTCAGCCAAGTACGCACCCCTTACTCGGATGGAATGCAGTACAGTGGTTGTGAATACCGACAAGCTGGATACGTACAAGGACACCAGCCTGATTTTTTCGACGAGCATCAATCCAACGAAAGTGGTTGCTTCAGCTCCGTCCTCGGCGCACACTCTAGGTCTAATACCTGCCAGTCTTAAGATTACATTGTAGTCATTCGGACGTGGCATCCTCATGTCTGTTACCCTGAAATCGGGCATAACGAATTGGTACTGGGCTGCAGGTGCATTCCTTAGGTACCGGATGCCGATGTGGTCTAGCACCCAGTATAGGCCGCGTGTTAGTGCCTGCATCTCTCCGCGCCTCTCAGCCAATTTTATAGCAAAAGCGTATAACTGTGCCGCAGTAACGACGGCCTCAGCTGGGGGGGCGGGTGGGGCTCCGTGCACCAACAAAGTTATGTTGATAACGGGCCACGAGACATAGTTAGCGTGGCGGGTGAGGCCATCAGCAGGGCCGTTGAAACGGTGGCCTCCTCGAGCTAGGTAGTGGACGAGGAGTAGATCAGCTGGTTCATAGTCCTCTCGCTCAACTAGGATGAACTCACCGCGTTGTATGGGTTGAGCGATATCCATATAGTTGAGCTTGACATTGTCAAGGTTGATTGCCGTCACGGGGTCTGCTCCCTCATAGGGTTGGGCTACAGGGACCACGCCCTGTGAGGCGAAGAGGTCTGCAACTAATGCATTCCAGAACAATTTGGCATACATGGCGTAAATATCGCAGACATTAACTGCCTCCGTCAAGTACGCCGATAAGTTTTGGACCGTATTGTGGTTCCCCGGTTGCAACTTGGGGACTATGGCGCTAGTTACAGCGCGTTCACTGATTGTGCCCCCCACAAAGAACTTCATGATCACCGCTGTGTTCAAGGGCTCAAGTATATGAGCCTCGCCCCAGCTGAGAGTCAGGGTCCGGCGGGCTACAGCCGGTATGGGAGCGGCTGTGTATCGCAGGACACGACCGGTGACCTGGACTGCCGGATCTAGCCCCCCGCCTGGGGCTGTGGGGTATATGAATGACCGTATACAGTGGGCGTTGTTGGCAAAGATGAAGTTATCAGTGAATCCCTGATGCCAGACCACATGGCTCGTATGAAATTAGCCGGGGTAGGGGTCAACGGCTTGGCCTGCCATAGGGTGGTAGCGTATGTACCATCTAAATTTCTTCTTCTTCTTCTTCTTGAAATAGGCTTTCAGCCTGTTTTTCCAGCCTTAAAAAAAATCCAAATTGAATTCTAATATATTTTGACATGTCATTGGAAATGTATATTTATAAAAGAGCTTGTCCCGACTGCGTCATCAACGCCGAGCCAAAACTATTATAGATAGAGTCATGAAATTTTGAAGAGATGTTCTGCTAAATATTTCTAGGTGTGCTAAGGAAGGATTTTGCGAAATTTTATCCCTAAGGGGGTGAAAAGGGTGGGTGTAGAAAGATGAAAAATTATATATTTTTGGTCACATCGACTTTAAATTTATAATCTCAATTTAAAGTGTTTATTTTTTTTTCATTGATTTGACCGTTCCTACCAAAAAGTTGCCACTTCAACTTGACACAGAGCCAGGTCCATCATCTACGTCCAGAGATATTAGAGTATCTGCTAGAAAGGAAAGAAAAGACCAACCCGATATCAGTGTTGAACCTGATGTGGACTGTGGATTTAACGCAGAAGACCAGGAAGATATTGAAGCGGCAGAAAACATTTTGGCAGCTTTGAAACCCCCTACATCACCCAACGAACCAAGGTATAGGGATTCAGAAGTGCAAGTAAATACACCAAAGCAGTTGACATTGTGTGAACTTATAACCACAGATAGTAAACTTAAAAGTTTTACGGGAATTAACAATTTTAAAATTTTTGACACCGTTGTCATTGCTTTTGAATCTTATTGTAAAGATCGAAGAGTTCATCGACTAAACAGAAGGCAGAGAATAATGCTATTGTTTACAAAGTTTAAAACTAGTCTCACATATGTAACATTAGGTGCTCTTTTCAATATATCATCAGAGTTGTGCAAACAATATATTCATGAACTGATACCTATCTTGAGTAAGATATTAAGACCTTTAATTTATTTTCCTTCTAAAGATGAAGTTTTGAGTAACTTGCCGACTTGCTCCACAGACTTTTCAAATGTCAGATTAGTATTGGATTGCACAGAAATTTTTGTGCGATCTCCAAAATGCTTATGTTGTCGAATTAGGTTTTATTCCCAGTACAAATCGCATCTGACCGTAAAATTTATGACGGGGGTATCTCCAGGAGGTCTAATAACATTTGTTAGTAAACCATATGGTGGAAGAGCTTCCGATAAAGTTATTTTTGAAGAAAGTAACGTAATTTTTTTGTTAGATCCTCATAGAGATGCAGTGATGGTTGTGATGGTTGATAAAGGCTTTTTCAATTTGTACTCTTCTCCATTATGAAAAATATAACTTGCTTTTGTGATAGCTTCCAGAATGGTTTTGGTTTTACCTAAAAAATAAAAAAATGGTAAGAGCCGATAAAAAAGTTTTGAAAATTTATTTTTGCGGATAAAGTTTTTCGAGCAGTGTTTATTTGTTATAGGTACATATTAGATTATTCAGCTTGAGAGAGTGAATCTGCATAGAAGTTTCTCAAAAATGAAAACAAAGCTAAGTATTTCTATTTTTATAAAATCTAGATTGGGAATATTTTACCTTCAAAAATACATTTTATCTCTAAAAGATAAATTGGCCTTCCTTCAAACATAACAATGCCATCTGGTGAATATCCTAGCCACTTGTTTGCAGCAGAAACAACCATTCCACAGTCCACAATTTCCATGCCTGTTATTTTTACAAAAGCCTCTCTAGCAGCACTTTCATATTGTAGACCATGTTTCACAAATTTATTGTTAATCTTGGCAGGAAAAAAATATTTTAAAGCCTTATTTGTCCAATCTTCTTTCGAGTAGGTATATATGAAGAAAGCCCATAAATATTATGGCCAAGTTCAAATGGGGATGGCTCTATTGAACTTAACTAAAACCGCCTTCGTAGTTTTTGCATCTTTTGACGATAGCGTTCGGCTGAACCAAGTAGTGCTTGCCACCCTCGGTTGTCCACGTTCGCCCGTACTGCGATTTCATCCGAGAAATCAGCGCTAACGCCCGGTTCGAGGAGGCCCCATTCACGGGGACGGCACTCGATAAAGCTGTCTATTACTAAGGGGTTAAACAGCCGGGCTGTGGTTTCCAGAGGCAACGTCCAATAGGCGGATGCTGTGTCGTGCTGGGAGCCGAAGGCCCCCAGCCAGTCATTGCCTTTATTGACGTGCCGAACCACGTCCACTGACATAAATCGCATGAAGCAATCTTTGGCCATATCAGTCAGCTGCCCCTCGCTGAAAATGGCCCCCTGAGCGCCCTGGTTGTTCAAGGACGTCATGATCTGTTGGGTTGCTGGGCTCCCCGCTGCCCCATGGTACCACTCAGCCAAGTACGCACCCCTTGGATGGAATGCAGTACAGTTGTTGTGAATACCGACAAGCTGGATACGTACAAGGACACCAGCCTGATTTAAGTCTTAAGATTACATTGTAGTCATTCGGACGTGGCAGCCTCAAGTCTGTTACCCTGAAATCGGGCATAACGAATTGGTACTGGGCTGCAGGTGCATTCCTTAGGTACCGGATGCCGATGTGGTCTAGCACCCGGTATAGGCCGCGTGTTAGTGCCTGCATCTCCCCGCGCCTCTCAGCCAATTTTATAGCAAAAGCGTATAACTGTGCCGCAGTAACGACGGCCTCAGCTGGGTGGGCGGGTGGGGCTCCGTGCACCAACAAAAATATGTTGATAACGGGCCACGAGACATAGTTAGCGTGGGGGTGAGGCCATCAGCAGGGCCGTTGAAACGGTGGCCTCCTCGAGCTAGGTAGTGGACGAGGAGTAGATCAGCTGGGTCATAGTCCTCTCGCTCAACTAGGATGAACTCACCGCGTTGTATGGGTTGAGCGATATCCATATAGTTGAGCTGGGCATTGTCAAGGTTGATTGCCGTCACGGGGTCTGCTCCCTCATAGGGTTGGGCTACAGGGACCACGCCCTGTGAGGCGAAGAGGTCTGCAACTAATGCATTCCAGAACAATTTGGCATACATGGCGTAGTTATCGCAGACATTAACTGCCTCCGTCAAGTACGCCGATAAGTTTCGGACCGTATTGTGGTTCCCCGGTTGCAACTTGGGGACTATGGCGCTAGTTACAGCGCGTCTTTGGCCATATCAGTCAGCTGCTCCTTGCTGAAAATGGCCCCCTGAGCGCCCTGGTTGTTCAAGGACGTCATGATCTGTTGGGTTGCTGGGCTCCCCGCTGCCCCATGGTACCACTCAGCCAAGTACGCACCCCTTACTTGGATGGAATGCAGTACAGTGGTTGTGAATACCGACAAGCTGGATACGTACAAGGACACCAGCCTGATTTTTTCGACGAGCATCAATCCAACGAAAGTGGTTGCTTCAGCTCCGTCCTCGGCGCACACTCTAGGTCTAATACCTGCCAGTCTTAAGATTACATTGTATTCATTCGGACGTGGCAGCCTCAAGTCCGTTACCCTGAAATCGGGCATAACGAATTGGTACTGGGCTGCAGGTGCATTCCTTAGGTACCGGATGCCGATGTGGTCTAGCACCCAGTATAGGCCGCGTGTTAGTGCCTGCATCTCCCCGCGCCTCTCAGCCAATTTTATAGCAAAAGCGTATAACTGTGCCGCAGTAACGACGGCCTCAGCTGGGGGGGCGGGTGGGGCTCCGTGCACCAACAAAGTTATGTTGATAACGGGCCACGAGACATAGTTAGCGTGGGGGGTGAGGCCATCAGCAGGGCCGTTGAAACGGTGGCCTCCTCGAGCTAGGTAGTGGACGAGGAGTAGATCAGCTGGGTCATAGTCCTCTCGCTCAACTAGGATGAACTCACCGCGTTGTATGGGTTGAGCGATATCCATATAGTTGAGCTGGGCATTGTCAAGGTTGATTGCCGTCACGGGGTCTGCTCCCTTATAGGGTAGGGCTACAGGGACCACGCCCCGTGAGGCGAAGAGGTCTGCAACTAATGCATTCCAGAACAATTTGGCATACATGGCGTAGTTATCGCAGACATTAACTGCCTCCGTCAAGTAAGTTTCGGACCGTATTGTGGTTCCCCGGTTGCAACTTGGGGACTATGGCGCTAGTTACAGCGCGTTCACTGATTGTGCCCCCCACAAAGAACTTCATGATCTCCGCTGTGTTCAAGGGCTCAAGTATATAAGCCTCGCCTCAGCTGAGAGTCAGGGTGCGGCGGGCTACAGCCGGTATGGGAGCGGCTGTGTATCGCAGGACACGACCGGTGACCTGGACTGCCGGATCTAGCCCCCCGCCTGGGGCTGTGGGGTATATGAATGACCGTATACAGTGGGCGTTGTTGGCAAAGATGAAGTTATCAGGTGAATTCCTGATGCCAGACCACATGGCTCGTATGAAATCAGCCGGGGTAGGGGTCAACGGCTTGGCCTGCCATAGGGTGGTAGCGTATGTACCATCTAAATTTCTTCTTCTTCTTCTTCTTGAAATAGGCTTTCAGCCTGTTTTTTCAGCCAGAAAAGCCGAAATATGCTTGCATTTGCCACTGTTACCAGCTTTACATGAGCAATGCATTTCTTTGATTTTCACAATTCCATCAATTAAAGTCAAAGTTCCTTTAATTTGATGAGGATCCGAATTGATAGCACTCGATTGTAAGCATAAACCATAAATCTTCACGAACTCACTAGTAACTTCAGTTTTTCCTCCCAAAACTAAATGCCCCGCATTCAGAACATTTTCTCCTTCAACCACAGATTTGGAGTGTGTTGAACCCTCCAAGTAACTCATATATTCCAATATGCTCAAACGCATGATGAAAAAAGTTCAAAACATATTCAAAATCAAAAATGACACTAAAAATCACTGGAACACTTTCAACTTTCAATGTCAGACTCGTATGGCCGAATGCGGAATGGGAAATGGAATGGCCCATACGTTAGTACCAAACTCTGCCGCTACGGCGCTGCGATCTTATTTTGAATTGCCTATACCGTGAAATACCGCCAAAAACTACGTAGCGGACAATACACGCACTTCAGAAGAATATTGATTTTTTCGTCCATCGTCCACGAGATGTCGTGCTCGCAGATATTTTATCGTCGAATCTGAAGATACTTGACCATGCAAAATCTTTAAGCTAAAAGTAGACATGTTTAGATTTCTATTTCTACGATTAGTCCAATTTGGCCCATGGATATTTGGTTGGCTTGGATATAGATGTTTTGTGGTTCGGTTAGTTTGCTCTTGGCTTGGGAATTTTTTGATTCGATTTTTCTTTTGACTTATTTGACCACGTATAGGTACCTACGACCGTTGTTTGAGTCAAACAACGCTACGACCTAGTCTGTTGTCCACCCTGCTTCAACCACTAATAAGTACCTACTTTTTATAATTATTATACAAGGTGAGTGTTTTAAAGTGTTACAATGCGATAACGAAAAACTTCTATTTCTTTTTACATTTTGGTGACGTGTTAATTCCACGGGACATTTTAGGTTTACATTGGGGTTTCATGGTTACGGATGCATGATGACTGTAATACAGGGATAATTTAATTAAACATTTTTGATCAATTAAAAAAAATGTAAGCAGATTACATAGGTATTTTATGAAGATTCGTATTTTAAAATAAAAAATACATCATTCCATTTGAAATTCGATAGTGACTCCCACCGCTCTTAAGGGGGTGAAGGGACAAATGTGAAAAATATCGTGAAATGTGTCCCCCCGTGAAAATTATCACATCACGAAAATGTAAAAAAAAACCGTTTTTGACACAGGTATCGCATCATTGTAACACTCTCAAACAGTCACCCCGTTTACGTAGGTATGTACAAACTATACTTTTCAGTTGCCGAATTTCGCTCATATTTTTTTCATTAAAGGTACGCCATTAAGTTTTCGCATAGTGAAAATCATTTTTTTATTCTTCGTTCGATTTTAAGCAAAAAAGGTGGACTGACTTTTTATTCTTTGATGCGTCGTTCTCGTGATAAAAAATAAAAATCAATGTAATTTCAGAAAAATTCACCTATCCAGTTTTAAGAAAAATGAAAAATTAAATGTTATAACAACTGCTCAAGTTGCTGCGCTTTGAACTAAAAATTCAGACGTTTCGAATTTAAATTCAAACTTTTGAAATTATTATTCTTACTATTATCATTTTCCCTGTTATTGTTTGATGAATAAACGTTTGCGGACATGTTCGTTCACAAAAAGTGATTATCCTACCATACTTTATTCACCATGTCAAAATGCGCACTTATTTTAGACACCTTGTATAAAGAGTTTGATTTTTTCAAAAAATTATCATACCAGACTGAAAAAAAAACACCCAATGATTTCGGGCACGAGCAGGATTCATCCGTCAAATGGTTGGTAGCTCATTTTGATGATCTTTAAAAGCCAAACTAATCAAACTACATATACAGTTTGTCCGCCGATGCGGTTAAACAAGACAAATGGACCAAAAATTGAAAGATGCGAAAAATACAAATTTCTGTTTGTCGAAAAAATAAAAATTACGAAGAAAATTGATTACAGAAATACAGAGCGTCTCAAAAATGTAAAAACATAAAATGAAGCAGGAGCAGTCACTTTTTGCCCTTTTCACGTGGAATTATGAACAAAAAAACTTGCTTTGCAAATTTAGTCCTAACCCTGATTTTGAACTTACTGAAGAAAATTTGAATTTATGAAAATTGAACAAAAAAGTAATTCCGCATTTTACTATACATTCACATTATTATATTAGTACATTATCAGTTGTTGTGGTAAAATAACAATAATAATAGTGAAATTAGTAAAACGCGGGCTTGTAGAAACGTTTACCTAAATAGATTTTCATACATTCAAATTTGTTTCAATAAATTCAGAGTCAGAGTTAAAACTAAATTTGGAGCAATTTTTTTTATTCGTCATTTCACGTTATTAGAAGGCCAACAAATGACTGCTCTTGTTTCATTTTGTTTTAAGATTTTTGAGACGTTTCAATTCTTTTTAATAGAAATTATTTTTATCATCCTAGATTTTATTTTTTGGGAAGCAGATTTGTTTTTATCAAGAATCACTTTTCTGTAACTGAATTCTTAGTTCATTTGTCTGTTAACCGCAGGACATAACCTTCCAAGTCGTCAGTGCTGGTGGTTAATCATTTTACATTGCCCCGAAGAAAATTAAAAAAAAGTCGCGTAACAAACATTGAAAGTCTCTTTTGCCAAGAGTTAGCCGAATTTGGACAACATGTGAATTTTAATTTTTTGTCACAAAAATTTTATACCTATGTAGTAATAATAAATAGGGCTTTTTCTAAACCTCGTTAACTTGTATTCATTGCAGTCTTCCGAAAATCTATATGGTTCAAAACATTTTCGCACTAAATAAAAAAAAATCTAATTCCCAAAAACTATTCAAAATCGAAGTATCATTGACTCAAAATATACACACATACCTACCCATCTCACAACACATGAAGACAATAAGTCGTGTATGTAGATAATAGAACAAAACAGAATAGAATTTTATTTAGTAGTTAAGCCAAATTACATGGATGTATAGAGTAGAGTAAAACAGTGGTGAACAGGTTTGTTTTTTTGGCGCAACTGTATACATCCCTCAACTCTGTCTTGTTTCCGAGAGAAGTCCAAAAACTGTTTAATGTCCATTTCATCGAACAGCAGAACACATTTTCTTTCAGAAGCGGTCATTGTTGTGGCCTTCTGCTTGATCCTAGCAAACAAATTTTTATCAAATCCTGCCTTGGTGTCAAAGCCGGATATCCACATTTTGATCGTAGATTCAGCTGGCAGAATGACTTTGTTTCGGCGAAGAAACTTATAGAGCCTAGGAGATTTGTAGAACATGCTTATGGCCACTTTCTGTTCCTCTTTTGAGAAGGGAGTGTTTCTGCCATGATACAACTGCATCTGCACTAAAACTCTTGAAAAAGGAACTAGTGCATTCAAGTTCCTGGGTTGTTTTAGTTTTCTTTGAATCTTTTCCACGCCTTGAGTTTTCTTCTTCATCTGAGATATTTGAGATGACTTACTTCTCAGTTTGTTTTTAAGTGCTACCACTCTTTGTCTCAGTTTACGTTTTCTTGGAGTGTCATTCTGAATTGGAACGATTTCTGTATTCCAGTCACTATCAGAACTAACTACTGATGCAGTGCTAGATGGTGAAGCTTTTGTGGATTCTTTGTAAACTTTTTCTGGTGTTGCGATATGCAATCCAGATGCAGTAAGAATACCGCTAGGGGATGATTTTTGTTGATTATCGAGTGAAGTAGCGCCTTGACTGGATCGTCCTGGATAAACTTTTACATTTTCATATCTGTTGGTGCCTTCTTCTAATCCAGAATATTTAATAGGAACTGCTCCTGAGGCAAGCTTGGTGGTCATGAAATATTTGCGTTCAAAGTGATCACCGCACAGAACTTTGTTCTTCAGCTCCTCCTTTGATAGACCATGAAGGTTTTCATTTCCTGAAACAAAACATACATATATGTATATATGGTGACCCATGATTGATGCACTAAAATCATTTATTGGTCAGAAATAACCCAACCATATCATATAAACATATATCGGCAAACGCCCCCTAAGAAGGGCACTCTTTACGGCACCTGACCTGAGGATGGAATTTTCCAATTGGGAAGTTGCATGATTTTTTTTTTATTGCTGGATTCGAAAGTCCATAAAAAATAAGAAGATACGTTTTTATGTAAGTCAAAAATTTACGGATATATATAGCGCTTTGAAATGTGCTGCACTATGACGTTTTCATAATATGAACTATGACGTCACACCATGCTCAGTATATCTATATATATGCTGAGTTCAAAAAATAGGAGTTCAGAAATTTGATTACTTAGTCAGACAATGTGTCCCAAATAACACGTGAGTATGAAAAATTAACTGAAACTTTGTTATAAATTCTCTTTTTTCATACATACAGAGTGACCCATTTGAAAGCGGCCACCCTCATAACTTTTCAAATTATTGATCGATTTTGACGATTTTTTTTTTGAAATATGAAAAATATTCAATTTGAAAATATTATTTCTGTGTAATTTTTTTTTCTATTTTTTTTTGTCAGTTTCGTTTGTCTGTTTTCATTGTATTTTGACATGAGAATATTTTTTAAATGTTTATATTTAATATTTTTTTTGTGATAGACTTGCTATCGCAAGAGTTTCGAGGTAAAATACTTCTTGGTGCATAACAAAATTAATCTTCAATTTTTAATATTTTTTCATGAAATTTGGTACAGATCCATTTCAGGAGATGAAAAATCCAGTGGCGAAGTCGAATTTTCTCTAAAAAAATCGCTAATATGTTTTCTGGATTTTTCAGCCTCTAAATATGCTCCAGTAGGCCTTGGTTTTTGGAAAAATCTGGGCGACGTATGGCCTCAAAATATACCTTTTCCCTCTTTACATTTCAAAAAAAAATCATCAGAATCGATCAATAAATTAAAAAGTTATGAGGGTGGCCCGCTTTCAAATGGGTCACACTGTATTTCGAAAATCTTGTTTTTTACGCAGAAATTAAAAACGCAGAAAAAACGCCGTCATTGATATGGTGGGTCTATGTCAGTAATAAATTTGTTTATTTTCATGTTAAAATACATTTTAAAACATGCTCGAAAAAATAGCAAATATCTGACGTTAATATCTTCTTATTGGTTGGATTTGTGTATAGGGTATGCCTCGGCTCGGGGTATGCTATATGAAAAATGTTTAGGATTTTCCGGAGAATGCAAAAATCAAACAAAAAAAATAGAGTTGTAATTTGAAATAAGAAAGTTGGACCACGTCCAGGAGTTCTGAAACACCCTGTATATGTGAAAACAGTTATGTGTCTAATAAGTCCTTAGTAAGCAGCATCATGACTGTGCAGCCGTCAGCAGTTCCTTGGATACTTACGGCTAGGAAACGGTCCGCTCGAGGAGAAACGGCATAGACACGTTAGAGTTAAGTTCCAATTGTATTTTTTTCAATTAATTTTCAAAGTTGTGAAAATAAAAATCATTTTTTAAAAAGGGTTTCTTTATGACCAGAAACATAAAGTGGCGCAGTCGTGGCGGATTTTGAACGAGCATTTCACAGTGAAAAACTCGTCGGTTTCAACCGTTGATTCAAAAATCGAACCAGTGCTTCATAAGGATTCACAGATCGAAAACGTTTCGTTAATCGGATCGTAGTGTGTTTGGTAGAAAGAAGAAATCCAGCAGTGCAGCAGAGAAAAATGAAGATTTTCCTCCTGTAAGTCACCTTTTTCCTATTGTTGTCCGTCTATGTCTTTCCCCTCGCATTCTTCTGATTCTCAAGCAGAAAACATTGAATTCGAGTTAGATTTAGAAGTTACCAACTTAACTGACCAAAGTAAAAGTTCGGAAAATAATCTTTTAAATTTAGATAATCTTTTTTCACGCCTTTCACTTTCAAATCAAGCAAATAATTCAAATCAAGCATCAAATATGCCTCCTCCAAATTTTGATAATAAACTATTAGATATTGTTCCAAAATTTGACGGAAATCCTCTTGAATTATCCGCATTTTTAGAGACTAGTAATAAGCTTATAACTACTTATTGGAGCAATGCGACGTTAGATTGTGTCCAAAATATCACTATTATCTATGGAATCTATGCAAAACTTATCGGTAAAGCAAGGGAAGTTTATAGCATTTGCGTTACTAAAGATTGGTGTACCGTTAAAGCCGCGCTTGTTGCACATTTTGGTGATCAACGAGATGAAAACGGGTTACTCTTTGATTTGGACCAATTGCGTCAAAATGCAAATGAACTGCCTTTACAATTTCATACGAGAGTAATGGGTAATTTGAGTGCTCTTCATAATTACTTAGATACTCATAATGACGATGAGAATACTGCTAATGTTAAGAAGAACTTTTATAACATCCATGGTTTAAAAATAGTTTTAGCTGGTTTGAAAGAACCTTTGGGCTCAACTATCAGAGCAATGAAACCTGTCAATCTTGCGGAAGCTAGAACTTACATAATTTCTGAAACAAATATCAGACACTTGCAAAAACCATTTCATCTTGAAAATAACAATAGAAATCAATCGAACAATCAAATTGTTCAAAGGCAAAATTTTGGCTTCAATAACAGAAACAATTTTCCAAATTTTTCAAACTCCTTTCAAAATGTTCCAAATTTTAACCAAGGAAATTCATTTCCTCGTGGGCCAGTTAACATGCCACAACCTAGATTCAATCAACCAAATTTTTTCACCAATAGACAAGTTTTTGGACCTCCAAGGCCTCAAACAAATGTTTTTAGACCAAACCAACAAAACGTTAGAAATTTGCCCAGACCAACACCAATGAGTGGAATTTCTTATAGTTCAAATAGAAGTAATAACAATAGTAATAATCACAGATCAAACAACTTCCAAATGCATAATGTCAATTCAAGCCCAATGTATAATAATCATTCATATCTGGAGTACGAATATCCATATTATTATGATGATCAAAGTTTGGATCAAAGATCATTATCAATGGAACCATACTGTGACCAACCCCATGATGACTACCCTTATAATGACAATCAAAATGTTCAGCAAATAAAAGAAAATAGTTCTGTAGAAATAGTTGAAGAAAACGCCCAAAATTTTCAGGAAACCTTGCCTCCAGAGTCAATAACGTAGAAATTCACTCAATTTACGACAAGAAAGATCTCCCTTATATAAAAATCGCCAATCCACCGTTAAAATTACTGATTGATACAGGTGCGACAAAATCATTTTTAAATCCCGAAATAGCCGAAAAGTATTTTCCAAATTTCATCAACAAAGAACCATTTTCAATTTCTTTAGTTTTCCAAACAACAACTAGAGATTTTTGTGTTGAAATTCCAGCTTTCAATGAATTTAATTCAGGGAAATCAATCAAACTCTATTTATTCAAGTTTCATCACTTCTTTGATGGTTTACTTGGATACAAAACCTTAAAAGATCTTAATGTCGAAATTGATCTGCAAAACTATCTCTTGAAAACACCAGAATCAAAAATTCCTTTGAGCCACTATGAAGCAAAATCAAAACTATTATTTTTCACTCGTATTGAACCTCATATGACAGAAAAATTAAAAATTCCTGTTGATGTAGAGAATGGTTATGTAACCATTCCCCAGTATAAAATTTCAAATTGCATCATTCCTGAATGTTTAACAGACGCAAGTCAAGGTTACGCTTCTGTAGAAATTTCAAACAATACAGATGAAGCTCAAGAAATTTCTTTATACAATCCAATCAAAGTTCAAAATTTTGATCAAAACAATTTCCAAATTTTTAATTTTACCATTCAGCAAACACCTAATCAATTTTATAGAAATGAGATTGCAGATTTGATCCGCACGGAACATATGAACGAAGAAGAAAAATATCATATTACAAAATTGTGTGATAAATATTTTGATATTTTTCATAAAGACAATCAACCGTTGACATTTACCAACCAAGTCAAACACCAAATAAAAACAACTGACGAACTACCCGTCCATTCAAAATCATATCGATACCCATTTATACATAAACCGGAAGTTGAGCGGCAAATTCACGAAATGCTGAATCAAAACATTATTAGACCAAGCGATTCACCATGGTCTTCACCAATTTGGATCGTACCAAAAAAACCGGACGCTTCTGGGAAGAAAAAGTGGCGAATTGTCGTAGATTTTAGAGGAATTAATTCCAAAACTATTGATTACCGTTATCCAATTCCAAATATCACTGACATTCTTGACAAATTAGGCCGTAGCCAATATTTTACTACTCTCGACTTGGCTAGTGGATTTCACCAGATTGAAATGCACCCCGACGACATCAAAAAGACAGCCTTCAGCGTTGAAAATGGGCATTATGAATATATCAGAATGCCCTTTGGCCTAAAAAATGCGCCCGCAACCTTTCAAAGGGTCATGGATAATGTTTTAAAAGGACTACAAAATAAAATATGTTTCGTCTATATAGACGATATAATAGTGTTTTCCACCTCACTACAAGAACATATCGTCAATCTCAAACATATTTTTCAGAGACTACGTGAAAGTAACTTGAAAATCCAGCTTGATAAATCTGAATTTTTACATAAGCAAGTTGCATTTCTTGGACATATAATAACAACCGAAGGAATAAAACCAAATCCTGATAAGGTCAATGCTATTCTGAAATATCCAATCCCAAAATCAACCAAGGAAATTAAAAGCTTTCTCGGACTTCTTGGTTATTATCGGAAATTTATTCCAAATTTTGCCAAAATAACCAAGCCATTCACAAATTGTTTAAAGAAAAATTCAACCATAAACATCAATGACCCCGAATATCAGAAAACCTTCCAAGACTGTAAACTACTTTTAACAAATGACCCAATATTGCAATATCCGGACTTTTCTAAAGAATTTAATTTAACAACTGACGCAAGCAATGTTGCCATTGGTTGTGTCCTTTCACAAGGGCCTATAGGTCAAAATAAACCGATTGCCTACGCATCGAGAACATTAAATTCTTCAGAACAAAACTATAGTACTATTGAAAAAGAACTTCTCGCAATTATATGGGGAACACGTTATTTTAGACCTTATCTTTTCGGAAGGAAATTCAAAATTGTAACAGATCATCAACCCCTTCAATGGTTAATGAACCTTAAAGAACCAAACTCTCGACTCGTTAGGTGGCGTCTAAAATTAGAAGAATTTGATTATCAAATTATTTATAAGAAAGGCAAGAAAAACACCAATGCCGACGCTTTATCACGAGTAGAAATTCATGTGAACGAAACAAATATCCAACCGTCTAATTCCGAGGAAAACCAAAGTAGCGAAACTAGAATAAGGTCGCAAACACCGCCTGTATTACGTTTCATGCAATCTTATAACGAGAATCCCATATTAGATAATCAGTCTATTATAGCACAGGCTGACCCAGACGAAAATGATGACAACGAAACAGTGCATACGAGTGCAGAGGATCCAATTCTCACCATTCATATCACTGAAAAACCAATTAATTATTTTCTCTGTCAAATTTTCATAATTAAAGTTGATAGAAATACACTGCCTCAAAAAGAAATCAAAAAAATTTTCACAGATCCCGTTAACAGAACTCGATGGTATATTTACGTAAATGACGATACTTTTGAAAATCAAGTTATTCAATTTTTAAAAGAATACGGCGAACCCAAGAGACAATACGTTTTCTATTTTCAAAACGACAACAATGACGAACTTTATAAGAAAATGTGTAATTTTATCCCCCAGACCTTCAAACACTCAACTTACAAGTTACTTAAATCAAATAAATTATTAGCTGACATCACAAAGTCCGACAAACAACGCGAAACGATCAAAAAGCAACACGAAGGTATTACCAATCACAGAGGTGTACATGAAACTATCGATCAACTTCGATTAAAATTTTATTGGCCAAAAATGAATGATGATGTACGAAAATTCATCAATAACTGTTCGATTTGTCAACAAGTAAAGTACGAGCGTCATCCACCCTTAATCAAATTACAACTTACACCTACACCTAAGAAACCATTTGAAACACTACATGTAGACACATTCAAGTTTGACAAAAATGTTGCATTAACAATTTGCGACAGTTTTTCAAAATTCAGTCAGGCTTTCATTTTGCCAGGCCTTTCAGCCCTCCACATTTACCAATCACTTGTTCAATTTGTGTCAAATTACAAAATACCCGAAAATATAGTTTCAGATAATGGTACAAGAGTTCAATCAACATCTATTGAAAGAATTCTCAAAGTTGTATAATATAAATTGGCATTACACCTTACCTTTGAACCCAAATAGTAATTCTATAGTAGAAAGATTTCACTCAACACTTCTGGAACACATGAGAACTTTAGCTTTGACAAAATCAAATTTAAGCCCGCACGAAAAACTAAACCTCTCAATAATTGGATATAATAATTCAATTCATTCGGCAACAAAGAAAAAAACCAATTGATTTAGTATTTGGTCATTTAGAACTTAAAGATCCTATCGATATTGATAGTAACGCCCAACTAATAAACAATCAATTAAATCAACATAAAGAATCAATGGGAGAAATCTACAAGAATATTCACGAAAATCTGTCCGCTAACAAAAGTAAAGTAATTGAAAAAGCGAGCGAAAAACGGAATAATCCACCCGATATCCAACCTGGATCAATCGGTTATCGAAAATTAGGCGACAGACAATCCAAAACCAATCCACTCTATAAACCAGAACATATTTTAAAAACTAATGACTTGACAGTAACAACTGCCCAAAATAACTATCATAAACAAATTTTCAAAAATCCCCGAAAAATGACAGAAAACCCTTTGCAGGTTGATGACCTTACTTCACCTGACGAAGGCACAGAAGGTACAGATTCAGAATCTTGAATCCAACCCCGGCATCCTTCCATTCAAATTAGGCACTGCCAAAATCAAAATTGCAACACATACATTCCTACACTACATTGACCTCATTTCACTAAAAAATCAAATAACCGACATAACAAGTCATTATATCAAACTAGAAACCACAATTAACAACTCTTCAATCGAATCAAAATATCTATTGCTTGAAGCTTATCAACATCTCAAGTATGAAGTAAATTTGGTAAATCAGAAAATCGATTCTTTCCTACCAAATGGACGAAATAAAAGAGGCTTAATTAATCCAATCGGATCACTTGTCAAATTTATAACTGGCAATCTTGACCAAGAAGACGCTAAAGAAATTCATGATCATATAAAAACGCTTGAAAATAGTCAAAATAATGTAATTCAAACAGTCAATCAACAAGTGTCTTTAACAACCAATTTAATGAAAAACATCAATCACACCATGACAATTGTGAGTAATAATCAGAAAGCAATTGAAAACCGAATAAATGGTATTATTGATGATATCAAAAAGACACAGTTCAGCTATTTGCACTACCTTGAAATTCACGAGACCATTGATCAAATCAAAGTAAATCTCGACGCATTGTTGAACTTCATCAGCGAATTAGAAAATGCTATCACCTTCGCCTCGCTCAAAACCTTGCATAGGAGTATAATAACTCCACGAGATCTCAAAGAAATAGTGAATGAACTCCAGAAACAACACAATGTTTTCCAACTTCTATTTCTAAGCGATAATTTCGAAATGTATTACCGTGTAGTTGAAACAAATGTTTTTGCAATTGAAAACAAAATAGTTTTCTCTTTAAATTTTCCGCTAGTGAATCAGGATGATTTCGAGATTTTCCATCTCTTTTCCATCCCAAATAAAAACAATTCCATCATCATCCCTCCTTCTACTTACCTTATCCTGAGCAACGACAAGTACCAATACCAAAACGAAGAATGCATGGCCCTGAAGAAGATATACTACTGCAAGAACAACAACGTTCTACCAACACATGAAAATCCTGATTGCGTTACGTCCCTTTTGTCCCTCAAAAATCAGTCGGACACATGTCGACAAATACCAATCCATATCAACAAGCCAATCATGGAAGAAATCGATGAAGCCCACTACATCGGAATATTTCCGAAAAGTCAGAAAATCCAGACTCACTGTGAAGAAGACGAAATCGCTCAGCTTCATGGAACTTACTTATTCATAGTTCCACCAAGATGTTCCATCCAAACATCACGGTCCGTCTACAAGAACGATCAAGAAGCATTCCATGGCCATCCAGTCACTTTAGATGGCGTCAAAGAAATCCATGTTCCCGTTGCTCAAGTAGAAAAAATCCACCTTCAAAATTTACCTCTGGATCAACTACACCAATTGCAACTACAAGAGTCACATATCAAGCCTCTGGACTATGTAAAAGAGCATAGCCCTTATCAACACTGGTCCTTCTGGATCCTGATTCTCCTGATCCCGATCCCGATGGCAATTTACCTTGTCATGAAAAGGAAGCCAGCCATAATCAAGCCCCAGCGTACGAGTACCATTGATGAAACTCAAGTGCTACCCCCTTGAGTTTCCTTTAAGAAGGGAGGAGTTATGTGTCTAATAAGTCCTTAGTAAGCAGCATCATGACTGTGCAGCCGTCAGCAGTTTCTTGGATACTTACGGCTAGGAAACGGTCCGCTCGAGGAGAAACGGCATAGACACGTTAGAGTTAAGTTCCAATTGTATTTTTTTCAATTAATTTTCAAAGTTGTGAAAATAAAAATCATTTTTTAAAAAGGGTTTCTTTATGACCAGAAACATAAAGAAACCTTGTTTTCACAAAATTCATTTTATCATATCCAAAAATCATCAAAATCCATAAACACACAAAAAGTTATCAAGCGTCAAATTATGTTCTAACTTAATTTGGCCCACAGTGTACAGTATTAATGGACATAATAAGTATATAGACAGCCTAAAATCTGATGAAAATTCCTGCATCATTTATTAGAGAACTAATTGTGCATCTATAAATTTCAATCCATTTGTCAGTTTACGTGTCTTGGCGATTTTTTACGTTTAAACAAAGGACCCCATAGTTGAAAATCATCCATTTTCTCAAAGAGGGCCTCTTATAAATTGAATAAGTAGAAAAACCAATGTCTTTAGGCCTCAATTTTTTTTTTTTTTTTTTTTTTTTTTTTCTTTTTTTTTTTGAGGCCTAAAGACATTGGTTTTTCTACTTATTCAAAGGACCCCATAATGTGACATGAAAATTATAGAACTTGAAATAACTATAATTTTAAAGAAAATACCTATGGGTACTAATCAAACATATTCTTCATTAACAATAGCTAGAACATTACTAACCTGAATTTTCAACCCAAATTTTACATCTTTGAGCATCAGTCACTGGAAAATGGAAAATTCGGAGGCCTGGATTGTTTCGCTTGTTCTTGTCACACAAGAAATATGAGCACTTATTTCCTGACATTTCTGAAATAAAGAAATGAAAAAAATTGTGATGATTTGTGAAAAAAAAAAATGCATTTGATTTGAATCACCGATGAAAATTAAGCTAGGCACCCTTATAGGACCTGTAGTGCTATTATTAAACAAGATGATCCGCCCTGTATTATGTATGTAGATATGCATTTGATGTACAATCATAGATTTTTTTTTGAAAAATAGGAAATCTAAACTTTATCACCCTGGTTAGCATTGAGTTAAAAATTTGAAGTTGATATGTAGAAATAAATGTGAACACTAAACAACTAAAATTAGTCGATAAATTATCATGTTCACCTAAAAGAAGTTGGGAACTCAAGATTGGATGCTACCATACGAATAATAACTTGAAATGTTCATTAACCTACCAACATAAACTAAAAAATTATCATTAGTCTGATCATAATTCTATTCATAAACATAAAATAATTATGTAGGTACCTACCAGCAAAATAGTTATCCTCTGCTTCAGTGATTATTATCGTTGTTTGAGTAAAGGACACTCAAACAACGTTATTATTCACAATATCAAATGTTTTTGGAGAGACGACCGGAGAACGTCGATAAAACCGTTGTTTGAAATTATTCAAACAACGATAAAACTGTCTCCCTGACTGTCTCTAACTTTCAATCACAAAAAATGTCAGAATTGGTCTAAACAAAGTCGATAACACCACAATTGCTATGCCGAACTCAGCGAACACCAACAACAAACACCAATAAACAATAAACCACAACAATAAACAATGAACGAAACTTTCCTCTGTCAATTGTCAATAGTCATAACTGTCTAATAATTCAATTTGACACGAGTCCACCGGTCGAGCCGCCATCTATGATACAATTACTGTAACGGCGTCAATAGAAAGTCGCAAAGAAACCTTCTTTACGAAAAATGGCAAACCAGAAACCAACACATCAAGTAGGGCGCCATCTGTCAGTGATGTCCATCAGTGTTAATGAAAATTTCCATAAGGCTGTCTAACTATTCCTTTACTCAAACAACGCTCTTGGATAACTTTATGGACTTTTTTCTTATGGCGTTTTAAATTGCCTTGGTTAGCAAAAATCTTCTCGCACAAATTACAAATAACAGGCATTATTATTATTACTATAAAATCATTCAAATAACACGAACTATTAAAATTATTACACGATTCACACGAAAATCAACAACAAAAACCGAAAAACCTACAACAGACGACACGTTGGAATGCTGACAATCGCACAGTTCTCATCACGCCAATACAACGCACATACGGAACAACCAATCAGAAGAGGACAACGATTTGGTATTGAGCCGCTCGTTACCCGAGCCCCATCGTTGCCAAATCATGCGTTATTGTTGACAGTGTCACTTCCAGCTGTTATTTAAGCGGGGTATTTAAAAATCTCGATGACGCTTCAGTTAATCCTGTTTTATTTTTCTATCTTTTAAGCGCGATATTCAAAAACGTGGCTATTGTGTTTTATGTTTTTCGAGCCGGATAAAAAGTTAAGAAGTCTAAAGGGTATCGCTTATGCCAGGAGTAACAAACTACAGAATGTATCCCATTTTTTCCAACAATACGATGTAAGCAATGGGTATAATATATGAACATTCACCTTATTAAGAACCTTTGTTTTGTATATTATAATAATATAAGAAACGTTTTTCCCACGAAGGGTAAACCTTATGAGATAACCCCCCATCCCCACTTCACGCAAGCACCCTTTCCACATCACTCCGCTACCCTTGGCCAGAAACAGATCGAATCATCTTCCCAGATGATACTGCCCTCGTCAATTTGCAGCAACGTAAGATCGTGGATTCTACGTCCCGAGGCTAGTAATAAAATTAGAGCCAATCTACGGGACACTCCGAAGATACTGGATCTATTTACCTCGTTTGAACGCATCCACGCGATAAGCTTGCTAACATCCCAAATATGCTTTTTGTTGGACTTAGGTTTAGCTTTATCAATTGCCCTCACCATATGTCTCACTAAAGGATTTGTAGATAACTCTTCATGCTTGAGGGGATTTGAGAGATTGACAATAACGGATTTGTGAACTTTGATCGTGCTCGGAGCCAGTTTTCTGACCCTGTGAAGGTATGCCAAGTATTGAGCAATTTCTGTGCATCTAGGATTGTTTGGCAAAATATTCCGACAGTGGCACCATCTACACCAATCTCTCCAAGGAGCAGCATAAGTTTTTAGGGAAGACTTTCTCCATGAATTTTCTAGGAGGGTAATATCCTCCTGAGACCATCCCGCCGTTAAACTGGACCACCCCGTACTTTCCAAGCCTCCAAAGCTAGAAGGTGAGCCTGTGGTAATGGTTTCTGGGAACGTGCATCTAGCAGATGTCGCCGGAGATTTTGCAGTTGAAATGGATTGGTTACTGCTCTGCGCTTCAGATCCGCCCTCCAAAAGACTTTCTGCCATCTCGGGACGATTAGTATGAATAGTCCCTTCGCCGAGTTGAGGTGGCTTAGAACCCTGGAAATCAGACATGGAGGAGGAAAGATCCAAGCCAGATCGAAGTCCCACAATCTGCTGAAGGCGTCCACAAACAGTGCTTGAGTGTCCTTCATGTCCCTTGATACATACGTCGGAACTACTTTCGATATTTTTGACGCAAAAAGATCGACTTGAGGTGTGCCCCACTTTTTGAATATTTTCCGAGTCATGTCCCAAGAAAGGTGCCAGTCTGCTAACTTCTTCTTTCTCGACAAGCTGTCTGCTATGTCGTTGTATTTCCCGGGAAGGAAGTGGCATATTATCGTTGCTCCAACACTGGCTGCTAGCTCTAGAAGTTTGGAAGCCAACCTGCATAGCACTGGAGATCTCGATACCCCTTGGTTTCGAAGGTAAGAAACTACGGTCTGATTGTCCGACTGAATCAAAATCGTTTTTTTTCAATGATCTCCGAACTGTCGCATAGATGGCGAAAAGTTCCCTTCGATTTACATGCCATCTCGACTGCTCTTGACTCCAAGTTCCTTGAAAAAGATGGCTTCCTATTTGAGATCCCCATCCTAGATCTGATGCATCGGCTGTTAGAAATATGCCTGGCCTTTCCTGACACAGAGGAGATGACATTCTTAGATGAACCAACCACCAATTGACTTCTTTCAAGACTACTCGAGGTACTGGGAACTGTACCCTCGGCCGAGTTTCTGGCAGCTGACGACTGTGGAATTGTATGGGTCTGGCATGAAGTCCTCCCAACGGAATAGCAAAAGAGGCAAAACTCAGTTTTCCCAGGATAGATTTTGCTGTTTCCCAACTCCACCGTTTTCTGAGAATCAATTTCATCAGATCTTGCTTCAAAGAATGTATCTTTTTCATGGGAAGAGATATTTGGTTCTGTGCCGTGTTCCAGCGAAAACCCAGGAAGTCCAACTCGGTCGTCGGAGTCAGAACAGATTTCTGGTAGTTCACCAAGCAGCCCAATTCCTTTAAGAAGCTTAGTGTCAGATTTACGTTTTCTTGAAGGCGATTTGAACACTGGTCCGCTATAAGGAAGTCGTCCAAATACACGACGACTCGTATTCCTCGATCCCGAAGACAGCATGCAAGCCAATTTGTTACTCTTGCGAAGGCTATCGGAGCAGTCGAAAGCCCGAAGGGAAGGCAAGTCATTTGGTAAACCTTTTTTCTGTATACGCATGATAGAAAGCGGCGATGAGATCTTTTCACTGGGACGTGGAAATAAGCTTGTGATAAATCTATTCTGCACATAACGTCGTTCTGCTGAAGAAAAGTGGGAATCTTGAAGTGGTGAAAAAGACGAAACTTCTTTGGATTGAGAAACTGATTTAGGTTTTTTAGATTGAAAATAGGCCGGTTCTCGCCGTTGTCTTTGGGAACTATAAAGATCCGGGAGAGAAAACCCGTAGGGTGATCTGACCTTTCCAGGATTCCTTGATGTATCATTTTTTGCCTCTCGAGATCCATTCCTGGGAATGAATAGCGAGGAAGATCTACGGAGAGAAGAGATGTCAAAGGGGGCTTCTCGACGAAAGGAATGGTGTATCCTCCTATAGTTTTCAAGATGCTTTTTGGTGCACCCGCTCGAATCCAGGCCTGAAGAAACGAGACCAATCGACCCCCCCTGAACCGAGAATAGTTATCTCCGGCTTGATCGATGGGTGCTGGGAATGTCCTTTCTGGAACTACCCCCTTCATAAGAGTATGGATGCTTCCGACTAGATTTGGGTGGATTTCCTCCTGTTCTTCCGGGAAAGGACGATTTAGAGGTGACTTTTCCACGAAATGGATTGCTCTTGAGGTTGGTTTTGGTTTGAGACTGGATTTGAAAATTTGACTGACGGTTGTAGCGTTGATCATTGAAGCTTCGAAATAAGCTGCCATGCTGGCGGTAAAGCTCATTAAATAAGCTCTCCTCATAAAGATGGGTTGAAGACGGAGGAATCGCATCCAGTAGTGATGTCACATGGTCCGAACGAGGCTTGAAGCATTTCCTTCGCTGCTCTATAGCTTCAGCTCTGCGACCACAAGTATATTGCAGTAGGTCATCTGAGATTGATCTAAAACTAGAGTCTGGCTTCATAAAGAGTTCTTGTACATCTGATGAAAATGTAGGGATTTTGATACAGAGCTTTTTCATGTTCTCCATAAAGGCGTCCGTTTGAAGCAGTAAGCCATGCGTAATAGTTCCCAGAATACCATCCAGCTTCGTCAGCTGCCCCATATTGGATGAAGAAAATGAGTGCGGCAACTGGGCATTTACTCGCAATGCACTAAAAACAGGTGCGGCCTGCAACCTTTTCTGAACATCAGTGTATCGAAATTTGTTAAAGGTCTGCTTGCCAAATCTCTGACATTCAACACCTTGTGTGGCAATATGATCTTTAGGGGGAGCAACAGACGGCTCCTGCTCCTTTGTCTTAGGAGAAAAATCCCAAGTAGACTGCGCATGACCAGAAAGGCTAGGAGCAGCCCATGAACTGGAGCTCTCCTCATATTCAATCTCAGGTAAAGACTCTTGGTCTTCTTCGAAATCAGACATGTCATTCCCGTCAGAGACAGGATCTAAAGTATTATTATTGTCGAAACGTTTCACGAAATCTTCAAATAGCTGCTTCATTTCTAAATGACTTCTTTCAAGCCTATCTAGCCGATCCTCCTTCGCAGATTTTCGAGAGGAAGGTAAACTTTCAACTTCTGACTGGTCACCAGACAGCTCATGGGCAGCCTCTTTTCTTGAAATCAAAAGAGGCTTTAAGTCCTTCAAAGAAGCGACAAAAATTTCATTCTGAACAGCAGAACCTCTTATACGAGAAGCAAGGGCTGGTGGTCCATAGATGAGGCCAATGCAAAAGGTCCACTTCAACATCTTAACCTTCATATCTCTGTAGACTTTCTCAGGCAGACTCGTAGAATTTGGATAAAATGCCTGTGCAATGCCCACTGTTGGAAGGGCGAAGCGTAATTTATTCAAGATCCCGGGGTCCAGTTCCGGTCCTAATAATTCATCTCTCGTGAAGGGAATGATCTTCCAATTTTTCCAACCATCAGGCAAGTGATTCGAGGCTAAGACTTTCAGCCTGTTCAAGATGATATTATCCTCCAAATTGTCATCCTCGAATTGGAGAATTTCAGAAAAGGATTTCATTTGAGCCATCTGCAACAAAAGCAGAAAATTAGATGAAGCCCAAAGCTCAAACAATCGAGACGCACGTCTCTTCAAATCTCAAATCGAGCCGCCCGGCTCGACCAGACCAGCCGCACAATTCGCACGGCCCCACTACTCGAGCCGCACTGCTCCTCAAATCGAACCGCACTGCTCCATCAGTCGAGCAGCAAGGCTCTCTCAGTCGAGCCGCACGGCTCCTTTGATCAGGCTGCGGGTCGTAGGCCGCACAGTTCCCTTTTTATTTAGAATTATTCAAGACGGGCGTCGGCCGCATTGCTTGGATAAATAATATTGGAGAGACGATCAAACTGAAATAACAAGTAATAGTCTTACCTTATCTAGTACGGATAACTACAAGGCACAAACGGAAAATGTACACACACTGCTCTTATAAATACGGTGCTCACGCGAAGCGAAAACAAAGCGTACTGAGTGACAGGTGGCCGGCCGCGGGAAGAGGAAAGGCGTGGAGGTGTGGTCACGTGGATGGACAAGGAGAGAAGGATGGTAGCGGAGTGATGTGGAAAGGGTGCTTGCGTGAAGTGGGGATGGGGGGTTATCTCATAAGGGTCAAGCCGACGGCACAGAGCTGAAATAATGGATTTTTAGTTGTTAGGATAGAAAATTTCGAAAGTTGTAAAATGGAGTATGTTTTAAAAATAATAAATGCGTTATAATTATAATATTATTATGTTCATATTTGAATATAATAAATATACAATACATAATATACTCAATAACGGCTGCGTCTCAAGCATTTAGCATTTGTGCTTATCTATCAAATCTATAATTTCTGAACTTGAAACAAATGCATGCATAGTATAGAATATAATCATGTATTAGGGATTGAAAAGATTATTAACAAACGACTTATTGCTTTGAAATTGGGTTGAGTAACCTCTACAGGGTGGACCAGAAGTAATGGGTCATACGGTAACAGTAGATTCGTCACACAAAAATGTTGCGATAGACCTCAATTTGTCACATCCGAAAGTTGATATTAACAGAGATACAGGGTGTTAAAGTTGAATTTTGATATTTGATTTTTTCAAATAACTATTAAAATAATCATGTTATTTTGATGAAATTTCGTACACAGGGGTTGTTTGATATGCAAAATTCAAATCTGAGGAATTGCTCTTACTTGTAGGGGGCGCCACTTACACAACTCTTCACTCATTTAAATAGTCAGAACTTTTTTGTACGCACACGTACATTTTTTTAAAATTGAAAAAGTTATTTTTCTATATCATATATATATTTACTTGAAAAAGGTTTACTTTGTAGAAGTGCCTAGGAGTAACCTTTTTCAAGATATTTGAACTTGATGTAAAATCCATGCAATATGTTTTTAAATGGAAAATTTTGTAAATGAATAGGAGGCTTTGAAAACGGCATTATCATGGTAATTTCGACATTAGCTCGAATGCTCAATGTGTTTTAAGATAAAAAAAATAATCCTCGAATTACTCTAATTTTATATTTTTTTGTCCAAAAAAAAATGAAATTTTTTTGAAAATTTTTTGTTTCACCGTGACAACGGCATTTTCGATGCCCCCTATGTTAATTTTCAAAATTTTCCATTAGAAGCAACATTGCATAGATTACTTCAAGGGCGAATATCTTGAAAATGGTCACTCCTATCGACTCTTACACAGTGTACCTTTTTTACGTAGAAATGACGGAAAGATCATTTTTTTCAATTAAAAAAAAATGTTCGAGTGCGTACAAGAAAGTTATAACTATTTGAATGAGTTGAAAGATGTGTAAAGTGGCGATCCCTACATGTTAGATCCATACCAAGGCCAGATATGAATTTTGCATGTCGAACAACCCCCATATACGAAACTTCATCAGAATAACATGATTATTTCAAAAGTGATTTGAAAAAATCAAAAATTAAAATGCAAATTTGGCAACCTGTATTTCTGTTAATATCAACTTTCGGATTTGACAAGTTGAGGTCTATCGCAATATTTTTGTGTGAGGAATCTACTCTGTTACCGTATGACCCATTACTTCTGGTCCACCCTGTATATCAATATCCTTTCTATACCTCCAGTGAGCGTATACTTAGTAAGAAATATACGCAGTTTTTTCTTATTAATAAGTATTCCGTAACATTTTACATCTTGTTCTAAACATTTTTATTATACATATATAGTTGCATTATTATCTCGGTTATTAGACATGAAGTGTTGATTCAATACGACTTATTGTATGAGTACATAGTCTCTTATTTGACTTTATTTTTCCTATAGATTTGTTCAAATTATGAATTAGGTATAATACAGATTCTCAACGACTAATTTTGCGTTTTCTGTGATGTTTTATATTTGGGTCTGAAATAAAACAAAACTCAAGGATCAAATTAGTGAAAATATATATTCAGTATTTTGTACCCATATATACTTGATATTCCATAAACCTCTGCTTGAATTTTTAGTGAGAATCAAAAGAATATATTGTTGTTATATGCCTATATGGTGAATTATACCTATAGTAAAAATGGTTTGGAAATTAAATATTGAGTTTCGTGGACATTAATAATTTATTAAACAAAAGCGAATTTGCTTTTAGGTATAAGAACATATAGAGTTTCAACACAAAAAAAATGTAAAAATTGAAAAATGGAATAGGTAAGTACTTCCCCAACTACTTTCTACTATACCAAAAGTACTACTCTATTACTAAAAAACCTATTTAAGAAATAGATTTACATTCAACATATACATACATATACCCATACTACATAATAACATAGGATTAATTCTAATTGAGGCCAGCCGCGCACTATTGACCAACATGAAATAGTTGCTCAACCAAAAAGTTGCTAATAAAGTGGTGTCCCGCGCAGTATCATCTAGAGTTAAAATGGATTTATTCAAGACAGCAATTATGATTGGTCTAAATTTTGAAAAACAGAAAAAAAAAAGAAAATTGAAAACGATTTAGACATAATTTTTTAGTTGCACTTGACTATTAAAGAGCATAATTAATATAAGTTTTGATTATGGCCATTTTTTAGTTGCCGAAAAAATGTTGACAGCTGAGCTTCATCTTATACCACCCAAAAGTAGTTGATTAATAGTTTTCAACCCTATGTACCACTATTTTATCCAAAATGATGCATTCTTCAAATAATATATAAATAGATAATAAGGTAGAATCTATAAGGACTAGAATGCCACCACTTATCATACACAAATAATATACATACAGTGTGTCCATGCACGGATTGTCGGCAAGGTCTAAATGACAAGAATTTTCCGAGTTAGATTTTGATATTCTGGGAATCGCTCCTGCTTGATCTAAAACTAAGATGTTGAGAAAATGAGCGAAATCAATCGATAAACAGGGTGGTTTGGAACTTATTTTGTAAAAATTGACAAGAGTAAAGTAGCTTTGTTTTAAAAGATATCAGAAAAATTTCTTAAGAAAAGTCGTTTAGAATCAAAAGGTAATGCAGACTCTCAATTTTCAGGCAAATCAACCTACTTTGGTTTTATAAGTAGGTTGTATAATGAAATTGCTGATTTTGTAATGTCAACAAAACCAAAATGTATAAATGATTTATTATAACAATAAAAAACGTTCATTGTTGACAAAAATCATCACGAACAAAAATAAAGAAATTATTAAATAAAATAAAACTGAAAGTCTGCCTTAGCTTTTGATTCTAAACAACTTTTCTCAATAAACTATTCTGATATCTTTTCAAACAAAGGTAGGTATCTACTTAACTCCTGTCAATTTTTACTAAATCAGTTCCAAACCACCCTGTATATCAATTGATCTCGCTCATTTTTGAACATCTTAGTTTTAGACGAAGCAGGAGCGATTCTCAGAATATCACAATCAAATTCGGAAAATTTTGGTCATTTATACCTTACCGAAACTCAGTCCGTGGACACACTGATGTATATGCTTTCCATAATATTATTAGTATAAACTCCCACACAGAACGAAATAGTATAATCAGTTTCACTGTTTGTTTTAAGCACTTTAGAACGTTTTATCAATGCCAACAACTCCGACTCCGATAAATAAATAAACTCAACCAACCAAGAGAAATGTCAACAGCAAAATATTTCCCGCTCTTGGCGCTCTTCAAGAATGTGTCAATTCACAACTGCGTCATGATATATGACATTTCGAATGCTGGGTAGTAGATTTGGCAACGAGGGAGCTCGGGCAATGCATCATCTCGTGGAATTTGTTCCTCTAGTTATCGCCTCCTGTAGAAGGAGACGGCGCTGTGTTGGTGTTGCCACATTGACACAGAAATCACATGAGATCATGCTTTTCAACCAAATATAATATGATTTAGCGAGTGATGTAATCTTGAATAAATAAAAAAATTGGCTCAAACTTAAATAAATAGTTGATCAATTTGATTACTCGGAATATTCAATAGAAAATGTTTGATTTGTTTCTATATAACCTCACTGATCTATTGTCCGGAGTGAAACGTAAACTGTGGCAAACGCGCAGAATGGACGCTAAATCGGAAAAGATAGTCTCTGTTTAATCGAGAAAGATGGAAAAGCTGGGGATAGTACGTCAGAGCCCGCCATTGAAATTGGTTTCAAATTTCTATCAAAATTTCAAACAGCTCTAGTAAATTGACAAATTCACCAAATGACTTGAAACTCCCACAGAGTACTGTTTGAGCAATTCTAAAAAACATGTTTATATATTTTTGTTAACTTTCGAATTCATGAAACCTCCCTATTCTGGGTCAAACCTTTCAAAACTTTCACTTCAGTATTCCATAGTTGAATAATAACTGAGTTTTATTATTCCTAGAACAAAATAATCAAATTATATTTTGCCAAAGAAAATTTGATTTAATGAGGGTTGTTTTTTTTTGCTGATTAGCAAATCAGCAAATCAAAAACGCTCTACATTTTCTATATACTTTTCAGGTATAAACTTAAACTTTTTGTTCTTATAGATAAGGTAACAAACTAAACATAAACTTGTACATGTCATTTAGATAGTAGATAATGGATGAGGTATGCTATACACCTTTGGGAACAAGGCTTCTTGAGTTCGGATTTACATGCTTTAGCATTGAAAATTGAAATAATAGAGAATTTTACAGCTTGACAGAAACTTCACGCTCTTCTTACCTACACTGAGGTCGGTGAAGTTAGCCTATAAAGTGTATTTTTTATTTTCAAAAATATCCTGTTCGTTAGTGCTTCTTTGTGCTTCAATTATTTTCGTTAGTGCTCTTTCCGTTTTCTAGATAATGAGGTTTTTATAATTTCAAGGTAAGGTAGCCCTAATGATATGTCAAAATCGACAAAAATTGTCACCATGCGTTAGTGCTTTGTTAGTGCTTCAAAGAGTTTCGATAGTGCTTTTCTGATTCCTTATGTATTTCAGATTTAAACTTCAAGGTCAGCCCTTGAACATTTTCCGGACAACTCAATTTTTGTGTCAGGGCTTAGTGCTTCGTTAGTGCTTCTTAGTGCTCCAATTATTTTCGTTAGTGCTTTTTCCGTTTTCTAGATAATGAGGTTTTTCTAATTCAAGGTTAGCTCTGATGATGAATATGACAAAATCGTCGAAATTTCGCACTTTGCGTTTGTGCTTCTATTGCTTCAAATAGTTTCGATATTGCTTTTCGTAGGTATTTTAGATTTGATTGTCAAGGTCATGTAGCCCCCAAACATTTTCCGGATAACTGAATTTTTGTGTCAGGGTTGTATACAATCAACAAGAGACTGATATTTTTTAGTTGGAAAATAATTATTTCGACCGTTCCACTTATTCTCCTATCAAAACAAAACGTCTGAAAAACAAATTTATTAATAATGATTGGGAGACTCACAATCACTAGAGTCTTATTCTAACGTAAATTAATGTCAGCATAAATAAATCATAAACAAAGGGTCTATAATAATATTAGATAGTATATAGCAATATTTGAAAGGTGAACGACGTTTCTTTTCCAACATTTTTTACCTTATCTGAAAGGTCATCATAAAGTTCGTAGCATGAGTTATTTCGTCTACAAACAGCTACATAATGACCAATTGTATTGGAATTAATAATTAGATTTCCATAAACCAATTATTAGTTTATGGAAAACAATCCCTGCTCTGAATGTGTAGTGTCTCCATCTAACTTAATTGTGAGGGGTATATTTTTTAAACAAACTGTCTAGTCTGGAATTTCTAAGAAAATTTGATCATTGATGGAATGCTTCACGGATACCTGATTATCACATCTTCTGCACCTGATGTCTTTTAGTGAAGCGTCCAAGATAGACTCTTGCAATCTATCTATTGATTCCGAAATAACATCAATATTTGGCTAGCGTAGAACAAGAGTGATCCAACCAACATTTTTATAGTTTTGAGATAAACGACAAAATGTGTTTTGTCTAGTTCTCTTTTTATTAGCAAAATCGTCTTGAAATATTGCATTGAATATTGTTGGTAACAGTGAAATTAATCTTCCTCTGTGGTATAACTATGGTTTGGGTATTTTGTTAAAAAAATATAAATAAAAAACGAAACTTACATCACTTCTGTTTTAGAACAAAATTAAAAAAAAATCATTCTCAACAGATTTATTGCACAAAAATTAACATCAAACATGAAAAACTACAACGAAACAGTTCATTTTTAAGATTTTTCCCTAGTCAAAATTTTCTTCTTCATCTTCATCTTTTCTTCATCTACGTAAAGCAGCATCTTCTTCAAATCTTGCATTTTTGCAAAAGTAATAGGTTTTCCATTCTCATTTACCATCGGTGGCTCAAAAGATTGCAAAGTACTTATGAAGTCTTCGTCCTTGCCATTTTTTTTTCAAATCAAAACTGTCATATACATCTGTGTAATCATCGTTAAAATACATTTTGGTGACCCCTTTTAAAAATCTCACTTTTCTCATTTTTGTAACTAACACCGGATTTCCATCAGTGCTAATACTTTTTTTTCCGCCTTTATTCATGAATTTGGAAAGTTCTGTGAAGTCCACAAATTTTCCTACCATGTTGTTTACCTTGTATGGATTTTTTTTTCTGCATCCTTCAACAAGTAGTGTCATCCACTGTTCTGGTAAGTAAATAGCTTCTTTTTTCTTTTGTGCTTTGCTGATATCGGAGAAGTCAGAGTCGTTGGGTAGAAATGAGTGGCCACTAACCAGGTAACACACTATTATTTCTTTTATATTTCTGACGGAGTTAACAATGTACATCATAAAGTGGAGAATGGGCCAATTTCGGTTTTGTCCGGTACAAGAATCACTGAATGTGTAAAGGGTAACAATATTTTCGGGAAGGTTATTTTTTAGGTTGTAATAAATGCATGACAAAATCTCTTGCGATCCCCGACCCGCTGCCGTTTCATACCACATGTTCATGGTGATATTTTCTCCTTCTGACAAATAGAAGTGAACTCCAAAATTTAAGGTTTGTAGTTGTCGCAGATAGTACACTTCTCCAGTTTGAACCATAGGTGTTGGAAGCGTGCGTTGCAAGTCGAAAGTCATCAAGCATGAAGTACTATTTTCAGACAGAGAGAATCCCTTGTAAGTGTTCAAAAGATCTCTAGCTTTGGCAGCAAGGAGGTGATGGCTTCTCTGGTCTTGCTCTATTTGAACCTTTTTTTCATCATCAGCTTCATTTTGTAGTAACTGTACACGGAATATATCGCAGGATTTACAGGTATCTTTTTTTGGGACGTAAAAATGCAAATTATAGGCTCTGAATATGGACTCGTAATAACTCCTTTTCACGGAATTTTTACCATTTTCTTGGCACTTTACTATGTAAAGTGCAGATAATGTTTGAAGATTCAAATTTGGTGCCAAATATTGTCGAGATGAGGTGCGTTCTCCGTAATGACTAGTATAACGGGGAAAACTTTCAATGTGATTTTTGACAAAATCAATCACTTCGTCTTTTATCTTGTTTCCTGATGGTCCTTTTCCTCTTTTGTCTGGTAACGGCATAGATGTGCTTGGGTCCATCTTTTTGTTTAGGGCATAATCTAATCGTTTATTGGATATTTGAATAACTCTTAGGAAAAAAGATTTACAGACTTGATGCTTGTGAAGAAAAAACAGCCTACTATGTTGTTTATGGCTTATCGTATGATTTCTTCTCTGTTTCACTCGTTTTGGAGGTACTACTTTTATTGCTGTGCAAAGCCATGCCGTTTGGCCATTCCAATCTTGAGCGTAAAAATGAGAATGAATAGCCTTTTGCATCTCCGGAGTCACATTATCACTACATTTGCGTCGTCAAAAACAGTCCATTGGTGTAAATATTTTTGCAGGAACAGTTTTTCCCTTATGATTAACATATTCTTCACCGCGGTTTCTTTTAGTTTTTATGATGTTTCTCTTCCAACTTTTCTCATCCCTTCGTTTTCTCTTTGTAAGTTCTTCAGTTTGACCCATATTTCCAACTGCAGCATTGCCATCTGCCTCATTCTCGTCTTCTGTGTTCAAAATATCGGAATTCTCTGATGAAGCCTCTGTGGGATGATAGGAGTCGCCACTGTCAGCAAAAGGATCTGATGCGCTTCCAGAAGCAGATTCCCATTCTTGAGGTATGTCATCCACTGGTATGGGATCGGAAGCAGCCTCTGTAAGGAAATCATGACCAAGATTGATATTAAGGTCTTTACGAAACTCGCCCGTAATCTCCTGATCACTCCATGCCATGGGAAAATAACGAACCGATTTTGAAAAAAAACAAGTCGTAACTATCAACTATCAATATTTTGACAGTAAAACTAAAGCAACAGTGATCCAAGTAACCTATTATTGTATTTAGATCTTATAAAACAATACATTGTTAAAGAAATTGATCAACAGAAGTGATCCAAGTACATTAACAAGGTTACTACCATACTCATTAAGAAACAAAAATTTACTGAAAAGTATCATAAATCAAACGGAAAACACTTTTTTATCGATAACTCAACTGTTACCATCTGTTCTATAGAAAATAATTATTATAAGAATATTCGTATGCAATAATCAGCGGGTACTGTTTCAAACTTGACTTCAATATTATCACCAAAAGAAAAGTTATAAAACTCACCTTCATTTTCTTGAGTGTTCACCAGTTGACTTAACATTAATAGTGCCTTCTCTACCATTTTTTG
Organism: Orchestes rusci; assembly: GCA_958502075.1. Taxonomy (NCBI): domain Eukaryota; kingdom Metazoa; phylum Arthropoda; class Insecta; order Coleoptera; family Curculionidae; genus Orchestes; species Orchestes rusci. Next base: position 18,436,179 of record OY293306.1, read on the forward strand.
TCCGCGAGACATTCTGCAAGTTACGAAAAAACTCAGCGGCACAATGAAAGAACTAACAATATTGAGCGTAAGCTGCGTAAGTGGGCAAGCCGTATTCTACGCTACAAACGGCTGGCTCTGTCTCCTGTCTCCTGTCTCCTGTCAGAATACTTGAGGTGCGTTCTATTTGCACAGTGTTTGTAATGATATTTCTCGTTCAAAACAAATATTATTTTCACATTATTATATTGGGGGAAATTTGAATTGAACTATTACAACAAAAAAGTTAAAATGATCCAAGTGAAGAAATGAATCTTGGAATACTACTGCATCATTGATCTTGATATTGCAAGTGATCCAAGTAACAAAACATCACATAGATCCCTTCTGTTCTTCTACTTTGAATTCAATGAAATTATCTTTGTGTCAGTTTGATAGTTGGATCACTTTTGCTGATGATTTATTCTAATACATTTGCAGTGCGGAAGGAACCTTATTGAATTTATCAGAGAACAACAGCAATATGCACTTGGATCTGTTTGACACTAGTTGAACCATGATATTTACGGTAAAAATATGGGTCTAACTCAATTTTGTACAAATTGTTAGTTGGATCACTTTTGTTCTATTGGCAAATCCAAAGATCAATGAGACCTCTGCCGGCGAAAATAGTAAGCTGATTTAGCTGGTAATCGAGCCGGGCGGATTGCATTGTTTGCATGGTGTTTTGAAGGTTAAGTTGTGTATTACGTGGATTTTGTGTTTGAAAAAAGAAGTAAAAAGGTGATTTGTTGTCTGTTTTGATAAAAAGGAACATCTTACTATCACTATGTCATTTGAGGCGTCGTTGACATCTCGTCATGAAGTGATGAGGAAAGATAAAATAATAAAGAACACCAATTGTTCAGTCTATGGGTGCCATTTTTGAAAAGGAAAAGACGAAAGCCTACATTTTCATGCTTTTCCTAGTAAAAATAGTGGAATAAAGGTGAAAACAACCAACGCTTTGAACCAGGAGGAAGAAATTGACAAGAGGAAGGCCTGGGAAAATGTTTTACTCATGGGAAAACCCAGGGAAAAACCTGTGACTAGATACATGAGGGTATGCTCTAAGCATTTTACAAGTGAAGACTATTGTTCAAAAGGTAGTTTTTTTTTAAGTAATAATAAATTATTGAAGTACCTACAAGAATAACATTTTCTAGGCGTAAAAATGATACAACCAAAGTTAAGGAGACTTGCAGTTCCATCGCAGAATTTACCAAAAAAGTTGCAGACTAGAACAACCAACAAGGAACGACTTAAAAATCTTCGGAGGCAGCATATAATTAAGAGACAAAAATTGAAAGAACATAGTTACTGTGTAAGTGTGCCAATAAGTGAGATTCCAGTGCATGATGATATTGTGTCTGTTAGTGAAGTGCCCAGAACTTTTGAAGACCTAGAAGATGAGGAAAAAGTAGTTGTTCATAATTTATTGGCTCTAAATAACCAACAAGGTACCTTATTTATTGATAACGGAGTTCAAGTGTCCAGTGATTTTCTGAAAACATTTTTCTGTACTATAAAACAAGAATGTCATTTGAATTCATTAACAGGAATACAAACGTTTGAACCATTGGATTTATTTACAGAAACCATTAGAAAAAATTATCCAGACAAAAGAGTTCATAAGCTTTCAAATAAAGACCGAATAATCATGTATTTATGAAACTTAAAATGGGTTTAAAGCTAAATATCTTGTCTTTTTTGTTTAAAGTATCCCCAAGCCTATGCAAGTCCATTTTTATTGAATATTTAGATTATTTGTCAAAAATTTTAAAAGACTTTGTATACTAGCCATCTTTTAAAGAAATACAAGAAAATATGCCTATTTGCTTCGAAAATTTAAAAAGTGTTAGCGTAGTTCTTGACTGTCTAGAAATTCCCATTGAGAAACCCAAATGTTTGTGCTGTCGAATTAGAACTTACCCCCACTATAAAGGAAAACAGACCATTAAAATAATGACTGGTGTCAGTCCAGCTGAACTTCTAACCTTCGTTTCCAAAAGTTATGGGGGGAGAAGTTCGGATAAGGCAATTTTTGAACAATTTGTTACAAAAATTTCATCCTTTTCAAGAAAGATAGACAAAAGCTTTTTGATAGATCAGATATGTAATGCACATAATATAAAAATCATCAGACGACATTTTTTAAGACAAAAGAAACAATTTTCTCAAATCGAAGCTAAAGGAAATGTGCTAATTTCAAAAGCCAGAGTACATATTGAGAGGGTCAATCAACGAATGCGAATTTTTAATATTTTAAACATACCATTGGCTAACAGTTTTGTGCCCTTAGCCGATAAGATTGTGTTAGTAATATGTGCCATGGTAAACTTGCAAAATCCTGTTTTAGCTGATGATAAGTTTTTAAAAGAAAATGTGTCAAATTGTTCTATTTTTAAATAGGTAGTAAGTAGTAGACATATCGTTATTCCGAAATACTCGCTGTCTAAAAACTCGTTGATCTATGAGTCTATCAAGATGTTCAACCATCTGCCAAGAGACATTAGAACGTCGCCATCACTTCGTGTGTTCAAGGCAAGAGTGAATCGGATTCTTAAAGAAAAGGCCTACTACGATACCACTGAATTCTATGCCGATGATTTATCTGAATAGATATTATTGTGATATAACTAGGATAATTTCATGTTCCGATTATACAGTTCGTCCTTCCGTTGGAGATTTTTGATTTTGTATTTGTGTTATTATTTATTTATTTGTGTATTTGTTGTGTTATTATTTTAGTAATTAATTTGTCCTCCTTGTATTCACTTTACTTATTAACTTGGCTTTGTTACAAATATTCTATATTTCAAACAATAAAGCAATTTTGATTTGATTTGATTTGATATTGAAAAAATGAAACTCAATTTCAACAAGTAGCATTGTTTTCACAAACAAAATGCAACATTTTATCACAATATTTCTCACTTATTTTTAATAATAAATCTTCAGCAAACTGAGGATCGAAGTACACCCTAATATTTAAAAAAGATTTTGCTGAGTACAAAATTAAGTCACCAAGTGGCAAATTGCAAGGCCCAACTGTATCTGTCCATAGTATTGATGTTTTTGCTTCAATGTTATTCCAGTCTCTTGTGAAATCTGCACGTATGAGTTGTGGACAAATTTGATGGCATCTGTGTCAATACCTCAAAAAATAAAATAATTTCATGTCAAAAACCATACATTTGAACCGAAATCAGAAACTACTCAGGCCAATTTTGTTTGGTCTAAAAGAATCCTTAACAACCAGATGGCAAGTATTTACACTCGGGTTTACATTAATCAAAATTGCTCTGAGTGGTTTGTTAGTTCTGTATAAACTAGGCAGTTATTATTCATGTTATAAAAAACATTCGTTTGAAACAAAAAAAGGCATATTTTTAAACATTTACCGTTATAGGGACATTTGATTTCCACCAATTTTGCAGAACCATCTGGAGCTAACACAACGCCATCTGGTGAATAAGCCAACCAAGGATATTTTCTGCAAATCACCAATCCTAATTTCAGGATTTCATGATTATTGGCCTTCGCGTAACAATCTAATGCCTCTTGCTCAAATTTTATCCCATGCTCAACAAACTTATTAGAAGATTTTTTGGGCCAAAAGTAATATTTTGCCTTTTTTGCCCAGTCATCTTTTGCATATGTGTAGATAGAATAACATCTTGAACCTAGAAAAAAAGTAATAATCAATATTTGAGAAATATAAATAGAATTAAAAAACTAACCAGTAATCCTTAGCTTTCTTTCCTTCTCCCACAAATTGGACTTTTGTTGGGCAAGTAAACAATTATAAAAAAAAAATTGTGCAAGCGACCTCCTTCTCATAAAGGATTTTGCAGCATGGTTTTAATTCGAAAGAATCCACATTAATCTCAAGGCTATCTAAAAATGCTGACTTTTCCATCACACCAACAAGATGCATGATTTCTTTTGAAAGTTGTTCTTCTTGATAGCATTCAGGGGATTCAGAATCTTGAAATATAACTTTCGTTCTTCCTTTTCTGCAATCAAGACAAACATTATTAAAATGGTTATTGATGTGTACCCAAATATTTATTTTATTATTGTTAGTTGTTTTTGATAGCTGTTCGAGTGTGACTTAACAATGTTTGTTTGAAGGTTGTGGACGATTTAGATCTTGAGAAAGAATCAAAGTTTCGGACTTCTTTATTTACACATGTGTAAACAAATAAAATAAAGAAGTCCGAAACTTTATTGGTACATGGTAGGTATTTAAAACTTACAAATGCAGTGTTAATGCTGATCGATTGCAAGCAGCAACAACCTTATGAAACAGGTCCTCTTTGATTTCTGGCTTTAGCTCTTCTGCCTCCTTCATATTTCCAGCAAAACAAGCTGTCTCAAGCAATGGTTTTGCTTCATATTCTTCACGGAATTGTTTTTTCTTTACCGTCCAATAACACTTTACATCTGTGCTAGACAGTCTTTCTAACGCGTTAATGTTGGATCTGCAAATAAATAAGAAATGGAATGATAATTTCTTATAGAAAAGGGATGAAAAATATTCTTTTCAGAAAATAGTAAATATCTCATCAAAATATGATTCACAGTTGTCTTTTTCATCTGATAGCACAGAAAAAGGACTTTCTAGCAGATGAACGTAAATGGTTAGTGAGGTATGACAACGTTACCTTTAGAGGAAATAAGAAGACATTATTTATTTTTGGAAAATTATAACCTACAGAATGAAAAAGTTCACCTCAAAAAGTGGACATGTCTGGCAAAAAGAGGTTTATGGTGATCCCAAATAGTGGATGTGCCTAATTTGCTGATCAGCATTTTGCTGATCAATAGAAAATCCATATTTTACACAAAAAAATCTTGTAAAATGGTGCGGTCAATCGAGAAAAAGGTTTCAATATGTTTAGTTACTTGATCGCCGCCCCTGCCGCCCATGGGTAATCAAAAACTTCGATTTTAAATGTTAAAAAATGACATTTAAATTGATAAAATGGTAAATATAGTGCGATCAATCAAGTAGAGTGTAAAAATATGATTGGTCATTTGAGCGCCGCCCCTGCCGCCCTTGGGCAATTGAAAACTTTTATTTTGAAAGTTGAAAAATGACATTTTATTTGAAAAAAGTGTGATTGACCGCACTAAGTTCACACTTTTTTCGAATGAAATGTTATTTTTCAACTTTTAAAATCGAAGTTTTTCATTGCCCAAGGGCGGCAGGGGCGGCGATCTAGTGACCAATAATATCAATAGTTTCTACTCGACTGACCGCACCAAATCTATACTTTTTTTTGGTTAAATAATATTTTTTATCCTTAAAATACAGCAATCAGCAGAATTTTGTGATCAGCAAATTAGACTTTCCCCCAAATAGTTTTAATTCAGATTACTTACCTTGTGCATTTTAGAAGAACAGCACTGATATGTTTACAGGTTCCGGAGAGTCCTGCTTTGCAAGTGCATACAAATGGTAAAATGCTGATCCGCTTGTTGCAAATAAGATTTCCCTTGATTTCATGGGGTGCACTTTTTAACGAGCTTGTTTGAAGACATAAGGCAAACACATTTTTATTATCTTCACTTTCACTGGTTATCCCAATCAAAATTATATGGTTGGAATTCAAAATTGCTTCTCCTTCCACTATGCATCTTCTTTCTGTGTTACATTTTAAATAAGCAAACACTGAGCCTAAGCTCAAAAATAATTCTTCACTCATCATTTTTAAAAATGTGTTTATAGAACACAAAACGAAATTAATGCACAAACAAGAATGAATAGATACAACACAACAGGCTTATACTCTTTTATGACTATTCTCTACCTGTTATCATTCAAGACCCTACTTAGATCGTAGCCGACAACACAAATATTACCTGCTTTCCGCCATGTTTGTTTACCTTCCGCAGCGCCCTCATCGGTAGCTAAAATCGCCAATACTAGCCATTTAGCGGTAAGAATATTTGAATATGCTTCCGTTCCTGTTGGCAATTTGGACACAAGGTAACTTCAGATGCGCTTGCTAATAATTCACATTTTCCTATTATTCTTTCTAGAAGAAGGCATGCATTGGTAGCACAATTCATCTGTAGAGTGCCATCTACCAACTCCGTAACATCAAAAAAGGTCCTTAAGAATTATTCCAATCTTTTGTTGTAGATTTTGTTTCTAGTTGTGCCTATTTTTGATAAATCTTTCACAAATGCCACCAAATCATGACTCACAAATTCAAGCGTTTGTTGAAATTGTTTACCGTCGCAATACGCAGCACAGAATATTTGGGCCAATGCATCAAATGGACATGTGTTTTTGATCATGTACTGCTTTTTGTCGAAATTGTAAGTTCTTGTTAGTCGATTTCCATTATGAAGTAGAGCGATTTTGACTTTTTGATTCTCTGTCACGTGCATGATCTCAGGGCACAACTGTCCATAGTAGGAAACCTTTTTCTTTCGTTTTACAGCAAGACCCTTCCAATTCTCCAATGGCTCATCACTATCTCTTTCTTCATCACAGTCATTATCATTTGGAATGTGATTTTTAGCTAAAATCATCATTCCTTGTATAACATCGATATGCTTGACAACAAACTTGTCAATATTAATTGGCAGTGATTCTCCAATGAAAGACCTGTTTTTCAAATCATTAAAATAACTTTCTACATTGGCGGACGTAGCAGTTAATTGTCCACATTTCATGAATGGATTTAAGTCACCACTCCAAATTACAAAGGTTTTTAAAAATTCTTGCAGTGACCGACTAAAATCTGGCAAATAGAAGAAGTTCTCAATGTTGCTGAAGCCTTTCACCTCAGTCTCTGAAGATGTGCGTAGTGACTTTTCATAAAATTCATTTATCCAATCTGTCACAATGTTTGGATCCATTGAGTTAAACTCATCGATTATGAAACTAGTGTGCTCTCCATCTTCTCTTTGGTTAAAATCTACTTCAAATTCTTCAAAACCAGCTATAATACTTTTCAAATATTTCTTGGACCGTCCACACTCATTCTCTATGTTATCTTGTGTCTCATATAAGCTATTTGAAACAATAATGAGGCTACCCAAAATTTTTTTGAAATCTTCAAACTCAATTGCTTTAATCAAATTTGCCATGGAACGCATATAGAACTCCTTCATTAATCTACTTTGTTTTCTAAAGCAGTCCCAACACCGAATTAGTTTCATAACATGAGCATAGTATATAGATCAAAGGATTTCTATTGGATTGTTTTGTCAATACAAGGAAATATTCAGTTATGTATTGACTCAAATTAGAACATTCTGCTAGTGATTTGGCAATTGCTCCCAATAAAGCAAAAGAATGATCTACAACAACTATTTTCAATTTTGGCTTATATGCTTTCTTCCATGTGTCAAGCCAAAATGATATTGTCTCAATATTATGGCTTTCGGATAACATTTGAAAAACGGGCAATTGTGACGCACTTGTACTCTTTTTGTTAGTAAATGATATAATTCCTTGATATAGGAATATATGAGATGACAGGTTATTATTTGGTCGTGAATTTTTATTCACAATGGATCCAGTTGCATCTAACTGCAGAGTAGGCCAAACTTCATCTTTGCAGAATGTGTCAAATATTTGCTTTTACTGAGGGGTCCAGTAAAAAATAGACAATGAGTCTAATCCAATATTTTGCAAATATATGTTATATGGTATATTATATTTAGGCTTGAGAAAAGTGGCTAATGAGTCAACTTCAAAATCAACTTTTGATCCTATTTTATCTCTTTTGTCTCCTCGCAAATGACATTTCTTGGTATGAATATAGTCTTTGTCGTTATCACTTCTTATAAAGTAAAATGTTAAGTCGCATTCTCTTAACATCTGATTATAACAGATAACAGTTAACGCGCATTTACAATCACTACAGTAAAATTCTCCCGAAAAAGTATATTCACCACTAATGGTCGTATTTCCCCTTTTGGTGCACCAAATATAGTCTTTTGAGACATGAATGTCAAGAAATTCGACGAACTTTATTGTCCAGTTATTCACTAGTTGTAGATGTTTAACATTTATAAAAGATGACCATTCGCTATATTTTAAAATAAAAGAACCATCGCATTGAAAAAAGTCCATTTCGTCTTTCGAATCCAATTGCGTACGAATACGTTCAGTACCAACTGGCATTCGGTGCATTTGCGGCAAAGTGTATATGCAGCTTAACCAGAGATCCTATTTTGAAGAGCACTGCTGACATCCTCCCAAACTCGTGCACTCGTTTTATTGAGACCTTTTAATACTTTATGTTTAAACTGCAGTAACGTCGAAGTATGTACTTCATGGTCGTGGTTGGCTTTACGAGGCATCTATAAAAAATAACATTTTGTCATAGGTACCTTCGAAAATAATCATATTTTTCAAAACCATTATTAATACCACCCAGTAAGGCGGAAAAATTGTGTAAGCACTCACTCCCGTTTTTAAAAAATATTGCAGAACTTACCTTAGAAACGCACTTTTTTCATAACATAACAGTCACAATAATACGATAAATGGCAAATTAAAAAATATGGACTCTATACTTGTGTATTATTATTTTTTATTTATTGATACTATAATATATGCAAGACTGGTCCCCCAGAAACAAAAATTATATGTCATAGATTTGTACCTTTTAGAAGTGGAAATGTACATTCAGGGCCGGTTTTACCCACCATGAGGCCCTAGGCGCTAGACGATTTAGAGGCCCTTTATTAGTTATCTATTTTATATTATTATGCTGCCAGGTTCTATTCACTGAGAGACTACATAGTTGAGTACAGGGTATTTAATTTAACCAGAGAAAAAAAAATGCAACAAAAAAAAAAGTTTTTATTTGTCTCGAATAAATAAAATAAAAAACAGTTGTGTTACGCAAATTCTTAGTACCTTTTCTAATTGTAATACTTTTATACAAACATTAAAAAAGAAAGTTAAAAGATTTTTCTTCGGGCCTTTTGTTTTGAAAACAAATCAATGATCTCCTTGTAATCTAGACTATTAACTAGTTCTGTTTCAATACACATCATTGCTAGACTAGAGGTTTTATCCTGTAGCATGCTGTTTCTTAAATAATTTTTGATTCTCTTTAAAACTGAAAAAGAGCGCTCTCCGGAAGCATTGCTGACAGGCAGTGTTAAAAATATTTTTAAAACTGTTTCTACGTTGGGAAATGTGGACCTTGAACCGTTATTGATTTTTGTATACATATTAAGAGGGTCAGAAATATCTTCCTCTTTTGCGTAATTTAAAAACTGTTTCATTTCATCTTGGAAATAATCTACATCAATATCTTCTTTGTAAATCTCTTTTAGTTCATTTATACAAATAGTACTTTCTTCTTGTACTAGATCGCTATTAACAAATATTTTAAAGTTTTCTGAAATGTCCTTATAAATTTGGCCCCTTCTATCTAATTCACTGATTAACCTATCACAAATAACATAGACCGTTTGCGTATTAAATTTTTGGCGCCCTTTCAAATTCACTTCATTTGATGATGTCTCATCAGTTTGCAGTTTTTGCGTTTTTACACGGCTTTTCTCATCACTAAATAGGCATTCGTTGGTCAATGTTTTAGCTGCATTTTCAAGTTCGGTGAAATTCTCTCGAGTGTCTTTAACAAACTGTTTCAAAGACTTTAGTAAGTTTCCGCCATTCATCAAATCTATTTTTGGATCTTGAAGTGCTTTGCTTGTACAATTTAACCTCCTCAATAATCTATACCATAGTATTGTCAATAATGCCGTTTCATATTTCTCAAAATACTTTATCAAGCCTTTTGCCTCCATACGTGCTGCAGGTTTTTCCTCTTCAGACTGATACATTATATTCAAAGCTTTTTGTATATCGCTATAACTCTTCTCAAGAGCCAGTACGGCATCTGCTCTAGCGGATCATCTTGTATCGCATATTTTTTTCAAAGTTGTTCCATCGTTGGGTAAAATGTTCTTGAGTATATTCCAACGACGAGTTGACACGGAAAAGAAATTGAAGAGATTTTGACAAAAGGAGAAAAAATGCAGAGCATCAGAACACGATTCAGCTGCATTATTTCCTACTAAATTTAAAGAGTGGCTTGCACAAGGTATATAAAATGCAGTTGGACTATGGTTTTTAATTAGTCTCTGAAGGCCAGAATATATTCCAGACATATTTGCTGCACTGTCGTAGCTCTGACCTCTACATTTGGTAATATCTAGTGAAAATTCATTGAAAGTGTTTAATATTACGTTTTCTAAATGTTCTGCATCATGTGCTTCAATTGGTAAGAATCCCAAGAATCTTTCTTTTATCTCACCGTTTTCATCAATACCTGATTATCAAGACTAGCTGGTCTACGTGAGATATATCAGGGGTTGAGTCTACGCTAATAGAGAAATACATCGCTTTTTTAATGTCGTTCAAAATAATATACTCTTGTTTTTCTAGCCATCAATTGGATAAATTCATCGCAAATAGAATGAGAGAGATAACTTGTACCTCGTTTACCGCAGTTTCCATATTTTTCTATATGATTTTTCAAAAAATCATTAAACTGACTCAAATATTCTAAGCATGTCAAAAAGTTACCTTTATTTTCGGATCCTAGAGTTTCATTACTGCCCCGAAACGCCAAGCCAAGTGAACCTTACAATTTGACAGTGGCAACTACTCTTTTTAAAACATCCCACCAATAGTTTTCTTCAGACACCAACTGTTTACAAAGCTCAGTATCAATTCTTCCGGTTGATCCACGACGTTTATTATAAAAACACATGGATCTTACATTTTCCTGGGAACGTTCGTGATCGGCTAATATTTTAGAAATATTTTTCCAGTCATTCCACCCTTGCTTCATTTTGGAGGAAACGCGCGAAAAAAGTTTACAAACGGAACAATACACCGATCTACTAGTTTCTGAAAATATCAGCCACTCATGTTTCTCTTTTATTCCATTAGATTTAGTAGTATAAAAGTTTGACTCCTGGAAAGTTCTAGTATACACTCTTCCTTTATCGACGTAAGTTGATTTCAGGTTTGAAATTGTTCCAAAATGTTTGGGAACATTTGCCATGATCAGATCAATAAGTTTATCTGTAATATCTAGAGGCCACATCGCGATATTCTCTAATTCTAGCGTAACATGTTCAAGCTTTAATGTTTTTTCATCATTGTTCACCACCACCACCACCTTACGCTCTGGATTTAGAATCTCGTGTTGCAAGGTATTATTATTATTCTCCTCGGTATTGGCACTAATATTATTATTTTCACTATTTACACATTCTGAAGTACTTGGAGGGACTGACATGGACAGCCTTGTACTAGAACCAGGAACAGTATTCGTAGGGACCACAAGAAAGGATTCTAGTGAATTTTTAAGAATTTGGCGTTGAAGGTTTTTTCCCTTTTGATTTTTTCTCTTAGCTGAGCCAGATTCAAATGATCTTTTCATACTGATGGCACTGAAAATAGAAAATAAGACTGAAATAAGCAGCAAAAGAAGAAGAAACCATCAGACATATTATACCAAACTGTAATAATATTGGCGTATAGGCGAAGAGTATACTTAGTACGTATATAAATAAATAAATAATTTGACAACGGTCATTCATTTTCCAAATGTTAAATTGAAAAATATCGCGGGATTCGCGCGGGGTATGCCAATATGCCATTCGCGAACGTCAGAATACCTACTACAATATTTTCTGAAAATATTTAGCCTATGTACTAGACTGTACTGGTACTACCAGTACTACACTAGATAGTGTAGGTATTATTAGTTTTCTTATACAATGGTATTATTATTAATCAATAGAAAGTCTTTCTCCTGAACTTCGCGCCTAGACCAAAAGAAAATAGAAATGAAATAAACTTACCTATTATAATATCTGCTGATTCACACTTTACCAGACGAATATCATAAACTACAAGCTTCTTTTTCCCGTTCCTATGAGCACTCGCGTCTCGCACCAAAAAGTTTTCAAAGTTTCTGAAGTGTCAAAGAACTTTCTTGTGTAGCTTCGTACTTTTGACAATTATGGCAGATGTCACCGCCTCAACCTGCTCAACGTTGCCAAACTTCGTACAAATATTGATATCGCATGAGGCCGGGTGGGCAGAAAAAACGGCCGCATTCAGTTGCGCCATTAGACAGATTACGTCGATTCAGCTTTTCTTGGCCTGTTTTTCATTTATGAGAAAAAAAAGACCTTATCTTTTGACTTCTGTGTGAGGCCCCCTTAAATATGAGGCCCTAGGCTAGCGCCTAGTGCGCCTAGTGGTGAAACCGGCAAAGATGGAAGGTCCTCATCATACACATTGCCCTTTCTGTGTTTATTTTGATATAAAACATCATAAAGAATACGTTCATAAGATTGCATTTCTTAAGGACAAGTAGGTATACATTTGTAGAGCCTTATTTTCATTAAATTTCATCATTAAAACGTCTTTACAAAAGCTGGTTGCCTAATGCCTTCCTGGACGTTCAACTCACTTAAGTCCATATGGCTCTCCACCGTCTACCGACAGTCATTATTCTGTGATTCAAGCCACACACTTTTGACATGGCGGCAGATTAGAAAATTATATTTTTAAAAATGCCCACTGGCTGCTGTATGTTTTGGTTATTCGAATCTGAACAATTTTAAAATGTTTTTATCAACTAGGGGAAAGCGGGGCCGAACGGGGTACTTAACGTTTGATCCTTGATTTTCACTACAGACATTAACAAAAATTTTTTGTTTTTGGTGTCAGTTTAGTACTTAATATGTAAATTAAGCCTTTTCGCCACTTTCAATAGTTAAATAAATATTTTAAAGAAAATAATTATGAGAAACCAAAAAAGTGTATTTTGCCCCATTCCGCCTCATGAGCGGGGCAGAACGGGGTTTTTATATGTTTCTGCCAAAACTCGAATAACATTGGTGAGACTTGCTGAAATATAATGTTAATGGGGAAAATGGTGTTAAAAAAAAGTACACAATCTTATTTAAATACAGAATCGCAGACAAAAATCCACTTAGGATTGGCAGTGTTCACAAACAAGCACAAATTCATCTTCTTCACTATCAACGCCGGCACATGCATTGTGTGTCCATTTGTGACACGCTGAACAGGCAATCCACCCTTCAACAGACTTGGACCAGTATTCATTGCAGTAGAGACAATCTACGTCACTATTTTCATCTGAAGATGAATCAGCATCTACCTTTTTTATCGGCAGTTTCTTGGTAGGGTTTCGCCTCTTCTTCGCAATGCTACTTGTTTAACTTTCACTGCCAATTTTTCTCTTAACACCGTCTTTCTTCATTTTCGGAACCTTTTTTGCAGCTGCTTCTTCTAGTTCTTCCTTATACGGAGGTGGGGTTAATATTGCTGTTTTACCTCTCTTGCGATTAACTCTTTTAACTGTTTGTTCGATTTTTGGAATGGGTAACGCAACTTCTGGCGACAAACAGGGAAAAACAGTCTTCTTGTTGACATCGGAGGAAGCATATTTCTTTGGAGATTTCCATGAAGAGCAACCTGGTAAGGGATTTAAAATGTCATTTGCTGATACAGAAGAAGATTCAGTTGATTTTCATACATCCTTTCATAGTTGCTGCGTTTAAAAGGCAGCACCAAAAAGCGTAGAAATTTGAAATATCGTTATGACTTTTCCTGGGTTGCAACGCAGCCATGTCCGAGCTTCATGTTCATAAAATGTACTTAGCGGTTTCATGAAGGAAACGTCTAGGGGTTGGAGTCTGTGACTGGTGTGTGGTGGAAAGCATAATAATATTACACCGTTCTCACGTGCATGCAAAATTAGGCCAAGATTTTTGGTATGGGTTGAATGCCTATCTAACAAAAGAAGCACCGGATTTTCTTTTGTTGCTTTAGAAAATGTGACAAATACCTTAAAACAATTTAAAAAAAGTTCGGTGGTTATCCATCCAGAATCACTAACTTCTACCACTGAACCAGGTGGCAAGCCTAACTCGAATGTCTGTTGCTTCCGTTTTCTAGGGAAAATGAGCATAGGTGGCATGTATGCTCCAGCAGCAGAAAAACAGATTTCAGCAGTTACAGTTTCTCCTCGTTCAGCAGAAGTCAAGGTGCCTACCTGACGTTTTCCTTTTAGGGCTAAAATTTTGGTATGGCCTTTCGGATTCACAGTCAACCCCGTTTCGTCACAGTTATAGATGCGGTCACCACCTAGCTTATATTTGTCCATAGTTTTCAAAAAAAGGCGGAAAAATTGTGACACCGCAACCCTATTAAACCCCATTGCTCGAGCTCCCGATGTCGATTCTGGTTTTCGTAGCGTCAAAGTAGGGTGTTGTTTTAAAAAGCTTTGCATCCAATCCTTTCCAGCCATTTCAGCTGCTGCGTTAAATTTATGGTGGCACTGATTCTGTATAGCTAATTGATAAGCCAAACGTCGGAAGTCAATCATGGTCAAGCCAAAAAGTCTTGCTTCCATAGATTTTAAATAGTCCACCAGTTCTAACTCTTGTTCTTGTGAAAAAACGCAGTGAAATTTTCCGGCAGATTTATCAACAACAAAATTTTGCTGTTCGTTTCTTTTCTTCCTAACATACCTTTCTAAAGCTGTTTGGGGAACACCGTGTTGCTCTGCGGCCCTCCTGTATCCCATTTGTCCACTAACAACTGCATCAACTAGTGTATTCATTGATTCGATACTCCATTCCTGACGCGTTGTCTTCCGAACATAGTTTCTAACCATCTGAAAAAATACTTAATTAGGTGAGACATTTAACGAGGCAGAACGGGGTACCCATTCCGCCCCATGTGCAATTTTTACTTTAAACTAGAATTTTGGTAAAAAATAAACATTCCTAGCGCAAAGCTAATATGCTGAAAATGTCGTTAAACAAACGTTCTTTGCAGTACATAATTTAAATAGTTTAAAATTTGATTAACAAATTACTTACGGTGGTTAAAATGGACGCCAAAACTACAAATTTACACGAAAATTCACGAGACTGACAAGACTAACCTCTTGATCCACGTTTTTCGGGCAACTGTCGTACCTAACATGTATCCGATGCGTTTGCGTTTAGGTGATCTTCAGTGCAAGTTCGGATGTTTCCGTCTGCACGTTCGCATTTTGATGGGGGGATCCCGTTCCGCCCCGCTACCCCGTTCTGCCCCGCTTTCCCCTATATTGTCGTACATATTTTCTGATTACACAGAGGCTTTAATTGTTTACACAGAAAGATCTGATGAAGTTCTAATCTAAAATACCTAAGGATTTGGAAAAGCACTATCATCGAAACTATTTGAAGCAATAGAAGCACAAACGCATAGTGCGAAATTTCGTCGATTTTGTCATATTTATCATCAGAGCTAACCTTGAATTAGAAAAACCTCATTATCTAGAAAGCGGAAAAAGCACTAACGAAAATACTTGGACCACTAAGAAGCACTAAGCCCTGACACAAAAATTGTGTTGTCCGGAAAATGTTTAAGGGCTGACCTTGAAGTTTAAATCTAAAATACATAAGGAATCAGAAAAGCACTTTCGCAACTCTTTGAAGCACTAAGAAGCACTAACAAAGCACTAACGCATGGTGACAATTTTTGTCGATTTTGACATATCATTAGGGCTACCTTGAAATTATAAAAACGTCATTATCTAGAAAACGGAAAGAGCACTAACGAAAATAATTGAAGCAAAAGAAGCACTAACGGAGGACTAACACATAGTGCCAAATTTTGTCGATTTCAACGCATCATCAGGGCTGACCTTCTAATGATAAAAACCTTATTATCTAGAAAACAGAAAAAGCACTAACGAAAATAATTGCAGCACTAAAAAGCACTAACGAAGCACTAACGAACAAGATATTTTTGAAAATAAAAAATACACTTTATAGGCTAACTTCACGGACCTCCTACACTGATATATTTCCACAAATGCCGGTGATTGGATGGTCATAAAATTCAACCAATCTTCGACGTTCTTATAAGTGTTACTTCAATACATCTAAAAATTCGCTTCATGCTAAAGCATTGTAATCAAGACCCAAGAATGATTGTTGAAAAACTTGTAGAAACATTTCACAAGTTTTCATCTCTTTCAATATCGAAATCAAGCGCCTCTACATCAAAACCGTCTACATCATCGATTATTTTTTTGCTGCCTTTCAGATTAGTATAGAATTGCACCGCATCAAATAGAATGAGGTGAATCATCTCATTAATGTTCTGTTACTTTGGTAGAGGTATTGGTTTTCCTTGTGGCCATAATGGTACCAAAGCTTCAAATGTGTTTCAGCCGCAAGTGGCCTTCCCCGAATAGTTTTTTTGATGCTGACCCTTTGAAACGGATTCGTGAACTCATTTTGTTTAATCAATAACTCAAAAGGTAGTTCTTTATCCAGTTTTATGCTTCTGATGTGTAACCAGTTAATTTTCTCCTTGTCTTCCGTTAGCTTCCTGCTACCTTCCAACGCTAAAAAAATCATCAGATTTCATTTTCGTAACGATCAACGACTTCCTCTTACGGTAAGTTCTCATAATATGCATGTAATCATCTGGTGTATAAAGCCGCTGATGTCTTTTTGGTTCAGACTCAATATCACTGAAATCTGAATCGTTGGGAAGAAAACTGTGGCCCGATGTCAAGAAATTCATAGTGATAGTTTCAAGGTTCGGTGTGGTGTGCAAAATTGATTTGAGTAACAAAGTGATTTTATTATTTCTATTTTGCCCCCCACACGCATCACTCCAAAGGATTAAATGTTTTACTGCTGTCGATAAGTGAGACTTAACGTGTTTAAGTAAGCACGACCCTACTTTTTGAGAGCCGCGACCAGCTGTTCCTTCAACCCATACGTAAAAGTATCCTTGATCATTCTTGCCAATATGAACCCCAGCGTTGTACACTCATAGCTGCCGTTTATAGAATACTATGTTCGTTGGAATTCGGGGTAGAGGTAAGGTTTTCTCCAGATCAAATGTTAAACATTCCAGGTCATTATTTTCTTTTGCTCTCTGAAAGTCCTGCCTCCAAAGGTTTTGAGTATCTTTGGCATCTTGTAGATGCGTATCATGCTTATTTTTGAGTTCTCCCTTTTTGTCCATGTTTTTCTCACTGTCAATCGCAGTTTTGAGTTTATCACACATGTTGCAAGTGTCTTTGTTGATTGTTTTCGTTCGCAAATTGAATTTACTGTAGAAAATTCTTTTGTAGGTGGAAATGCTAACTGGGATATTTTCTTCAGAGCAATACAAATTATACATTTTCTGTATGGTCATATCTGGTGGCAGAAAATAAGCTTCAGTAGTACTTCGACAGTAGTGCGATACATAACGTGGCATCCTATTAATCTGGTTCACTACTTTTTGCACACTTGCGTCCGGAAGCTTAATTTTTCCCCCCGTGATTCCTCTTTGATCAGTTATAGAAGACCGCCCATGGAACTTTTTTGGAGCTGTGTTGACTCTAAATGTTCATACTCCCAAAGTTTTAACGAAAGTATCGCGACAAACAATATCATCACCCAGTTTGTAGACTCGAGAAAAGTTTCGTTTGGTGGCATTTCGACCATATAATCTTTTTTTTTATGTTCAGTTTTGTCTGCGCATTGTATGATTCCAATGACCAAAACCTGGTAAACTCTTTCTTTCTTTTATCAATGCATACATTTTTTGAGCATTTTTTTGGACAGCCACAATGATAATCTTTGAACGATTTGGGCTCAATCTTTCTGCCTTTGTAGTCGAAATACGACCTTTCTTAGGCCGCCCTGGGTTTTTTTTGACGGACTGGTTAGACGCTTCACAGGAGTCATCACTCTCCATATCAGCAACTATGTGACGTGGCAGATTCTCATCATTGCTAGTTACTTCATATGACGGATCAGCAATAGAGTCATCATCAGCGTCTTCCGGGTCAGAAGGACTTTGATCCTCAATCCTGGTCGTTTTCTGTCGATTTCTTCACCAGAAACTTTGTAACTGGGACCTGGATTTGAATCTGATACTGAACTTCTGTTGATGTTTGTGTCTAAAATAAGGAAAACATAAACAAACTGTACCGATGTGATTTTATTTTCGACTTACCATACACATGTTCCGTACACAAACTCCCGTTCATCGGAAATGATGCAACACTAATATTAGGGATCAAATTCTGCACAACAAAACGAACTCACTTGAGTGATAAACAATCAAAGTACTCGAAAAATTACTATTCAGTATAATGAAACCAACCCACTTGGTTGACAATGCCTGGATGAATCATAAATAAAAACAATTCAGCACAATAAAATCAAGCCACTTGGTTGTCAATGCTTGGGTGAGACATCAAAAATTAACATGGCGCGGTCTTGATTAAAACTGTTTGCGATTTTTAAGAATCTTTAAAGCTCAACTAGACTCATAATATCTTTTCATTTACCACTTTCAGAACAATTTCTCTCAAAGTCATCTATCTACTCTTCATTTTAAAACTATTTTGACTTATTAAGTTCAAACAGGTTTTAAAGAGGTTGTCGGGGGGACACAATACCCGGAAATATCTGGCCCAGTGCATGATCAGTATACTATTCAAGCCGGGTGATATAGATTTATATGACCAAGTTGATAGTGATAATTATTATTAATAGTATAAATTAAAAATCTATACGCGCACTACACTGATGGTACAGCATGCAGATAGCTTAATTATAACAAAGATGGCGATCTTTTCGTACGAAGAGTTGTAGACAGAATTATTCTAAAAACAATTTTTAGAAATACCAGGAGCATTCAACAAAATCAAATTAAATCATTTGGGTTTAAAAATATTCTTATTAATGTACTCTCAAAATTGCAACAATCACATTTTGTGATTTGATATTGAATATTATAGAACATTTAGCCTCAAGATGAAATACTCTTCTTGATGAGGTTTAATGAATACATCAAGAGTACTCCATATATCCATATCAAAACTATTTGCTTTAGCCTAGATCGTTTCAAAACCATTTTGCTATTTAATACTCTTTGAAGGCAAATCAGTTTTAAAATAACCAATGACTAGAGTATTTTAAAATCAGTTCAAGATACATAGTACAAAAAGAGTAAATAGTTTTTTCTTTAGATTTGCGGAATGCATTAAATGCATGGTTTAAGAATAAGTAGACGAAGGACAATCAGTTTATCATAAGATAACTTTGAAACACGTAATGTAGATTTAATGTTATTTTATAGTACATATTAAAATCTTTTTAAATCTTGAATAAATCTAAAGTATCTTGGATGTGTTACTTGGGTATAGCACGAATGTAATGATACGAAAATGTTGCTGATGGACATTGCAGGAATGTTCTTGGAAGGGACTACTTTGAAACGTAGATATAGTCCGGGGTCTCTCATAAAAAAAGTGATTACCACTCCCCTATATAACTTTTTGAAAAGACTCATTTCGTGATTATGGTCTGGAAAAGACTGGTAATCGCGGCGTTTACCAAAGGAAAATTTAAAATTTGTGACATTTCATACACTTCTGATCAAGAATTTTTTCTTAAATATTTCTAAAAGTTTACTAAGTGATTTGTCAATCATTTGATAAACTTAACCATATAATTTAGAGAAAACTTTTGGACATAATTGATATAATTTAGAAAAAGCAGCGATAACCAGATTTTTCGCAAATGAAAAAACAATGTCAGGCTAAACCAAAATGAATTTTCTCGCTAAGTTTACAGAAGAGTGGTTAGTCACTTTTTTCTTAAAATGAGGGATCCGGTACCATAACGTCAATCGATGATTCAACGAATTTGCCATTCAAATGTGGGAACATTTCAGTGGCCAACAAGTTTCATACATTTCCTAGTCTCTGCATGTTGTGGGATTCTAAAAAAAATTAAATCATTACGCATAGATTGAACATGATGTGCACAAACTGGAAAAAATTGATTTATGAAGTTTAAATCGTTGTATGCCTAACGTGACCATTTTTTTTTTTTACTCAAAACGGGACATCGGTTTATTTTCACCTACTCATCATTAGAAAAAAAAAACACACTTAATCTTAATCTATTAAACAGTATAAGTACAGTACAGTATCAGTATATAAGCATTCAAGAATATTTAAAAAGTTATAAAAATGCATTTAATTGTTTTTATATTTGTCAGAGGAACAAATTTGCTTTAACACAGCTGGTGTCGATTTCAAGTAAGAATGAAATTCTTGGCACGTCTTTTTAAAATTCACTTTAGTTGTCAACATAGCCATCACGACCGGAACCTGTAACTGGGATTTTTCATTCGTCCACAATTTGTTCATCAAAGAAAATACTCTTTCTACTGGTGCATTTGTGCCAGGCAGACATAAAATATATTCAATTAGAATTGAAAAGTTTTCATGTTTTATATTGTTGCACTGAAAGTGTCTAAATACTTCCACCCAACGTGTTTCCGTCGAAACACTCCCATTATTCCATTCGGTTACTTTTTGCGACGTGATATAGTTGGAAATCAGTGAAAATTCATCAAATACTTCTGTGTCCCTATTGCTATCAAGATATCCTTTTTCAAACAATAAATACATCCAATGCTTTCTGAACGTCTTTCCATGAAGGTACCTTCAATGGCGTAACCAGGACTTTTCTCTAGGGGGGGCCAGATGGGACCATATTATTCCCAATTAAATGTACACATTTTTATCGGCCTCATTATTATATAAATACAAAATTTACGAGTCAAGGACTGTCACGGAGAAATAAACAACAGAAACTCATTTATTAAAACGAAAAGCATTACAAATATAACCACCAATCAAAAGTTTTCCATAATTCTAACTAAAAATATCGACAAAAATATGGAGTAAACAAATATAGACTAATACTTATACAGGAGTGATGGAATTATTATTGAACACTAACTCAAAATTTAATATATTCAAATAATAATTAAAATATTGACTATCAATTAACTGCGATCTTAAATTGTCGAAAATCAAATGATAAGTGAATAATTAGAATTACATTCTGGTCGTCATGACATAAAAATGCTTACTAAGCTAACTAGAAATATTTATACAATAATTTAGTACTAATAATAAGTAGATTGCGAGGGTCGTGGCCATGGCCTGGTTGCATCACATAACTCCTCCCTCCGTAAGTTAGGAAAATAAGGGCTGCAGCGGCTGCTCGTTTTTCCGACTCTGTCCTGAGGGTTCGTTGGAAGAGGCGCTTCCATAGTGTGATGAAGCAGGCTTGGTCCATTTCTTCCATCCGATATACAGCAGGATGCCGCATACAAGGGCTGCAATGGATGAAAGCGGAGCGATCCAAAGGTTTATCGAATTTTCGGAACTCTCCAAAGGGTGTAAATGGACTGTGGACAGTATTTTCTGGGCAGCTTTTAATTCCTCCGAGCTAATTTGTTCGAGGGAAAGCGTAGAATTGTCGCTTCTTGGAAGTCCTGGGATGTTCGAAAACTGTGGCAGTTCTAACGCATATTGGAACTGCGTTTTGGTTTCACCTTCGTACGTTTTGTTACCTATCTCAACAGGGCACATAGACAGGGTAACAATACTAGGTCCAGTGATTTTGTAGAATCCTTGTTGACATTGGTCTCGGGCGATTGTCTCGTTCACAGGAATGACCAGAATTTCGTTACCATTCAGGCGTTGAATGGTACTTTTTTTGTAGTTTACATTAGTAAACGGACACCTGTTGGATGACGTTGTTAGCAGCTCGAAGAGGCAATGTTCGTCTTTTGATAGGGTGGTTTGTTTACAGATGAACAGGTCTTCTAGTTGCGGACATTCTTCCTCCGTGGTCCAATAATCATCTTTTGTGAGTAGGATATAGGAATTGGATAGGAGAATAGGTTTGTTTGTGATAGGTATTGGGTAGAGTTTATAAAGGACATAGTGGTTGGGAAAAACAATCGGTGTGTGTATTGAGAATAAAATTGAGTTGTTTTTTATAATAACTTGGACTGATAAATAGCTATAAAAATTAATGAATTCTTTGAACTCAGGTACTCGGTTTGGACCGTATATTCTTTTTATATTCTCTATTAAAGCTAAAAGTTGGTTAGGATTGAGTATGGAGTTGTGCATTTTGTTTACATGAGCAAATGAGATTGCGTTTTCGATGTTATTCACTACAGAATTTAGAGTATTTAATTGCAACATTATATTGTCCAAAATTATATATATATATATATTATCTGAAACCCTTTTACCATACAATGGTGTAGGGCGGTTATCTTATTATAAGTTTCTCACACATTTCTTCCACTTGTTTCTGTCCTTCGCAATTTTTCTTGCATCTTCCCAAGTTTTTCCTTTGCTCTCAATTATTCCTCCTATAACTGTGTCCCATGTTCTTCGCGGTCTTCCTTTCTTCATGTTTTTCAGTATTTTTGCTTCCCATGTTCTTCTAACTGTCCTAGTCTCCTCCATTCTCTGTAGGTGGCCCCACCAACCCAGTTGTCTTTCTTCTATGTACTGTAATGTTGATTGTACTTGTAGGTCTTCTCTTATTTTTGTGTTTCTCAATCTGTCCCTCTTGGTTACTCCCTTCACTCTTCTCAGGTATTTCATTTCTACTGCTTGTATTCTACTTTTCTGGCGTTCTGTAAGGACCCATGTTTCGCAGCCGTAGGTTAGTACAGGTCGATAAATTGTTTTGAATATTTTGGTTTTTGTTTCTCTAGAGATTTCCCTATTATTTATAAATATATTGTACATCGAGTAGTACAGTTTCATTGTTTTTTCTATTCTGTTATTTATTTCGATTTCCTGTGTACCCTTCTCGTCTATGTTCACTCCGAGGTATTGGAATGAATTCACCTGTTCTATTTTTGTTCCATCAATTGCAATTGTCAATTCTTCTCTTTTCTCTCCTATTGTCATTACTTTGGTTTTGTTCTTATTTATTTTCATTCCGTGTTCCTCTATGATTTTGTTCACCAATTCAAGGTTCTTTTGCAAGTTGTTTTCATTTCTTGCAATGATCGCTATGTCATCTGCGAACACACATTCAGATATGTCTACTCTTTGTAGATTCTTATGTCCGATATTTAATTTTGCGCCTTGCTTTGAGCATTTCTTTATTATTCCGTCCATGTATATTATGAAGAGAACTGGGCTTAAACATCCACCTTGTCTTAGTCCGTCTCTTGTTGTAAATGTATCTGAGTGTTTATTGTGACTTATGATTGAGTTGGTGTTATGTGTATAGATTTTTTGTATTATTCTAACCATCTTGTCTGTGATGCCTCTTTCTCTCAGTGTCTCCCATAACTTCACTCTTGGGATTTTATCGAACGCTTTTTCTAGGTCTATGAATGCCATGTATATTGTTTTCTTCTCTTGTATTGCTTTTTGGGTGATTTGATTTATCGTGAAAATGTGGTCTTGTATGCTCCTTCCTCCTCTAAATCCGCTTTGTGCATCTTGTAGCGTAGGTTCTGCTATTGCTCTTATTCTGTTTTCTATTATTGGTTCCAGAATTTTCATTCCCGTACTTAGTAGTGTTATACCTCTATAGTTGTTACAATCTTTTCTGTCTCCTTTCTTATGTATTGGTACTATTAGTGCTATCTGCCAATCTTTTGGTAGTTCTTCTTCTCTCCATACTTTATTAAGTACTCTTAGTAGCATTTCTGTTCCCTTTTCTCCCATAATCTTCATCATTTCGGACGTGACTTTATCGTATCCTGGAGATTTCACATTTTTCAGCCTTCTCATTGCGTCCTGCAGTTCTCTCAGCTCTATTCCTCCATCTACGCGTATATCCTCTTCTTCTGTTTCCTCGTGTGTTTCCGTCCCTTCTTCGTTCACTTCTTCTGCGTTTAGGAGTTCTTGGAAATATTCTTTCCATCTTTCCATTATTTCATTTTCTTCGTTCAATATTTCTCCATTTTTATTTATAATATAGTTTGTTTCTTTTGTTTTTTGTTTTCTTGTAGCTTTGAGCATTTTGTAGAACAATTTTTGATCATCTTTCCTGCTTTTCTCCATCTTTTCTCCAAATTTTCTCCATTCGTCATTTTTTGCTTCTTTTACCAGTTCTTTCACAGTTTTCCTTTGCTTTTTATATACGTCGTATTTTTCAGTTGTTCTGTTGTTCAGGTATTGTTCCCATGTCTTCTTTTTTATTCTTATTTGTGTCTTTATTTCCTCTGTCCACCATGCTGTCTGTTTTCTGTTGTTATTTTTGTTGTATACTCCGCAAGCTTGTTTAGCTGATTCAATCAGTATTTTCTCCAGTTTCTCCCATAGTTCATCTCCTACTCCATCTTCTATATCTTTCAAGTTTTCTATTTTTTCTGTCACCAGTGCTTCGTACTCGTCGGCTGTTTCACTATTTCTTAGTTTATATTTTTTTATGGATTCGTGTTTTATTTGTTTAACTTCTCCTCTTTCTTTTGTTTGCATTTTTTCGGCCTTCTCTTCCTTTATTTTGGCTATCACTACATAGTGGTCACTACCTATTTCAGGTCCTCTTGTTGCTTTTGCGTCATTCACAAGTTTTCTTGTTTTGTTTTCCACCAGGATGTAATCGATTATCGATTTTTCTTCCCTGCTTTTCATTTCTCTTGTGTATTTGTTTATGTCTTTATGTTCGAAAAATGTGTTGGTAATCATCAGATCGTGTATTCTGCAGAAATCTAGCATTCTTTTACCGTTCCCATTTTGAATACTTTCCCCGTGTATTCCAATTATGTTCTTATTTGTTTCATCTCTTTTTCCTACCCTGCTGTTGAAATCTCCCAAGATGAATATTCTTCCTTTTGCCTCTTCTAATGTTATCGTTAGTTCTTCCCAAAATTTGTCTTTGTTCTCTGTTTTGTCATCTTCATTTGGTCCATATACTACTATAATTGTTTCTTTTGTATTCGTGTTCTGATCTTCCATTTCTATTTTTAATATTCTCTCCGATATTGCTTCCCAGCTGTGTATGTTCATTTCTAATCTCTTGTGTATAATGCATCCCACTCCCGCTGCTGCTCTCTTTCTCTCTTCTACTCCACTGGTTATAAGTGTATGGCCTTTTTCCATTTTTATCGCTCCTTGTCCCTTCTTTTTTGTCTCTGTTATTGCTAGCATTTCCAATTCCATGTTTTCGAATTCCCCTTCTAGTTCTATTTCTTTGCCTGCTATACTTCTGATATTCCATGTTCCTATTTTTCTTATATTGTTTCTTTTGGTCTTGTTTATCTGTCCTTCCGTTGTTTGTTCCCTTTTCATATTTGTTTTCACAGCCATGGTCGTATTGTAGCCTACATTTTGATCTTCCCAGTTGGCTTCAACAAATTTGGCTGCGGCAGCTCTTGTAGTCGTTGGCGATGGGTGGTAGAGTAGGGTTTTGTTTTGATTATGTTTAAGTTTAATAAAAGGGCGCCACTAGGACTAGTTAGGACGGAAAATGGTGAGTTCAAAATAAGGACGAACAGAGAAATATTGGAGGAACTAGAAGGGGAAGACGTGATAAAGAGGATTAAAAGACAAAGAATTAGATGGCTGGGACATGTGTGGAGAGCTGGAAGCAGATCTACAATATATAGCATGGTGGAATGGCAACCTAGTGCAAGAAGAAGGAGGGGAAGACCAAGATCAAGCTGGATGAGAGAGGTACAAGCTGACCTAAGCAGGGCCGGAGTACGTAACTGGCAGAAGAAGACAGGGGACAGAGATATATGGAGACAGATATGTGAAAGTGTTTGAATTAGAGACTGGGGACTGATCTACCCCTATTTAAATAGATCTAGAAAGCTTTTTGCGGCGATACCCCGCCTGGGGTTTTTAAGCCATTATATATATATATATATATATATATATATATATATATATATATATATAAAAGGGCGCCACTTTATTTTTTATAGGTGAAAACAAAGAAACCTTGTGTAAAAAGATTCACTGTGATGTCCGGAGTGGAAGAAAACACTGTGTGTCCCAAAACACTATAACTAGCATTTATTTACATAAATATACAAGTTGTCGAAGAAAAATTGAAATATGGGTGGTTCTCACACCAACCCACTCACTGAACTAGAATATAGTTCAAGTGGTTAAGTATTATTACAGTATTTGAAAAAATTCACCGATGGGTACTGTTATAATTATTAAAAGAAAAAAATTAAGTATTGAAAAAGGATTTAAAATCCGCAAAAGTGAAAAGGTGAATTAAGTTTAATTTAAACCGGTACTACAGGGAGTAAAATGTTCATGAACCTTTTGGGGTGTAGTAATACGTGGATATCAATATACGGCGCAAGTACCATTCAGTTCGAAAAAAATGTTATAAATCAATGAGGAATTAATGACAATGAGTACAACCGTAAAAAGGTTGATACTTTAATAAGAAAATAGTAACTTAAAGAAAATATTTATGAATTTAATAGTGAAATGTTTACAAACTCGAATATGAAGGGTTTTAAGAAAATCGTTATTAGTATTAAAAGTAATTGTTGATAAAAATATTGAAGTAGTATTTAAATAAAAAAACTGGCCTGTTACTGTTGCTGCCTCAAGACCATCAGCCATAAACGGTTTCTGTTCGCTTCGGCGGTGCGGGCAATCCCAACATCACAAAGTGCCATTTCTGCGACATATTCCAGCAGCATATGAGGACTCATACAGCCAAGTTTACGACAAGGTGATAGTCTTCAAACATCAAACGATTTAGCCAGCAAAGCATCAATATGGTATTTTAGTAATGAAGTTGATTGGAAAGATTCGAAGAAAAAGAAAAAACCCTAAAATTATGTATATTCTCAGTAACCAACTCATGGTGAAGGGTGGGGTTAACTCACCTCGTTAGGTTGAAAAGAATTCGGCAAATATCTATACCATCACTGGATAAATCACACCCATTTCTTCAGGGGAGGTCCATAGACATTATAAATGTAAAATATCGTTAAATCTCAACGATACATTCGAATATTCAAAGAAAAAAATGCCGCTCAGCACATTTTACGTGTGGCTTTCAGCACATCACGGGAACAAGTCCTCGAGCCAGGCCAAAAAGAAAAATGAAATACTCCCATCGATCATCAATCAAGAGTGTCAGATGGAC
The DNA here is from genome assembly GCA_958502075.1 of Orchestes rusci. Taxonomy (NCBI): domain Eukaryota; kingdom Metazoa; phylum Arthropoda; class Insecta; order Coleoptera; family Curculionidae; genus Orchestes; species Orchestes rusci. The sequence goes on from OY293306.1 coordinate 18,463,221, forward strand.
ATTGACAAATGTCACGTATAGAGCGATCAATCAACTGGACAGAACCAACTGACCCCAGAAGATTACACCTTATTACCATAATGCAGACCGAAAATGGGAAACATTGCAACATTGCCGGAAACTAACAGCTGTGATATATGAAGGTTAAAGTAATTTGTTGATAAATACTGGAGAAACCAATTTAGAAGATTAATTATTGAGTACCATTCAAAAGGAAAATGTGAATGCTACATTTACCCCCTTGTTACATTTTATTTTGGTCTTAGAACATGTAACATGGGTTTTCGAATTAATTCAGTAATTGTACTTCTTCAGCTAGAAAATCGTCATTTTTGGCTTCTATGTATATTTTGTGGTCAATGAATACCCCGACGCAGTTGTTCTGCATGCAAAACCGTATCAATTGTTGTCTTTATGTTATGAACTCTCAATATTTTCAGCCCCAAGTTAATTCAAGATAATCGAGAATAATTCAAATAATTTCTACCTGCAGTCCAAGCGTAAATAATCATTCCAACTCCGCCACAATCTACTCGTTTCGTCACTTATTGTGAAGGTCATAAATCGTAGAATATGTCACCACAATTTTCAGAGCCCTATATTTCCCCTTGTTCGATTTTTTCCGCGTTCTTAGCCGGAAAATCAACATCCATCAATAATTGTTTATTTATTTCCGCGATGACATTTGGTATGATTTATGGCAGTGCATGAGGTAAAGGTAGACAGTACGGTCATTGAAGCTGCGGCTGTGAGGATCATCGAATGAATAACCTTTTCCTTGGATTATTTATCGTTGTGATTTCTCTACGCAATATTTTATCTACATCGGAGTGTTGGATTCATCACATGTGTATTTGGTGGGAGTGTTTTGTTGTTGAATAACATGATGCCACACAATGACGTCATAACGCGTAGCAGTAATTATTTATTGTTAACCGTCTGTCAAATGTAAGTGGGGTTACGTTGCGTGGAAAAAAAGCCGTTGATCATTTTTCTTCAAAAATTCGTTCTCTTCTATTTGAACCATCGAAAGAGGTGCGTCGTCAAAGGCCGGTGAAGAAGTGTTAAAACTTTTGTTCGAGGATTTAGTCTTCACCCTTGAAGGGGATTATAAGTTTAACCCTCGTTATAAGTGGCTGTTTAACCGAAGTTGCTGTTTGCCCAGTTCTCCACCTGGTTTTGGCAGTTTATGGAGACTGGTTCGTTTTTTGGTTACTCCACGCACAGGAAGTTTCCTGGAATAGGCACGAGGCTTGACGACTGGTTCATTGGCCATCAGAGGAAAAAAACCCTATTGAACATTAGGTAAATAGTTTTCCTTAATTTTACCATAGGCTATTTAATGCGTTTTTTTGAAATAACGTTTTACGTGGGTGGGTTTCCTAACCTCATTGTTTCCATGCGCTTTCATGTTGTTTTTTTGGTTACTGTTTTATGACTCTATATTCGGGTTTTTTTATTGGATTAATTCTGAGGGGGATTTAATTAATTCCTGGGTTTTTTTTTGCAAAGAAAATTGGTAATTGTTGAGTTAGGTGCTGACTCCTTATTGTCTAGGGGGTTGAGACATATGGTATAATAGTCTCCCTTTCTAGGGTTTTTTTTTCCCCTTCCATCCTTTTCCTGCCTATACGGGCATAATTCTGGAGGGTTGGATACGGAGTACACATCCACATCCCACGCCATTGATTGTTTCTTGGATTCCGCTGTCGTGCTGGAATTGATCTGTTTGACGTCGGAAGCATAGACGGAAATAGTCGGGAGTTAGAGTACTGCTGTTCCTTGTGCATTGGTGGATTCGGTGATGTAGCTCGTTTGCTTACTTATCAATATATTAAATAGTTTTTTTCTGCTGAATTTCTTCACATAGTTGATATATAATCATTATATGAATAATTGCCATATTTTCCTGCAATTATTGTTACCCTATTTATTTAATTCAGTATTATTTTGGTTGTGAGATCTTACACAATTAATTCGCCTCATTTTAAGAGTAACGTGATTTCCCTTGTACCACGGTAAAGCGCACGATATTTTCCCTACTCTAGTCTATCAAACCTGATTTTAATTAGTATTGTGTTTGATCATATTTATCCATCTAACATTTAATTCATGCATTTATTTACTTAACCTCATAATTATATTACGTATATATATTTTGCCTGCATCATCCACTTCCATGCCTACAGCGTAAAAATATACTCGTTAACTATTTATCGACTTTTCTTCCTACACCCATACGCAACCTCAACCACTAATTATTGCTTGCGGTTTCTGAATTGGTTTTTTTTTTAAATTATTTTTATTGTTTATTCGCTGCTTGGTTACTCTCGGGGGCTCCGAAGACCGAGGACCTTCTGGCTTAGGTTGCTGAGAAGCCAGTGGCGCCCTGGTCAATTGATTGACTCACCCCCACGCCGGCTAGGCAAGCTGGAGCATAAATGTTACGCAACCATGCCCCTTGAGAGTAGGTTGGTAGGTCTGGTCTAATAGGTCTTTTCAAGACAAGGAGGTTGATTACTAATTATATATATATTTTGTTTTTTTTTAAAGCGTAACATTTGGCGCCCAACGTTATTTTTTTTCTCTCTTCCTTCCTTTTAGTCACTTTATTTCTGGTCTTAGTGGTTGAGAGGTGTAGGATAGGAAATTGAACTTTTTTTATATTGACCTGGGACTTGATTGAATTGGCTTGTGTCATCCGGTATTTTTGGTCGCATTTCAGAACTTGCCCTAGTGGGAATATCTTTATTTTTTTCGCGGTTTAGTGGAAAAATTTTATGTGACAAGTTTATTAAGTGCAGTGGTGACTACTTAGTGGTATTGTTCGTGGTGACTGGTGATATTTATTTGATATCAAGGGTTTTCGGGTTGTTATATCTTTTTGGTTCAAGTGTGATATATTCAGTGTGAGTTTAGTGATATTGTCTTATTATCAGTACTACAGTCATGTCGCGTAAAATAGTGGTAAATAGACTTGCACAGGATGAGCTCACATATGAACTGGCTATCAGAGGCATTGCCGCTGGAAACTGTGAGGAGATGAGACATCGTTTATCAATGGCAAGGGCCATGGAAAAGTCTGGAGATAGTTTAAAATATCCAGAGTATCCCTTTTCGTATGAAGAAGATGCAGACGCGGTCAAGACTAAGATTGGGGAACTGACTAAGGCAGTTGGAACGTTTTCAGGAACCAGAAATAGTGGAGACTACCTCAAGCTACAAACAAAGCTGGCTCATGTCTTGAATAGATTAGATCATATTACTCCTGGTAAGGATGATAAGGATAAGTGTAAAAGCAAAAGTGAATGGGTCGCTATGACACTGACGCTGTTGAAGAAACTGGACGACATAGCAGATGATCAGGAGGCTGGAAAGTCTATACCTCCCAGTCTCAGCCTGTTGGAAGGAGAAGCTGGTAGTAGTGGAGCACCCCAGAATAGTGGAAATGACGCGGATTCTGATGATGAGCAAAGTTTCAACAACAACGTCGCTCAAGCTATAAATTCTACAGTGACCAATGTGGCTGATTCGAGAATGGTTCATCCTAGTAAATGGAACATTAAATTTGCAGGAGACAGAAAAGGCTTATCTCTCAGTGCGTTTCTGGAACAAGTTGACGAGCTGAGAATTGCAAGACATGTTTCCAGAGATGTTCTTCTAGAGTCAGGAATAGATCTGTTTTCTGGCAAAGCCTATCAATTCTATGTGGCCTACAGACATGAAGTTTCATCGTGGGATGAGTTGATTGTACTGCTGAGGGAAGAATTTCAACCTTGCAATTACAACGAGAAACTTTTTGAGGAAATTCGCCGTAGAACTCAGGGTCAAGATGAAAGTATTGGAATCTATCTGGCTGTCATGTCTGGTTACTTCAAGAGGCTCACTTGCCCCATCTCAGAAGATGCCAAACTCAAAATCTTGCTCAGAAATCTGGCACCATTCTATCAAAGTCAACTCGCACTAGTTGATGTGAATTCTGTTGGACAGCTCCGCACTCTATGTCGTCGTCTCGAAGAAAGGAGGGAATCGGTGGAAAGTTACGCTCAACCATTAAGGCGAACAAACTTTTTAGAGCCTGATCTGGCATATCTTCATGAGGAACCGGAAGTGGCTGCAGTTGATGTGCAGAAGCAGACAGCGGAACAAAGAGCTGAGGAAGAGGTCATCTGTTTCAGATGCAAAAAAACTGGTCACAGAGCCATTGGATGCGTACTGCCAAAACCTAAGTACTGCTTCCGTTGCAAGAAAGAAGGCAATACTGTGAAGACTTGCCCTAACTGCAAGTCGGGAAACGCCGGAAGGCGCTCCTAGGTCGACGAGCTGACGTAGAGAGCGCACCAATCAAACCGATTTTGGACTATGTTTTGGACCATGCTCAAGGTGATGAAAGGCCTTACCTGAGGGTAGACATTTTTGGCAGACAGGTCTTGGGATTACTGGATTCTGGAGCTTCGCGCACTGTACTTGGTGTACCTGGATTGAAGATTATCGAGAACTTGGGACTGCATATGGATAAATCCCTTGCAACGATGTGCAGAGTAGCTAATGGTCAACATTGCCGCAGTATTGGGACTGTCGAAATACCACTGCAGGTTCGAGATCGCTTTCATGTGATTAGTACTCTTGTCATACCAGAACTCCCACACAAGCTGATACTTGGTGCTGATTTTTGGCGTGCTATGGGCATTGTGCCTGACCTTCGTCATGATGAATGGTTTTTCTCCAACTTACCCGAGGTAGCGTCATTGCAGTTGAAGGAGGACACAGTTTTAACGGCTGAAGAGGAATTGGAGCTGGATGCATTGCTTGAAAGAAATTTCTCTCTCATGGGAACAGCTTTGGGTTGCACTGATAAAGCGGAGCATGTCATTGTTTGTAAAGCCAGACCAATTAAGCAGCGTTACTACCGAGTTTCACCTGTCATGCAACAGCACATTGACGAGGAGTTGGATAAAATTCTTAGTTTGGGTGTTGTCGAGCCATCAAAGAGTCCATGGTCATCTCCTGTGGTAATGGTGAAGAAGAAGGATGGGAAGTTTAGGCTTTGCATTGACTACCGCAAACTTAATGCCGTTTGTGAAAGGGATAGCTATCCACTTCCACAGGTGAGCGACACTTTGGACAAACTTCGCAATGCTAAGTACTTGTCCAGTTTGGATGTCAAATCGGCTTATTGGCAAGTACCCGTGGCAGAATCTTCCAGACCATTCACGGCTTTCAGTGTACCTAACAGAGGTCTTTTCCAGTTCAGACGTTTACCTTTCGGACTGCACAACGCTCCTTCAACATGGCAGAGATTGATTGATAACGTGCTTGGAGCAGATCTGGAACCTTTTGTATTTGTATATTTGGACGATATTGTGGTGGCTACTCCTGATTTCCAGACGCACGCTAGAATTTTGGATGAGGTATTTAAACGATTGCGTGATGCAGGTCTCACTGTCAGTGGAGAGAAGTGTTCATTCTGCAGGTCTCAGATGAAATATCTTGGGTATGTTGTGGACAAAAATGGATTGCATATGGACCCTGATAAAGTCAAGGCGATGCTGGATATACCGGCTCCAAGGAACGTGTCAGAGGTCAGAAGAATCATCGGTACTTTCTCGTGGTATAGAAGATTCATCCAGGATTTTGCTACGTTATTGGCTCCCATCACGAGATTGCTTCATAAAACCAATAAGTTTGAATGGTCAGAAGCTTGTGAGAAATCTTTCAGAACGATTAAGGAATGTTTGGTTAAATCACCAGTGCTTAACTGCCCTGACTATTCGCTACCGTTTGTCGTGCAATGCGAAAGCAGTGGGTATAGTATTGGTGCTGTGTTGACGCAACCACATCCAGATGGGACAGAACATGTCATCAGCTACCTGAGCAGAAGTCTGTCAAGACAAGAACAGAATTATTCAACAACTGAAAGGGAATGTCTCGCTGTTCTGTGGTCAGTCAACAAATTACGACCCTATTTAGATCTAGTACCATTTACTGTGATTACAGACCATTATTCTTTAGTTTGGTTATAGAATATGAAACAGCCCTCTGGGAGATTGGCGAGATGGCAACTACAACTTCAACAGTACGACTTCAAACTTATACATCGGAAGGGGAAAGAGCATGTTGTTCCTGATATGCTGTCAAGAGCGGTTCCGAAATTAGACGTATTGACTGAGGATCCTGAACAGACTGACCTATCAACTATTAAAGATCGCTGGTATCGGAGGATGGTTGGCAATGTCCGTGGTAAACCTTTGAAGTTTCCTGGTTGGAGAGTGACTGGGACTGGGCTTTGGAAGTTTGTGAATTGTAAATACCCCGAGCTGAGATCTGATGTGGATAATTGGAAAGAAGTTGTTCCAAGGGAAAATAGAGTGAAGGTTATCAAAGATGCTCACAACCCACCAACCTCAGGACACATGGGGGTTTTCAAGACGTACTCTAGAGTAGCCGAGAAGTTCTATTGGCCCAAAATGAGGTGTGACGTTGCCAGGTTCGTCAGAGAATGTATAACGTGCGTGCAACACAAACCATCTCTTGGACCTTCGAAGGCTATGATGGTGTCTCATACGAAACCTCAAAGGCCTTGGGAAGTCATCTCTACGGACCTAATTGGCCCGCTGCCCAGATCGAAGAAAGGCCATACGTTCTTGTTGGTTGTGACGGATTACCATAGCAAGTTTTCGATTCTTTGCCCACTAAGGAGAGCCACTTCGGAAGCGGTTTCCCAGTTCATGGAGAACAAGGTATTCTTGATGTATGGAGTTCCCTCAACAATTTCATGTGATAATGGACCTCAGTATCGTGGTAAAAATTCCCTCAAAATGGCAGAGCAGTATAAGGTCAGACTCAAGTTCAACGCCAACTATCATCCTAGAGCAAATCCGACAGAGAGAGTAAATCGAACACTGAAGACTATGCTGAGCATTTATATCTCTGATAATCATCAAGACTGGGATGTGAACATCGACAAGATTGGCTGTGCCCTTCGAACATCGGTGAGTGAAGCCACCAGACTTAGTCCTCATTTCATAAATTTTGGAAGAAATATGGTTCTGTCTGGGGATGACCACAAGAAGACGCTACCCGAGGTACATACACAGGAAATTTGCCCTACCAAGCGATCAGAAGTGATGCATAGAGTTTTTGAAGATGTGAAATAACGGTTGGTGGCAGCCGGCGAGAAAAGTGTACAACGGTACAACTTACGTTGTCGTTACGTGGAATATTTACCTCACCAGATAGTTTACCGGAAGAATTATGCTCTCTCAGATGCCAGCAAGTATTTTTCTCGAAAGCTAGCACCAGAGTATTTGGGACCATTTACGATTCGCAAGAAGGTTTCTCCTTGGACTTATGAGCTTCAGGATGATGAAGGCAATGCGAAGGGAATTTGGCATATTAAGGATTTAAAGGATCCATCTGCATCGGAGGATTGATAATGCATTTAATATATTTTCCAATGTACGGTGTATTGTTGATTGTCAAGTTCAAAATATAGCCTTGTTATTTTTTTTGATTTTATGTTTTCCTTTTAATTCCCTGCGGGAGTTGGTTCGTACAATTCGTCAATGTCCGTCAGGTCTGGTTGGTGAACTTTTGATGGTGTTGGATATAGTAAGGATTATGGATACTGGGTAATGTTGCAACGATGGGTTTCTTGGATTTGGGTTTATTGGGAAGCTAACTATCTATTATGTTTTGGGTATAAAAGTCTCCTACTTTAGAAATAATGTTTGAAAAATATGCAAGCATATTTTCCATATGAGGAAAAAGGGGTAATGTTACATTTTATTTTGGTCTTAGAACATGTAACATGGGTTTTCGAATTAATTCAGTAATTGTACTTCTTCAGCTAGAAAATCGTCATTTTTGGCTTCTATGTATATTTTGTGGTCAATGAATACCCCGACGCAGTTGTTCTGCACGCAAAACCGTATCAATTGTTGTCTTTATGTTATGAACTCTCAATATTTTCAGCCCCAAGTTAATTCAAGATAATCGAGAATAATTCAAATAATTTCTACCTGCAGTCCAAGCGTAAATAATCATCTAAACTCCGCCACAATCTACTCGTATCGTCACTTATTGTGAAGGTCATAAATCGTAGAATATGTCACCACAATTTTCAGAGCCCTATATTTCCCCTTGTTCGATTTTTTCCGCGTTCTTAGCCGGAAAATCAACATCCATCAATAATTGTTTATTTATTTCCGCGATGACATTTGGTATGATTTATGGGAGTGCATGAGGTAAAGGTAGACAGTACGGTCATTGAAGCTGCGGCTGTGAGGATCATCGAATGAATAACCTTTTCCTTGGATTATTTATCGTTGTGATTTCTCTACGCAATATTTTATCTACATCGGAGTGTTGGATTTATCACATGTGTATTTGGTGGGAGTGTTTTGTTGTTGAATAACATGATGCCACACAATGACGTCATAACGCGTAGCAGTAATTATTTATTGTTAACCGTCTGTCAAATGTAAGTGGGGTTACGTTGCGTGGAAAAAAAGCCGTTGATCATTTTTCTTCAAAAATTCGTTCTCTTCTATTTGAACCATCGAAAGAGGTGCGTCGTCAAAGGCCGGTGAAGAAGTGTTAAAACTTTTGTTCGAGGATTTAGTCTTCACCCTTGAAGGGGATTATAAGTTTAACCCTCGTTATAAGTGGCTGTTTGACCAAAGTTGCTGTTTGCCCAGTTCTCCACCTGGTTTTGGCAGTTTATGGAGACTGGTTCGTTTTTTGGTTACTCCACGCACAGGAAGTTTCCTGGAATAGGCACGAGGCTTGACGACTGGTTCATTGGCCATCAGAGGAAAAAAACCCTATTGAACATTAGGTAAATAGTTTTCCTTAATTTTACCATAGGCTATTTAATGCGTTTTTTTGAAATAACGTTTTACGTGGGTGGGTTTCCTAACCTCATTGTTTCCATGCGCTTGCATGTTGTTTTTTTGGTTACTGTTTTATGACTCTATATTCGGGTTTTTTTATTGGATTAATTCTGAGGGGGATTTAATTAATTCCTGGGTTTTTTTTTGCAAAGAAAATTGGTAATTGTTGAGTTAGGTGCTGACTCCTTATTGTCTAGGGGGTTGAGACATATGGTATAATAGTCTCCCTTTCTAGGGTTTTTTTTTCCCCTTCCATCCTTTTCCTGCCTATACGGGCATAATTCTGGAGGATTGGATACGGAGTACACATCCACATCCCACGCCATTGATTGTTTCTTGGATTCCGCTGTCGTGCTGGAATTGATCTGTTTGACGTCGGAAGCATAGACGGAAATAGTCGGGAGTTAGAGTACTGCTGTTCCTTGTGCATTGGTGGATTCGGTGATGTAGCTCGTTTGCTTACTTATCAATATATTATATAGTTTTTTTCTGCTGAATTTCTTCACATAGTTGATATATAATCATTATATGAATAATTGCCATATTTTCCTACAATTATTGTTACCCTATTTATTTAATTCAGTATTATTTTGGTTGTGAGATCTTACACAATTAATTCGCCTCATTTCAAGAGTAACGTGATTTCCCTGGTACCACGGTAAAGCGCACGATATTTTCCCTACTCTAGTCTATCAAACCTGATTTTAATTAGTATTGCGTTTGATCATATTTATCCATCTAACATTTAATTCATGCATTTATTTACTTAACCTCATAATTATATTACGTATATATATTTTGCCTGCATCATCCACTTCCATGCCTACAGCGTAAAAATATACTCGTTAACTATTTATCGACTTTTCTTCCTACACCCATACGCAACCTCAACCACTAATTATTGCTTGCGGTTTCTGAATTGGTTTTTTTTTAAATTATTTTTATTGTTTATTCGCTGCTTGGTTACTCTCGGGGGCTCCGAAGACCGAGGACCTTCTGGCTTAGGTTGCTGAGAAGCCAGTGGCGCCCTGGTCAATTGATTGACTCACCCCCACGCCGGCTAGGCAAGCTGGAGCATAAATGTTACGCAACCATGCCCCTTGAGAGTAGGTTGGTAGGTCTGGTCTAATAGGTCTTTTCAAGACAAGGAGGTTGATTACTAATTATATATATATTTTGTTTTTTTTTAAAGCGTAACACCCTTCCTCAAAAGAAATTGTACCAACAGGACAATTTATGTTCGACATGGACTAAAACTACACAAAAAAAAAATACCAAAGAAAAAAGAGTATTGGATTCACCAACATTATACCTAGGACTACAAAATAATGTTAATCAGAATTAACCTAGTCTAAAGACTGAATTCAACTATAACTTCTTTCTATACCATCCATGATAACTACGTGTATCACCCGTCCTGGAAGGAGTCACAATCGGTATGTCAAAATCAGGGTAAAGAGAAAATCCGGTAAGTCAAAATAGAGAAAGTCAAGGTAGGGGATAGGACAGAGAAAAGTTGAAAATACCTACAGCTAAACTTGGAGTAACTAAACCTAAACTAAAAGCTAAAGAGATTCTTGTGTGTCAGCAAATCCAAATGAATGGGAAACACAAGAGCACACCAAGTGTGAAAAGTGTGTTATCAAATCCAAATTAATGAAAGACACCTGATAGGGGAAACAGAAACCTATTGAAAGCGTGGAGAGCATGAATAATTCCAAAAACTGACAAAAAAAATCCGAATTAACGAGGTCAAGGAATTACTTATCCGCTCAAAGTCCGCATAAAAGTCGAAATAAATCGAGACAATGCTTTCAAAAGACTGTAGTAAATTGGGGGCAAGTACTATCCAACCGAATAGTTTTCAGTTTTATCCTAAATGGATAAAAAAATTCAAAATTGAATTAAATAAAAACAATGATAATAGGCATAATTACCAAAGGGGTAAAGAAAAAAGGTAACATGGAAAATGAGCATGAAAAAAGATAAAAAAAAAACATAGGCTGAATAAACATTATTCAAAGTCATTCCTCCGCGGAATCTGACTCTTCAGAAGAAAAATCAGCAAAGGGCTTCAGATCCTTTATATGCCACTTACCACAACTAGATCCATTCTCAAGGGTTAGATCATACACTACGTTTGACAACTTTTTACGAATGACACAATGTATATACTTAGGTACTAGTTTTGACGCAAACTTATTTGCGGCATTGGATAAGACCTTGTTTCTTCTCCAAACATGATCGCCAATATTAAAAGAAACATCTCTCTTACGGAGATTATAAGCTTTAGAATTTCTTTCATGGGCAGAATGAAGTCTTTTCTTAACATCAACAAAAATGTCTCTCAAACCGACAAGATTCTCAGCGTAAGTATTACGATCACCAGGACAGAGGGCAGTATCACTATGAATGTCTGAATTCAAATCTCTATGAAATTTTCCTGACAATGGAATATGTCTACCAAATACAAGGAACGAAGGGGTGAAACCAGTGACTTCATGTTTGGAGGTATTAATAGCCAATTGAATATGAGAGAGGTGTTGATCCCATTTTTCGTGAGAATCGATGTAACTACGGATCACGGTGCCAATAGTACGATTATTTCTCTCAACAAAATTACATTGGGGTAAGTAATGAGGGTTGTAACGAATATTAAATTCGTAACGTTTGGCGAGTTCTCGAAAAGATTTTGAGGTGAATTGGCTTCCATTATCACAAACTAAAAGCGAGGGTAGACCATGAATAGAGAAAACTCTATCCTCTAGAATTTGTTCAAGAAAATGTGTCTTGGAACTTCGCAACGGAAAAATCATAGTGTATTTTGAAAACCAACATGAGACGACAAAAATCCATTTATTACCCTTTTTTGACCTTAGGAAAAGGACCTACTAAATCAACAGCTATGACTTGAAATGGATACGTGACATTTTTCTCTTTTCCCATTAAACCCATAGGAGTATTATTCGAAGCTTTTTGCGAACCGCAAACAAGACAACGTTTCACAAATTTCAAGACATCCTGGCGCATTTTTGGCCAATAATAACGTTCCTGGAGACGATTCAAGGTTTTAAAGTATCCAAAATGGCCACAATTGGGGGGACTATGAAGAGAATCAATAATTTCCTTTCTTTGAGGGTTAGGGACAAAAAGTTTCCATTCGGGGAGATTAATTTTCATGGGCAGACGGTTTGGAATAAATTTATAGACGAACTCATTCTCTACTTTCCATTGGGGAAAAGATTCAGGGTTATTAAGAATTTTGTTTCGGAGATTATTGAAATAAGGATCAATGCGATCAACGTCAACTACACCTACTACAACTTCGTCTGAGATAGAATCGGAATCGAGAATACTGTCATCACTAATGACAAGGGAACGGGACAAAGCGTCGGGAACCACATTTTGAGAACCTTTTCGGTGAATTAAATCGAAAGTATGCTGACGCATTCGCATAGACCAACGGGCCAATTTACCACTGGGATTTTTAAGAGAACTTCACCATAACAGGCTATAATGATCGGTGATAACTGTAAATTCAACTCTCTCAATATATGGACGAAATTTTTCAATGTTAAATAAGACTCCTAGACATTCACGTTCGACGACGGAATAATTTCTTTCGGCTTTTGAAAGAGAACGACTTGCATAAGCAATAACCTTTTCTTCATTGTCAATAATTTGAGTCAGAACACCACCCAATCCAGTGTCGCTGGCGTCACTTTGAATACAAAAACGTTTTGAAAAATCGGGTTGGGAAAGAATAGGGGATGATACGAGAAGTTGTTTGATTTTAATGAATGAAGACTCAGCCGAATCGGACCACTTGATTGATTGACCTTTCTTTTTAGAGGAGATCATTGATTGGAGGAGATCATTGATTGGAGACATAAGAGTAGAAAAATCTTTTATGAAGCGACGATACCAGGAGCAAAGTCCAACAAAACGTTTTATTTCAGTGGTATTTTTGGGACGAGGATAGTTTACCATTGCAGAAACTTTTTCAGGGTCAGTTCTCAAAGAGTTCGAACCCACGATATACCCAAGGAATTTCAAGGAAGTTTTGAAAAAATCACATTTTTCCAAATTCACGGTTAGGCCTGCCTCTTTAAGTTTATTTTTAACTTCGTACAAAAGATTTACATGAGAAGAAAAATCAGGGGAAACTATTAAAATATCATCCAGGTAAGTAAAGACATGTGGTTCATAACGGGGACCAAAAATTGCATCAACGAGACGTTGTTGGGTTTGAGCTGCATTTCGAAGACCAAAAGGCATGGTTACAAATTGAAATAAACCTCGACCAACCACTGCAAAAGCTGTTTTTTCTTTGGAAGACTCATCCAGGGGAATTTGCCAAAAAGCCTTTCTCAAATCTATAGAGGAAATAAATTTAGCATCACGCAAAGAAGTAAGGATCCGTTCAATATTGGGCAAAGGATAACTGTCGGGTTTTGTAACTTCGTTAAGAGGACGACCATCGAAGCAGAAACGCATTTCTCCATTAGATTTTTTAACAAGGAGCACGGGTGAACACCAAGGACTTTTAGAAGGTTCAACTACCCCTAACTTCAACATTTCATCAAGTTCCCTATTTAAAATATTTGACATATAGGGAGACATAACGAATGGTCTTCTCTTGAAAGGAACGGCGTCGCCGGTTTGAATGCTACAGATTAATTTATCAGTTTTTCCCAATTTATCCTTGCCGGAAATTTCACAAAGAGAAGAGATTAATTTATCGGCTTGCATACGCTGATCAAGAGAGAGGTCATCTAAAGAAAATAAGTCGTAACGAGAAGTCGCAAAATTCGAAGAAAAACCTTCCAAAACATCAATTTGACAATTATCATTCTGAATATTCCAACAATTGTCCTTGAATATTACCACGATATCGAACTCTCTGGCAAAGTCACACCCAAAAATAAAGGCTTGAGATAATGAAGGAACTACTAAAGCACTGATAATCCTACAGGAACCTTTAACGAAAATAGGCAAATCAACTCTACCCTCCACGGTTTGTTTTTTTCCATCAGCAGTACAAATGTTATCAACAGGAGATTTATTAATTTGAAGACCCAATCTTTCTAAAACAGGCAACCCTTTGGCTCCTACCACTGACGATGTGGCACCAGAGTCCAATAAAACGGTAATTTCAACGTCAAATAATTTGACAACAATATAGGGTCGATTATCGAGGGGTTTATCAATAAAAAGAGGTGAAAGTTGATTAGAGAAATTTGAGGGGGAATTTAAAAATTGAGCAACCTTGACTAGCCAACGACTCCAGTCGTCTTCATCAAAATGGGTTTTAACCGGGGTTTTAACAGAAATCATTGAAACTTTTTTCGAGGCTGAAACTGATGGATCAGTGAAAATGCCTCTTGAAGACACCAATCTTACTCGTTTTTTGAACACTTTTTACAATCCTTGGATTTAACATCGGGCTCACCACACTTGTAGCAGAAAATATTCCTGGAAGCTTTACAATCGAAATAAGTATGGTTTGGTAATTGACAATTCCAGCAGGTTACAACTTTTTTGGATTTATTGGAACTTTTGAAAGGAACCTTGGAGCTACTAGGTTGATTGGAAACTTCACCAACTGAATCTTGATTTGAATGTTTACGAACATTATTATTGGAACGACGAGATGAATAATTATTACCTGATGAATAGTTTCTAGAAGAGAAAGAAGGTCGATCTGAAGATGTGTTACGAGGACTGTGCACCTCCGCGACAGTGTCTCTGACTCTATTTTTATTTTTCAAATAATCAGACTCCTCCAATTTTCTACAAAGCTCTGAAAGCTGGGTGACTGAAGTAATCTCTATCAAAGCCAACCTGTCAATAAAATCGGGAAGAAGATTATTACGAATGAATTAAATTCTGGTGAACTCAGCTGGTGTACGGGAAAGTCTATTAAAAAGAGAATCAAGGTGGGCAATAAAAACAATGGTAGATTCGTTCCTTCTCTGCTTACGTTTCTTGATTTGGTCCCAAACTTCATCGTCAATATCATCATGCAAAAAATCCTTCTTCAAGCGAAGAACAAAAGAGGGCCAATCATCAATGGAAGATTTGATACTGCGAAACCAAATGCAAGCGTCACCAGTAAAGAATTCGACAGCAGATTGGAATAAATCAGGGTCTGAAACACCACGAGCCTGAGCCAACTCAGTTACTCGTTCTAGAAAAGAATAAAGTTTTTTCGAGTCACCATTAAATTTCACTTGCCATTCACTTAATGGAATATTGCGACTTGCGCAGTGGACTATTGGGGCAGCGACATTTATGACAGGGTTGGTATTGACGGGGAGAGTTTCTACTTCAGAATTTGTGGTGAGTTTATCACTAAGATCAGCATCCAATTTAATACAAATGGCAGTAGTTTCTTGAATATAAGTGTGGATTTCATCACGGTTATCTTCAGGAATGGGAATTCGCCTTGCTCTACCAAAAACATGGGATAATCGGGACTGCATACGCAAATATACTGAATCAGTGGGGAAACCTTCAAAATCTTCAATGATTTTCTCAATGGACTCAAGACTTTTCTTAATTTCTGAACGTTCTTCCAGAAAATGTAGATTAGCTTCACCAGCCACTGTGGAAGATCCAGGACGAGATTGTTGTTCCTTCCTAAGAACTTTTCCCAAAATTTTTCTTTTATCAGCAACATTCCTAGCAGTAGCAAGTAGACGAATCCTCAGTTCGTAATCAAGTTCATGTTCCAACAAATGATTAGGCAAAAAATTGTAAGAATCCATTTTGAATAAAGAAGAAAAAAAATTATGAGAAATAAGAAAACTACTAGAATATCAGGGTTGTCAAGGTAATCAAGGTTATCAGGGTAATCAAGGTTATCAGGGTAATCAGGGTTATCACGGTAATCAGGGTTATAAAATGAGAAAGCTAAAGAGAAGAAATAATGCTATTAAATCAATAAACAAATGTCAATTTACCTCCAGGTAAATTAAACTATAATATACCTACATACATTGTATCAAATTTCGCAAAGTGTCAAACGCAGCCTAAATGAAAGAAGAAAAAAATAATTACGTGCTGAGCGATACGTAATAAGAAATTTTGACGCAAAAAAAAATGAAGAGATATTTATCTCCAAAAACAAGGGCAACGCTAACGAGGATTTTCTTACTGACTAAAAACGTAGAAAAGAATTTTAAATGGTAATGAAAATTAAACAAATGCTAATCAGTGTATTTTCAACCTTCCAGCATCAACAGTGAATTTTCAAGTTTATTTTTGAATTTAGAAAAAAAAAATCAAAACGAACCAGGCCCTACGTTGGTCGCCATTTCTTTATTGTAGCCTACCTTTTGATCTTCCCAGTTGGCTTCAACAAATTTGGCTGCGGCAGCTCTTGTGGTCGTTGGCGATGGGTGGTAGAGTAGGGTTTTGTTTTGATTATGTTTAAGTTTAATAAAAGGGCGCCACTTCATTTTTTATAGGTGAAAACAAAGAAACCTTGTGTAAAAAGATTCACTGTGATGTCCGGAGTGGAAGAAAACACTGTGTGTCCCAAAACACTACAACTAGCATTTATTTACATAAATACACAAGTTGTCGAAGAAAAATTGAAATATGGGTGGTTTTCACACCAACCCACTCACTGAAATTAAATATAGTTCAAGTGGTTAAGTATTATTACAGTATTTGAAAAAATTCACCGATAGGTACTGTTATAATTATTAAAAGAAAAAAATTAAGTATTGAAAAAGGATTTAAAATCCGCAAAAGTGAAAAGGTGAATTAAGTTTAATTTAAACCGGTACAACAGGGAGTAAAATGTTCATGAACCTTTTGGGGTGTAGTGATACGTGGATATCAATATACGGCGCAAGTACCATTCAGTTCAAAAAAAATGTTATAAATCAATGAGGAATTAATGACAATGAGTACAACCGTAAAAAGGTTGATACTTTAATAAGAAAATAGTTACTTAAAGAAAATATTTATGAATTTAATATTGAAATGTTTACAAACTCGAATATGAAGGGTTTTAAGAAAATCGTTATTAGTATTAAAAGTAATTGTTGATAAAAATATTGAAGTAGTATTTTAATAAAAAAACTGGCCTGTTACTGTTGCTGCCTCAAGACCATCAGTCATAAACGGTTTCTGTTCGCTTCGGTGGTGCGGGCAATCCCAACATCACAAAGTGCCATTTCTGCGACATATTCCAGCAGCATATGAGGACTCATACAGCCAAGTTTACGACAAGGTGATAGTCTTCAAACATCAAACGATTTAGCCAGCAAAGCATCCATATGGTATTTTAGTAATGAAGTTGATTGGAAAGATTCGAAGAAAAAGAAAAAAACCCTAAAATTATGTATATTCTCAGTAACCAACTCATGGTGAAGGGTGGGGTTAACTCACCTCGTTAGATTGAAAAGAATTCGGCAAATATCTATACCATCACTGGATAAATCACACCCATTTCTTCAGGGGAGGTCCATAGACATTATAAATGTAAAATATCGTTAAATCTCAACGATACATTCGAATATTCAAAGAAAAAAATGCCGCTCAGCACATTTTACGTGTGGCTTTCAGCACATCACGGGAAAAAGTCCTCGAGCCAGGCCGAAAAAAAAAATGAAATACTCCCATCGATTATCAATCAAGAGTGTCAGATGGACATTGACAAATGTCACGTATAGAGCGATCAATCAACTGGATAGAACCAACTGACCCCAGAAGATTACACCTTATTACCATAATGCAGACCGAAAATGGGAAACATTGCCGGAAACTAACAGCTGTGATATATGAAGGTTAAAGTAATTTGTTGATAAATATTGGAGAAACCAATTTAGAAGATTAATTAGTGAGTACCATTCAAAAGGAAAATGTGAATGCTACAGTGTATTTTGTATTGACTTGTCTATTAGGTGCATTCATTAGTTTTTTGCTCTTCTGTGCTCAAACTCTCCTCCTAATATTTCTTCTTTTTCGTCCCATTTTCGTATTTTTCCGTTAACAATCAGTTTCTTGTAACCTACTTTGACTTGCTTCCCTTTACTTATTTCTTCCCTTGCTATTTCACGTATCTTTTTTTGTATTTCAAGTTCTTTTTGTGTAAGTTCTGAATCTATGTATACTTTTTCTGTATAGTTTCTTAGCTTGTTCTTATTTTTTACTATGTCCAATTTCTCAGAGAAACTTTCTGTCTCTACTACGAAGGCATTGTCTCCTATTTTCTTAGTATTCCGTAGCTTTACTTTGACCTTGACTTCATTATCCAAGAAATTTTCAATCGTTTCTTTTATCATCTTGTCGTCAGTCGACTCAATTTTTATTCCTGTTATTATCAGGTTTTTCCTTTTACTTTCTCTTTCCATTTTTTCGATTTTTTCATGTAAGTTTTTCATTTCTTTCTTTATTTCTATGTTGTCCTCCTTTAGTTCTGTTATTTGTTTATGGTTTTCTCTCGCTTCTCTTCTCATTTCTTTTGTTTCATCAAGCATTTCGCCGTTCTGGGTTTTGAGTTCTCTCATCATCGTGATCATGGTTTCTTCTCCACTTTCCTCTCTATCCAAGTTGCTTTTAGGTGATGTTTTTCTTGATATCTTCTTTTTTGCGTACATTTCATCTAACTGGTCTCTTTTTCTCTTGTACTCTTCTTCTGTATCCGTTCCGCTGCCTAGCGGCATTTTTAAAGATATATTTTATCACTCGTATCCGCTGGTAATGAGTGTAAAATCTCTTTTAGTCCGGCTCTGTGTTTGCCCGTACCGTATTGTGTGTTGCCTACCAGCAACAACCTGCCTTCGTCAGCTTCGATCTCAATGAGGTTATGTATATTCTCCTAGCGAAGTATGGATTGTTCAATTTATTGTTTATGAGTGGTCTTACTGCGAGGTATTATGTCACAGTTTGTCCGCGTTTTTGATCTTCTCTAATTTCTCCCTTTGTGCACTTACTAACTCGTCACAGCCCGTAATTTCGGGTTTTATGTCGAAGTGTTGTTAACACACGTTATAAACCGGACAGGTCCGGACTCTGATGTCCAAAATTAAAGACATATAAAGCGTTCGATAGATCTAGCTGTTTCTGTTTTATTAAATCAATTTTTCCTAATATAAGTACTTGGTTAGCATTTATTTTTTCTAGATTTTTACTGTATTCCTGGGTGACGGTGGATAGAATTGATTGTTCCTGATAGAAATTTTGATTTAAAGTTTCCTGATTTTTTGTTAGTTTATCGAAGTAATTATTAAAGCGAATTTCATCGTCTGAATCTAGAGTGCCAAAGAGCCATCTGTCGACTTTGCCTACCACGTTAAGTAGTCCTCTTTTTGATCGATTAGGTTTGTGAAAAATTTTAGTATTTCTTAAAATTGTCTGCAATTATTCGTATGTTTGATTAAATTTATAAGAAGTGAGAATTGAGAAGGTTTCATTTTGTTTATTACTGAAAATTGTTTTGTTCACGTGAATTAAAATGCCTCTTATGTTGAATAACGGAGTTTCAATTTCTGTAAGATTTATATGAAAATTTGATGTGTGTTGAGTCGTAGAAATATAGGTTTTTCCTATAGCCATTGGCAATATAGGATTTTTAATGCTTTTTACTTCTTAGCTCGTAGCGATGGGTAGAAGGAGCAGGAGTGGGATGATTTTCCTCATCTGAAACAAGGGTACGTTGTGGTTTTAATAGGTTTTTGTGAGTTTGTCTATTTTGGTTAACTATAACATTAGTTTTTTCTACTATGGGTTTATTTACTTTTTTATATTTATCTGATTCTTTAACCTTTGATTTTTGTGGGAAGGTTTTTGCATAGAGTGGCTTGTTAGAATCGATATTTTGTAAACAGCCGTTTTTCACAAAACACCTTTATTCTCAAGAAAATGCACAAAATTAATCAGAATCCGCCAGAAATACCCGTTCGCCCCAATAGCCTCATTAATAATTCCCTTTTTCCCCGCGTCACCGTGAAAGGAGATGCGCTGCGCCTTGCTGTTAGAGGATGCGGTGTTGTCACGTCCTCTTATTTCTCCCTGGAACGCCCGCGACCATGTATACGTCCGAAAATGTCCCGTTACATTCATCCATCCTGCAAAAATCAATGTTCTCATTAATTCACCCTTGTAGCAAATCAACCAGATCCTGCCTATCGGTCGCCTCGCCATCACTCTCAGAGTAGCTACTTGCACTATCACCGGGTGCAACACTACTATATCGCCTCAAAGAGTCAATCGCCACTAACGCCTTGAAGGATTTATACCCTCGTATACCTTTTACACCAGTAATGACATACCTATCATGCCCTATCACCTTTGCAATCCGATATGGACCATCGTACTTGTTTATCATTTTCCGATTTACACCTTTTTCCCCTGAACAAGTACCCGCCTGTCGCCATAGTACCAAATCAATCACCTTGTAGGTGTCGCCCGCAGTTGCAATTTTTCGCCTACGATCGTATAACGCCTTCATTTTACGCCTCGCTTTAGTCAGGTTTTCAGTCGCCTTTGCACGCCTGCAATTTACAGCTGCTCTTATGTCATCATAAGATTCACCTTCAGCTACTTGTGCATTCGCCATCTGTACATCGCCAAACAGCTCCGCATTAACGCCATCGTTATGTGCAAAGAGCAACTGAGCCGGGGAAAACCCAGTGCTCTGATTCAGAGTATGATTGAGACCCCACACAATGTCCGGTATGGTAGCGTCCCAATCAAACGCCGACTCAGCACTCGCCTCTATTGCGTTAAGCAATGTTCGGTTCTGCCTTTCTACCTGACTATTCGCCCTGGGTGTAGCAATAGCATTCAACACGTGTTTTACACCCTTTTCCGCCAGAAAATCAGCAAACGCCCTGCTAGTGAACGCCAGTCCGCGGTCAAATTCGCCAAACACCTCTCTCAATTTCAAAATAGCCTCTGAAGACCTCAAAGTCTTCGTTGGCTTCGCCAGAGTATACTTAGTATATGCGTCTATCACCATGAGCACATACTGATTACCCTTTCTGCTTCGGCAGAATGGACCCACATGATCAATATGCACCGTATGAAAAGGTACCGCCACCTTCTCTATCGGGTGCAAAAGACCAGGTGCGCGTCCATGATCGCCTTTGCCGAAAGCACACCGTATACACGCCTGTACATATTTTTCAACAAAACGCCCCATTTTCGGGAACCAATACGTTTGCTTCAGCAAACTCAAACATCTTTCAACGCCTGGATGACCTATATCATCATGATGTTTGCGTAGCAACCCAAATCTCGCCATGAAGGGTACATTCAATCGTTCGCCTAGTATGGTTTTCCGATACAAACGCCCATTCATCGCCTTATACACATCTTTCACGCCTTTATCTGCCGTTCCTTCAGTGAGACCCTTCAACAACACCTGCGCTTTTTCGTCTTGCAACTGCACTGTCAGAAACCAATCGCCTTCGTTCATTTTTACCAAACAAACATTCACGGGATTTCGACTAAGTGCATCCACATGTTGCATTTTATGACCCATTCTATACGCCACAGAAAAGTCATACTCCTATAACGCCATCCACCACCTAGCTATTCTAGGCATAAGATCCTTTTTTGCCATTGTCGCCCTGGCAGCTGAACAATCTGTCACTACTTTAAAGTGTACGCCAATCAAATACACTCGTAAACGTTTGATGGACTCTACCACCGCCAAAGTTTCAAGTTCGTAACTATGCCACGCCTGCTCAGTCCCTGTTGTCGCCCTACTATAATTAGAAACTGGTTTCAAATCGCCACTCGCCTGTTTTTGTAAAAGTATACCAGCCACGCCTAGCTTACTGGCATCAGTATGCATTTCAGTCTCTGCCTCACTATCATACAACGCCAATACTGGTCTCTCAATCAATACCGCCCGCAATTGATCAAAAGCCTTTTGCTCATCCGCACCCCAACACCATGAAGAGTGTTTCCGAGGAGTGAAATTCGTCAGTGGTCTTGCAGTAAGTGCAAAATCCTTGACAAACTTCCTAAAGTAGCTCGCCAAACCAATAAACTGCCTAACGCTATGCACATCAGTTGGAACAGGGAAATCTTTCACCGCCTGAACATTCCTTCCGCCGGGTCGAATACCATCAGCACTCACTTCATGTCCCAAATACTCCAATTTCTCCTGCAGAAAAGTACATTTCGCCAGATTTAATTTCAAATCCGCCTGAGCCACCATGTGAAGAACCCTTCCTAACAACGCCAATCCGCCAGAAATAGAAGAGGAAGGTATGAGAAGATCATCCATGTACGCCAACACCAGATCATTCTGCATGCCTTTCAGCATTTTGTTGATCACCTTTTGAAATACCGCCGGATCATTCGCCAGCCCAAACGGTTCTCTCAAGTACTCATAATGACCATCAGGGGTCACAAACGTCGTTTTTGCCACTGACTCTGCAGCCAAAGGCACCTGATGATAGCCCTGCGCCAAATCCAGAGTAGTGTAGAAACATTTGCCCGCCAGTCGATCCAATTGATCCTCAATTCGAGGTTAAGGAGATCGATCTTTCACAGAAATCGCATTCAACGCCCTGTAATCTACGCACATACGCACATCGCCATTCTTTTTGGGTATCAATACTATTGGACTTGAATACGCCGATTCACTCTCTTGAATCACGCCTGCATCTAATAAAGTTTGCACCTTTTCTCTAACTAATGCCCTTTCTGCAAATGACAATCGATAAGGCCTGTACACCACTGGCTTATCAGTTGTCAATTGAATTCTCATTTCACCTAAATCAGTTACACCTAAATCATGCTCACCGGTCGAAAAACATACCGCCATTTTTCTTAATAGATCATGCAACTTTGATAAATACGCTTCACCAATATCGCCTACATGAACATGTGACAAATCCATTTCACCATGAGTAGTAAACAAAATATCACTTACAGTTTGCTTTGCTTGTCTGCTTACGCCCATTGTCACCGCCCTTGCCACAACTTGTCCTGCCTTGCACTGAAGTGGCCTATGACCCAAATTGTCCACCTTCATACGCCTTGACCGTCCACGCTCCAGTACCTGGTCACCTATCGCCATAATTGCACCATCCACTTCGTAACGCTTTGAGGGAATCCAGCACTGTCCGCCATCAGGCAACCCCTCAATTTCCACATTCACCTCAATGTTCTCGCCCGGGAATACGGTGAATTTCTCCAACGCCAGCACCTTTTTGGAGATCTGCGCCTCAATCTCATCCTCATACAGAATTATCTGCTGAATGAAATCCTCCGCCTTATTCTGATTAGGGCCAGTCAGCTTCGCCATGCCTTCCTGCACCGTCAAAACTACGCCTTCAGTTGTTAACGCCGGTTGTCCTAAAAGAATATCAGCGCCAGCCAAATCACAGTCAGCAATCAACGCCTTAATTGTGAATGAGACCCCATCTACAGTGATTGGTAATGTAACCTTCTCTTTCACTGTACATAAGGCTCCGCCAAAACCTTTCAGTACTACGCCAGATGAGTTTGTCTGGTAGTCGCCAAGAGTTTCGAAACATTCTCGCCGAATAATGTTTCTCTCACTACCAGTATCGATATACGCCTTTATCACCCGCCCATCTTGCATAGTCGCCTTTTTCTTGAACGTATTATCAATGACATCAAGCATTCTCACATGATAGGTACTTCTTCCCCTCACCGCCGTGTTTCCCCTGCCGCCACTTCCACCTTGGGGTCGCTGTGGGCAATTAAAACGATCGTGTCCCATTCTGCCACACCGCATACACCTTTCCGCTCGAGGTTTGGGACAATCCTTGCTCACATGATTGCCAATCGCTTGGCAATTGTAGCACCGGATGCCCGTCACCACCGCTGTTGATCCAGCCTTCCTTTCTGATCGTCTGGTCATCCTCGATGGTACCTGCCCTGAACCTGATGTACGCCTGCTCATTTCTCTAGAAACGCCACTAGTAGAGGGTTGCTGGCACTGGTCGAAGGAGGAAAGGAAACCAGTATACAGTTCGCCAGTACTAGAACATTTAAATGCCCTAGCATTCGCCTGTAAATCGAGAGGTAGACCCTTAATCATGCACGATAACGCCTTAGTGTCGCCAATTTCACATCTCTCGATCAGCGCCGTTTTGTTATGATAGTAATGAGTCATCGTTTCGCCTGATAACTTCACCCTCGCCAGCATCTCCATCAATAAATCTGCATAGTAATGCTCCCTAGGGAAAGCTTTCTTAAGGGACGCCTTCCATGCCTCCCATGACAAGTTGTAGTCTTCCAACCTATTGTACTATGCTCTTGCAGCGCCTTGCAGTTTTGCCTGCATGAAATAGGCCCTCTCGTATGCCGACCAGCCATGGATTTCACCTAATTGGTCGATCTTGTTTAACCACCTGATCACATTGCAGTCACGACTGTCAGGATCAAAGGACTCAATAATCTCGTCACCTGCCCTTGTCCTCGTCCCCGAACAACCGGAGCTACAAGTGGAGTTCGCCCTCACCCGCTTTACGCCTTGGTTGGATTCTTCCTCCTGTAAATGGGACTCACCCGATCTTTCTCGCCTTTGTTCAGCTTGCCTCAACGCCTTGGCAGTCTCCTTTGCCACAATTTGTTGGATGCTTTTCGCCAAGCCGCCTTTCAACAGTTGTTCCACCATGCTTGCTGGATTAGCAATTGGAGGCGCCGTTGCTCTCACCTCCTCAACATCAGGCTCGTAAACCAACTCTGAGTGTTCGCCTTCACTCACGTGATCCATCTCCTTATCCGCCATGCTACTCCAACTACTCCCAATAACTCCCCAAATGCAACAACTCGAATATTCGTGCAAACGGGAAGCGACCGTTCCCCACGCCGAATAATGGATTCGCCCAACCTGTTGACGCCACAACGAGCCGGTTATTTAGGATAAAATTCGCCTTATATCCCCAATAACTACACCAAAACCAATTATTAACTACAATAATTAGCTGCACTTTAAATAAAATACAGAAATATACGTCTTACTCTGATATTTTATCGCCAATACGCCATAAACAAATTCACCGGTATACACACTACTCCTCGTTTTCGCCGGAAAAACAACTTTTCCACCACAAATCACCACTGGAAAACACTTTAGGTTATCCCACTTCTGATCTGTAAACAGCCGTTTTTCACAAAACACCTTTATTCTCAAGAAAATGCACAAAATTAATCAGAATCCGCCAGAAATACCCGTTCGCCCCAATAGCCTCATTAATAATTCCCTTTTTTCCCGCGTCACCGTGGTACACTTATCCCTGGCGAAAACACGGATATAATTTATTTGCCATTTTTGCATCGACAGTCTTTCAGGAAAACAACAAAACTACAAAACGAGTTAAGGTTATGTCGCTTGTTTATGTCCTTGCACTCCTTGCCTTAACTTCATATTATATGCTTAACTTGGCTTGTAACAGAGATTCTGTTTATCTCTGCTTGTAACTTGTAAGTTATTGTTATTAATAGGTAGTTGATTTCGAGTATTTCGACTAGGGCCTATTTCCATATTGTACAAAAGCAGTTTAAAGTTTTGGAGTGAATCGATATTTATACAGGTAAGTACCTAGAATTGGTTTGGTTCTCCTTCTTATTGTTCTCCTGTGCCATAATCTTTTTTTAAACAACAGCAATAACAAGATAAAACTACAAAATTTAGTCTCTGGGAACATTTTTTTTCCATTACCTCAACTAGGTAGGCACTCGGAGTAGGCTAAAATTTCGTAAAAAAGCAAAGGGGTTGACTATGGGGTTGACTGATGGTTGACTTTAAAATAGTTGATGTCTCGGTTAATGTGGTTCAAGGTTATCTTTTTTTATGATATTGCTTTTGATTGGTAATTTTTTGCTTTATATCACTTTATGGCAACTGAAAATAACAAATTTCCTAGTAAGATCTCCTCATACCTATTTGCTATGAAATCATATTTTTCTATAGAATAAAGTGAGGATATGAAACATTCCATTTGCCCAGATGCATAAAATAACACCGAATTAAATAGCTTTTTTTGAAAATACCGATTGAAAATCTCAAATAATCCTCACCTTATTCTATCGAAAAGTATGTTTTCAATGCACAGAAGACCTTTTTATAGAAAATTTGTTATTTTCAGTTGTCATTAAGTGATATATGTTACCATATTTTCAAAACGATGCAATTTGTACAGTTTTTTTTTATGGTAGGTACAGAATCAAGTTAGTACTTAGGTATTGTTACTGTTTTTATTAGATGTTGTTTTGATCAACAATTTTACGGGACTGTGGAGCGAATAATAATGCTGGCTGGTTACAATAAAGGCATTTAATGTGACAAAAAACATTGAAATGATACCAAAACACAATTAAGTTTTACAAGATTCTTTTGTGTATTTCGCCACACCCTATCAAATAACAATCAAACTAGTGTTTATAAACCCGATCTTCTATATTACCTGCAAAATAGTCTATTAGTGAATAATAAAACCTATCAATATCAAACGTTTCGGAAACGAATCTGCTTCCGTCGTCAGTGAAACCTAAAAAAGGAACAATTAATTGATACAAGTTCAAAAAATATTGTTTGTTTTTTGTGTTTTTTAGTCCCTGGGAACATTTTTCTTCCATTACCTCAAGTAGGTACTCGGAGTAGGCTAAAATTTCGTAAAAAAGCAAAGTGGTTGACTGGTTGACTTTAAAAAAAGGTAATGTGGTTCAAGGTTCTCTTATTTATGATATTGCTTTTGATTTGTAATTTTCTGCTTTAGGTATTAGTGGGGGTATCAGACATGAACACAAAGAAGCCAATTTTACTGCAAAATCACAAAAAAACGTACTATATTTTTTGAACTTGAATTAATTGTTCCTTTTTTGGTTTCGGTTTCACTGACGACGGAAGCAGATTCGTTTCTGAAACGTTTGATATTGATAGGTTTTATTATTTACTAATAGACTTTTTTTCAGGTAATACAGAAGATCAGGTTTATAAACACTAGTTTGATTGTTATTTGAGGGTGTGGCGAAATACACAAAAAATCTCTCATATCATGGATGCGCCACAAAACTACAGAGCATATTATTATCAACAATTAAGTTTATTAGTGGACACAGTGAAGGGCAACGATATAAACTGTTATCATATTATAAATAGTCTCATTATAAAAAAAAGCTATCATTGAGAAAGAAACTTAACCTGGCGTGAAGAATCGTCCGGTTATCGTGCGATGCGGTTATCTTTCGCATTTATTTTGTCGATTAAAGTCAGTAAATTCCCAAAACACAATTAAATAATGAATTCAGTGCGACCGTAAAGGTTGGAACCATAGACGTAAAACCGATATACGTCTATGGTTGGAACAAATTCATTTAAAATTCAAAGGTTTGTTTTAGTAGAAAACGCTTCTGAAACGTCAATTTTTATTTTTGACTGCGGTTTTTTTTTCAGAAAATGTTCATTTTTTTGGGTGTTTATGAGAAAAATGTTCATGAGAAAAAGTGCATTTATATATTTCTGAAAAGGTAAAAAAAGGCAAATTTCTACAGCCTATAAATTAACAGGTTGTTCAATTTAAAAAAATAAAGTAAGGTCCGATAACTTTTTGACCTGACCCTGTACGATAATTCCAGATGCAGATCTACGGAAAAACTTATATAAGAAACAGTTTCACATTTTCCATAAGTTATCTGATAAAGAGTGTTCAATAAAAAATACGATCAAGTCACCTATGGATTGCAATTGTTTCAATAAACGTATGTCTTGGCTAACATCGCAATTATGACATGACATCCACTTTCTAACCGTCACAGATGCCATGATGACAAGCCATACAAACTAGCCACGACCTACGTTCATGACAGAAAAAGAAATCCAGAGGTGACTTGATTGTATTTTTTATTGAACACTCGTTAGTTTAGATACCTCAAAATGCAACATTTTCAATTAAGTCTTGTATCTTGAAAACTAAAAAGGCTATGAAAATTTTGTTAACGGCATCTTTGGTCTTACGAGAAAGTAGCACACTGTCGCGAAAACCGCAACTTTCTATCTATAAAAATAACGGAGATACCCCGCAAAAGTACCCAAAATAGGTCACCCTGTACAGGTTGGACGTTCGATAGACTTATTAGGTGCAAGTTGAACATCATACACGCTGGGTCGAAAAATATGAAAATTGTTTAAGAGTAAAGTACCCTTATTTAAAAAATTCAATTCAATTTAAATATTCACCTTGAACACATTCATAAATTGATCAAAATCAATCTTAGTCCATTTGTCCTCTGGTAACACCTATCCGGGAACACAGTGTTTATTTGGAATCAGGACAAGGACAGGAAATATCATATTTGCGCATGATATACACGGTGTTCAATTTAAAAAATATTGAAGTCTATATTTTTCCATTTATCGGTGCCACATTTTCTCTTGAAAACTGCAAGATAACATAGGAAAAAACCTACAACTTTTATATAAAACTTTTTTTCCATCTTCAAAAATAAACATTCTATGAGCCACGTAAATAAAATCAAAGACCCCGTACTTCGCTGCAAGTTTAATAACAGTAAACAGTGAGTACTACAGTTTCAATGTAACCTTTGTTGTTACAGATTATTGGAAGATGGAAAACTCCCAGGAAAACTCTGGAAAGGGATGTAAACCTAATCTTTACAAAAACCCGAATAATTATCCCTTTAATTGTGCCTGTGGAAAAAATTTTAGTTTGGAGAAAAATTATAGGGCTCACAAAAAAAAAACCATGGAGAAACAAGTACTTCAGAACCCCTATCTTCAGAAAAAAAATGTCCTTTATGTGTTTTCAAATCAAATACCAGGCCAGAATTAATTAAACATTTCCAAACTAGGCATGATCTGTCTACTGTTCAAGAAAAGCATGAATTTGATTCCGAAGACCAATTTTTGACGTGGAAGAATGAAATTGAGTCTGAAACTTTATCTAGATTTGTTCGCCAAAGACCAGGCGCAACATTTAAAACACATGTTATAAAAAGATATACATGTCATAGATCTGGATATTATATCCCTGTCGGAAAAGGCATCAGTCATTTCAAAATTCAGGGAAGCGCTAAAATAAATGGTTTTTGTCCTGCGGCAATTACCCTGAAAATAAAAAATGGTGGTCGATGTCATGTATTGTATACCCCTACACATATAGGACATATCAATGAATTTAAACATCTAACACTTACCTCTGCAGATAGAGAGAATATTGCCAAGAAAATGTCTCTAAAGATTCCATTTGATGATATCTTAGATGAAATAAGGGACTCAATTTATGATTCCAATGTACAAAGAATTCACATGCTTACTCGCCAAGATTTGTACAATATTGAAGCATCTTTTAATTTAACTTCCAAAGCTGTGAGACATAAAGATGATGCGTTAAGTGTAGATTCATGGGTTAAACAGATG
Organism: Orchestes rusci; assembly: GCA_958502075.1. NCBI lineage: Eukaryota > Metazoa > Arthropoda > Insecta > Coleoptera > Curculionidae > Orchestes > Orchestes rusci. Next base: position 18,492,501 of record OY293306.1, read on the forward strand.
CAAGCCGCTGACCAAGGCTGTGTTATGCTCTATAAACCACAGGGTATCTTTTTAGAAGAGATACCAAATTTTAAGTCTGATGACTTCATTCTGATGATAATGACATCTGCCCAGTTGGATATTTTAAAAGAGTATGGAAGTGACTGCATTTGTCTGGATGGAACTCATGGCATGAATAATTATGATTTTGAATTAAACACCTTGTTAGTCATAGATGACATTAGAGAAGGATTCCCATGTGCATTTTTAATTTCAAATAGGTCTGATACTCAAGTTCTTCAGCTCTTCTTTTCGAGCTGGTTTCATCAAACCAAATGTATTCATTTCAGACTTAGCAGATACATTTTATAATGCATGGGTTTTAGAAATGGGTTTGCCTGAAAAAAGGTGAGTTGATCTTTTTTTTCTGAAAATTTCGAAAATATATTTTCAAATAGATAAGACTACCTATGTACCTACGCTTGCAGTTGTACCTATCGTGATAATTGTAATCGCACAGAGCCAATAATATGTATTTGTTCACTTATTTGTTCTGCACAATTACGTGGTCACAAGGGATACAAAGAGAGGATCATGGATGCATGTGGGTTCCAGGCTTAGGATATGTAGTTTTTAAATAAGGTTACCATCTGTGTGATTGAATGAATTATCTTTTTTTTCCAGACTCTGTTGTACATGGCATGTTGTTCGATCTTGGACGAAAAATTTTTCAAAAATCAAGGGTAAAGAAGCTCAGGTAGGAATTCAAAGTATACATTTCTCGATACATTGTTATAGATATAGATTTTTTTCTTAAAGAATGAAATCAACAAGCATCTAAGAACTCTTCTAATGGAGCGTGATGTTAATGCATTCCAAAGAATGTTGACCGAGTTTTGCAGTATAGACAATCCTGATTATGCCAAATTTCTACAATACTTTATACAATATTTTGCAAACAAATGTGAGCAATGGGCCTATTGCTACCGTCTTCATGCTGGAATAAACACCAATATGCATTTAGAACGGATGCATAGAACTATAAAGTATATTCATCTCAAAAGAAAAAATGTCAAGAGACTGGATAAAGGAATTGCTGCTATAATGAATTTTATCAGAGATAAATTGATCAATAAACTGATAGTGATAAATAAAGGAAAATTGCGCAGTAAAATTGCCAATATCAGATCTAGGCATAAAAATATGGAAAAAAATGGATCCAAGTAAAGTTATCAAGATAGATCAAGGATGGACAGTTTCATCAGAGAGTGGCTTTGAAATGTATACAATACAAAAAAAAAATACTACCTGCAACAATTGCAAGCTTGTGTGTTCAAACTGCCAGCTATGCATTCACCAATTCCACTGCTCCTGTTTGGATTCAGCAATCAAATACAACTTATGTAAACATATTCACTTGATTGCCACACTCAATAAGGAAGAAGATGCCAAAAATCAGAATTCATCGTCTGTGGGTAAGCAACAAATCTATCTTACTCAAGGCTAATGTATACTCGAATGTATACTAACTATAATTATTAATGTGTCAATTCTGTGCACGTCTGTAAGCGAATCTGTAACTTCTATAAGCTCATGGGGAGAATCTTGGATCACGATTGGCAAACATCCGATCGTAAATAGATACGATTCTATAAGACTTTATGTAAGCTTTAGGAAGCGCAGTGTCTATTAGCTTATAGAAAGTTACAGATTTGTTTACAGGCGGGCCCAGAATTGACTTATAATACATAATGTTTTTTTTTGGTCAGGTCTTTGGTTCAGTTTTCTTAATGCAGGACGAAACTCTGTATGCAGGTATTTGTAAAAGAAATATCCAGTTAATTGAGATTGGTATTATTAGGTCTGTTCGTAGAACAATCACAAATCGATCAGCGCTTCATCGATTCTTGTCAAAATAATCAGAAATTGTTTGCAAACTGCAAATGCTGAATGCTGATTGACTCTGACTGGTTTGTGATTGACTTATTATTAAATAGAGAAAAGAAGTACACTAACTTGCACAAAAAATGCGTACATTGAAATGGTGAAATTGCTTGGGTTTGAGCAGTGTATGAAGGTAACAAGTAAACGTCAAGTTTTGTCAGTTGCAATAATAATCCACTTTTGTAAAAACACAAATTCTTACACGCTTCAGTGAAGAGTTCAAGACCTAAGGTCGGTGAGAAGAACTGAAAATAACTAAATAACCAGATCCACATCCGATGGAGAATGAGTGGGGACCATTGGTAAAAATTATTTATCAAAGAAACTGGAGGCCTCAGCTCAGAATCAGGCAGAACTATTAGATGCCATTCATAATGCGTGGAATGAGCTCGCCAATGGTGTTGTTCAATATTGTCAAAATTTATCAAAATCCATGGTTCGACGACTTCAATGGTTCTGCTACCGGATTTTAAGAAAAATAATCCACATTTTTCTTAGCGAACTGAGTGAATAAATTCAAAGTCGTACCCACAATATATCGTTTTCATTGGAAAAAAAAATAAAAAGTTCAAGTGCATGTCATGTAAATATTTTGACAGCCCATCACACTGCTAAAAAAAAACATGATTTCACTGTCTGTGTACGCATTTTTTGTGCAAGTTAGTGTACATATTATGTATGTGTAGGTAGGTTGTGACTTTGGGTTGGTTATTATTCGTGGTCAAATTTGTTGGTGGAGAGGGGATGGGAAAAATATTTTAAAGCATGTAGCAACAGCTTTTATTGAGGATGCTTTTAGCTTACACCCGATTTCATGATAGAGAATCAAATTTGTATTATTTTGACTCTCATGAAAGCGGTTGTAGAGCTAAAAGGTAGGTAGGGTAGGTAACTATCGTATTAAAAAAATATATAGCAAGACTTGCAAAATATACATTCTTAAAAATACAGTATTCAGGATTTAAAATACATACTACGATGCATCTATACGGTGTTGGAATATCAAACATGATTAAATTGGTATAGTGGAGTGAATGTTACTATATATTCAGTGCGTTTCTTCAATGTTATCATGTTCTCAACCCCCTTATTCTGACAATTTTTTTCGAAAAAGAAGCATTTTAACATTTTCAGCTGTCACTACTATTTCAGAAAATGCACAACGGGATCACATACAAATTTTGTTCTTACTTTTGAAGTACAGGGTGATCGGTTAATGATAGCGAGCGACCATATCCCGGAATTTATTCATCGCAGAGGCTTGCGCTAAAAAAAATTATTACTAAAACGACCAAAAGAAAAACCTAAAAAATATTTAGTTTCTAACATGGTCGCTAGGGGGCATAACAACCAACACCAAGTGGAAAAATAGGGTTTTTATAGAATTTTGCCCAATGAAAATACATCGATGATATCATTTTCATATTTACTGACTATTTACCTACAGTTTTTTTCTATCAATATTTTATAGTAGGTACAGATTATGTTCTTCCATATGAGCCCAACAAGTTCGATAAAATCGGTCAAGCAAAACGGGATAAATCTCAGATTATTTCAAAAAACAATAATTGAACTTCTCCCACCGCTCTATTTTGATAGATATAAAAAATGTTTTAGACAAAAACTGTAGGTACATAGTCAGTAAATATAAAAATCTTATCGATATGTTTTCATCGGGCAAAATTCTATAAAAATCCTATTTTTCTACTTGCTGTACAGTAGTACAGTGACTCTATACAAGACATTGACGACAATAGAGTGCATCATTTTTGATTGATCAATCGTGTTTTGGAAAAACATGGCCGACAATGTTTTTGCAAAGTTATTTTGACTTTTACATTTTTCAATTTATGATGTAAATACCCCTACAATTCCATCTAAAACCATAATACTCACGTGATAATTTTGCAAAAACATGGCGGCTGATTGTCGTCACTGTCTTGTATATAGACACTGTAACTTGCTGTTGGTTGTTACGCCCCCTAGCGACCATTTCAGAAACTTGAAAATATTTTCCAGGATTTTCTCTTGTCCGTTTTAGTAATACATGTTTTGCCGCAAGCCTCTACGATGAATAGTTTCAGGGATATGGCCGCTCGCTATCCTTAACTGATCACCCTGTACTTACTATGTATTCTTATGCATAGAAATCAGTCAAAGTTTCAAGCCTGAACAAGACTGAACATTTTTGAAGTTGCCGTTTTTGAAATAATTTGGACGATTTTCTAATCTAGAATAAGATGTAGGTACTTAAATAATAAGGTATATTATTTAAATCGGTATATTTTGAGATCCCGAAATGATTGTGAAGTTTAGTGTCATGTTGACAGGGGGAGCATTGAGGAAAAGCAATGTATAATTATTTCAAAGTACAGTAAATCCATCTTTTTAATTTGATTGTGATTATTTTAGAGACGATAGAGAATACCAATGCCTTGGTGATTGATGAAGGAAGTAACAACCAGTGTGAAGGAATTGTTCAAGAATTGAGCAAAACCACTACGGCATTGGACTTTTTGCGAAGAAAGGAGCATCTAACGCAACGTTATTTGGAATCGTTAAAATCCATGACACATCCTGAACAGTTGGAATATATGGAACGCCTTTTCCAACCAATAGATCCAACTTTGGCTGCTATCAGAGACAGAGATGCAAGCACTGTTAAAATAACCCAACTTAAATCAAAAATGGTTGTTGCGGCGAACCAAAATCTAGTGCCCCAGAGAAGGTTTTATTCAACTAGGAAAAAACCAAAAAAGAATATTAAAAAACAAAATTCCGCTCATGAATTGAATAACAATGCAATTCAATTATTGAGTGGTATTAAAGTCACTTCGGAATGAAATCTTTGATTATTAATTTATTATTGGTGTTTGATTTACTTTCCTCAGCATCCCTCAAATTTCCTTAACATTTTTGCTAAATTTGGCCGCATTTGAGGTAAGTGAATTTACAACTTGGAGGTTCCACCCACTAGACTTTTACGAAAACGTGCCATTTAATCTATCTCTTTCATTTATTTATTTTTTTTTTTATTTACAAAATACTTATAAAACGTACAGAACTATTAATTATTGTTCTGACTAGTGCGATTGTCTAGAGTTATTACTATCCTCCTATCTTTTTCTCATGAATAGCAATACCTACTGTTAATATAATTATGTTTGGCAAGATTCTAGTAAGTAAGTGAGATGCATGATAAACTGAGAAATCGATTAAAACAAGTATAATAAATCATACAACCAGAACCATAAAGATATACTCAGTGACATTAGAAGTGTTACACCGACTTATTTCCCATAAGGCTCAATGTAAACATGACCTAATACAAAGCTTCATATCTCCTTTGAAAAAAAGAGGATATCAAATTAACCAAAAAGAAACACTATAGACTTTCCTAGTATAGAAATGGATTTTCTCCTATTCTGAAATATTGTTAAGTTTCATTCATTCTGAACATTTAGTTTTTTTGATTAATTTGATATTTTTCTTTTCAAAGAAGATATGAAGCTTTTCTATTAGGTCATGATCACATTGAGTTTTATGGAAAATTAGACGGGTGTAACACTTCTAATGTCACTGAGTATATTAAAATCAAAATGATATATTATTACTTATAGGGTATTCCATAAAAAAAGTACATTTTTGTCTGACACACTTTCATGCACTTTTATAATATAGGTACGAGAAACACACCTACCTATATTATTTTTCAAAAAGTTTACAATGATCCCGTGCTACTTCGCAACTATTTTCTGATAAAACTGATTTTAATTAATTTAGGAGTGTCAATACAGTATAAAAAAACTGTTCATAATATACACACTGATCCACAAAGCAAGATATCTAAAAAAATCTCGACGACTTGTAGCGATTTTGTCTGTTACGTCCTACCCCCTACCTATCTACTCACTCACTTATCTTCACATTCCATTATTTAGCTTATATCAACTGATTGAAATATATTGAGGTTACTCTGATTACACCTTTTTGCTTATTATTGGTAACTTATTGTTTCACTGGTAGAGGTAAAATGTTTATAATCAACATTTTCCATTTCTAAAAATATCAAGGAGCATATTATTTGTGTTCAACTTTTCATTCTTTTCAGATAAACCAAAATATCCTTAATTTATTTCGATCAGTTCATTTTAATACACGAAAATCTCTACTCGGTGACTTGGCAACACAGCATGACGTGCCTTATGATTTTAGAATTGTATCGGTGTTCTCGTGAAGGACTTGTGAAAGGAGATGCGCTGCGCCTTGCTGTTAGAGGATGCGGTGTTGTCACGTCCTCTTCTTTCTTCCTGGAACGCCCGCCACCATGTATACGTCCGAAAATGTCCCGTTACAATTTACTACATTTCGGTCTTTGTTTATTTTATCCAAAGCACATTGTCGTTGTGAAGTTAGTTTTTTGTAAAGTTCTTGACTGATTATTTTTATATTTTCTGCATGTTCTTGCATATATTGAGCGGGGTTTTGATCGTTCGAAAGCTCCAGGGGATTCTTGTCTAATTTTCCTCTGACAATTTGAAATGGGGTATATTTGGATGCACTGTGTGTAGAGTTAATATAGGAAAGAATAGCATAGTTCATTAAGGTCGCTATGTTTTCTTTTGGCTTTTGGTGCTTAAGAGTGAGAATAATTTCATGCAAGGTGGAATGTGTAGATGGCTCAACGATTATTAGCTTTTATAATCGTTTATAATCGTTGTAGATGGCTGGCAATGGCGGCTCAATCACCGGTTTTCAGGCAGTAAAAATCCGGCTGAAGGACCAAAATGTTTGGGTAGACTTCCCTTGATTCCAAATTTGTTTGGTGGGATGTTTCTACGCTGTGGTTGGGTTGATTAAATCACAAAAAGTTCAATTTTACAACTTTAATGCGAAACGTGGTCGATATAAAAACAAAAGTGGACTGTATCGGTTGATAGTTAATAATGGAATCGCTCAGCGCTGGTGTCGATCCCGTCGAATGTGCGCCGAGAGCTCTGACCTGTGTCGAAAATTATACGTCATTTGCTGTCGAACAACACAGGGGCGTAACAATTAAATTGTATACAATTAAAAAAACTGTTCACTCTGTATCCGGTTGGTTTCTATCTCTTCCTTGGTAGATTTCCAAATTTAAAATGTAGCCATCGTAGGTGGTAAGCTCATAGAATTTAATTCCGTATTTTGACTTTTTGTTTTTTATGTATTGCCTGAATACAAGGCGGCCCCTGAATAATAACATTGACTCGTCCAAAGATAAAGCTTCTGGAGGCGAAAATACGGAATTTATATTCCTCACAATCAGATCTAATAAACCTCTAACTTTTCTAAGGCGATCTTGTGAGTTATTTTCTTCAGAATTTGAGCTCAAGCATCTGAGTATTTGTTCAAATCGACGCCCACTCAAACAGTGTAGAAAAATTGGGTGATAGTATAAAGGACTGTGAGTGAATAATTTTCTGATAGTTGGTACTTTCATTTGACCTTGTAGGATACATAAACCAAGAAATATTTTTAGTTCTTTTTCTGTAACCGGTTTGAACTCGCGAAATCTACTATGTCGAGTTTTTGGAAGATTTGTATTGTACAAGATTCTTGCATAATTGTTTGTGCTTGTCAGTATAAAATCCATAACATTTTGGTCCCATATTTGTTCAAAAACATTAATTGGTGATATACGGTCTATATCATCAATTTTAATACCACTCTTATTGATATCAAACTCAAAATTGGGAATTTCAGATGTTACCTCTTCCCAAATATCGGTTTCGTCGATATTATCCTGATCTTCGTTACTTGAATCTTCGTTTGATAATTCTTGGCCGTCTTCTGCTATTTCTTCTTCGATTGACTCATTGTTATTGTCTGCTGGTACATCACCTCCCTCGTCACCATCGCTGCTTGATGAAGCAGAAGGTACATAGTCAGCATCACCGCCAAACTCCCCATCATTACTATAGGGGTCATGCTCAGATGCTAACTCATCATCGGTTGATTCTTCGTACCACGTCAAAAGCTGTTGCTCTTCGCGCTCATCCATCTCTATAAAAAAGTCGACATCAAACTCTTGCACTTATTATTTTTTACCAGACAGTCTGGACAAAAATCTCGACAAAAATATTAGAAAACATACCTTATGATTGATTTTCCTAGAGTGAACAATTAAAATTTGTAAGTTGAAATAGAGTTTGAGCTCTTCAAAATAAGCTTCATCATTCGAACATTCATACATACCTTCATCAGCTTCAGATACAGCAAGTCAAAAACAATCACCTTTCTTCACTCTTCGAAAGTTCCAAAATGACTAATCTTAAAAGTCAACACAATAACAATAATAATTGATTTCGAAACATAAAACATAAACCTCAATTTTTGAATTTTGTGTAGTAAACAAATTGTAGATAAAGGTTATGTCAATCGTCAATGAAAAAACTCTTAGCAGGAGGCGACCGAACAGCTTGCATCAAGCATAGATGCCAAGCTTCCTTCAACTCATATCAGAGGTGCTGTGTGCTTGATGTGACACTTTCAACATTTTCAATTGAAATACGACGTTCAAGCACGTTGCTGCCGAATTATCGACACAATATGAAAGACGTCCATAGACGTCCTAAAATAGTGGTGTCACACTGTGCACATTGTCAATAACGTCTATAAACGTCATTGTCCGTCAACGTGTTAAAACAGTAACTGCTGTTAATTCTGTTTGTTCCATTAGAGCATCTTTTGTGCTTTGATTCAAGAAACCATCCGCAGTAATTTTTAAGGAAATTCGTGATTTTAATACTTTTAATCGCTCTATAAAGTCTAAAACAGGCTCTTTTCTAGATCTAGTCAAAATTCAGCTGTTGAGCAAGCACGTGTCTGTTTATTCCATCACCAAATCTTTGTCTTAAAGCATCTTTTATCTTGGGCAAGGTCGTTAGATCCGGTCTGCAGAGTAAAAAGTCGCCTGCCTGTTCAGATAGTTTAGAACAAATTGATGCGAAAACAAATTCTTTTGAAGATTCGTCTACCGCCCCTATATAATATCTATTATAAAACTCATCTATGCTAGAAATAAAAAAATTCTAAATGATCGCTATTCCCCGTGAAAGTTTTTAAGGTATGAGCAATCTCTTTTGCGGCTGTAAGGGTTGCCATATTAGCTGTATTTATATTTGGGTCTAAATTTAAAGAAGCGTTATTCAGAGAGATACTTGAGAGGTTTTCTACAAGAATATCTATTTCACTATGTGATATTAAAATTTAACTAATGTAACGAATTAATGTCTTGCACTTTAGTAAATTTGAAATATACACACAACAATTATTATTGTAAAAAAGGGATGGGAGTGGAAAGGAAAACTCACTTACGATTTGGTCTTCGGAACTGTGGTCTTCTTGCCTTGGTTTGTTTCTGTCTCAGCCAACAGTTGAAACTGACGATTTCTTTGGAATTCGGCAACTTTCCTCTTAGGACTTTTTGCAAAACCAGGAATCTCTGAGACACCTACACGTACGACTGCGCAAGTGATGGAATTATTATTGAACACTAACTCAAAATTTAATATTTTCAAATAATAATTACAATATTGACTATCAATCAACTGCGATCTTAAATTTCGAAAATCAAATGATAAGTGAATAATTAGAATTACATTTTGGTCGTCATGCAGGACATAAAAATGCTTACTAAGCTAACTAGAAATATTTATACAATAATATAGTACTAATAATAAGTAGATTGCGAGGGTCGTGGCCATGGCCTAGTTGCATCACATATCTCAGGGTACAGGGTGAGTATCAAAAGCGCTAAAAACTAAAACAGCGAGAAGTAACGTGAAGGTGCGGCTAATGAACTAATTTCATTTTACGATTTTTTTTTTGTAAAAGCATCCAAAACCTTTTCAGCAGTGATTTTGTCCTTGATTATCTGAGACTCAATGTGCAACAGAGCCAGGTTAGAGAAACGCTCTTGCATCATTGTAGCCCTTAGCCATGTCTTCACACGTCTCATGCCTGAAAAGCTTCTCTCACAACCCGCCGAACTGACAGGCAAGCCGATAGTTACTTGCAATAGTTTAAATAAATTAGGTGTAAAATCCTGCTTGACTTCACTCTTCAAATTCCCTAAATTTATTTCCATATTTTTGTTTGTGATATAATTTTTTGCAATAAGGGCTTCGGCTTTAAGTGCCGGTTCATCTATATTGAAGACACTTTTGTAATTTCCGATGAAAGCAAAAGCCCCTTCCATAGCTAATTTTAGAAAAGCATCGACAAATTCTGCCAATGGTAAATTATCAAATCGTCGTTTAAAATTTGAAATAATATTATCCATAACTTGATTGTAAATAGTTACTCTCCAGTATTCTTCAGTGGAACTGATGGACGGCAAATCATCCAAACCTTGACCCAGAGTTGTTTCTATAACAAAATCTTTCAATTTTGCTGGCTGTTTTTTTTTTCGAAGCCCTAACTGGTTCCAGAGAGACTTCATTTTCTTCCGAAAACGTTTCTATTTCTTTCCACAGATCATGGGAGAGATTTCGTTTTTCTTCTAGACTTGTAATAGTTCTCGTAATTAAACTACTGGCTTGACCTAATGTGGCATTTCTGTTTTGAAAGTACTCACTTAAAATATTTGTTATAGATAGCACACAGTACACTTGGAGTTTTGCAGCACTTTATTTTATAATGTTCCTAACTATATAATGCAAGATTTTCAATTGATTCAAAACAAAGCTTTACGGTTGATATTGAAATGTGATAGATATACCTCCATAAAATCAATGTTAACAGCTTTAAACTTATTGTCCGTTAAGCAAAAAATCGTTTTTAATGTGTTTGTTTTCATTTACAAAATTAGAAATAGACTTTTACCGGCATATTTATGTGATAAAACCAAAGTTTTTGAAAATGTTCATAATTATAATACGAGAAATAGGAATGATTTTATACTATATGATAAGTGCATGTCTAGTCAACATTACAGATCAATTTTATATAAGGGGCTCTATGTAGTTATGAAATTTTAAGAAATGAGACTATTTTGTTGTAATCGTATATGTATATTTTATTATTGCTCTATTTATTTTTAACTTATTTTATCTAAGCTATATTGTTTTATTGGAATGTTTATGTATGTTGCATATTTGCTAAATAAACGAATATTTTATTTTTATTTTATTTATTTATTATCAAATACAAACAAGCTTACGATGAATTCAGGTTTTTTCACACTAGCTAATAAACCTAAAGCTTCCACGTAATTTTTATTTCTTGTTTCCGCAACTTCTTCTTCGAGAACTTGAATTATTAAATGGTAATTTTTTAACACAGCATTACAATTATCATACCGACAGTTCCACCTTGTGGTACTTGAGCTTTTGATTTTCAAAATTAGAACTGGAACTACTAGAAGTAATATTCAAAGAATCTCGAACTTTTACAAGACGAGCATGATTTCCAGGCTGTGAAAAATGTACAAATAATGCTTCTAGTGCATTAAAAAATGCAGGAGCAGAGGATACGTTTGCACACGAATCAATCACTACTGGGTTCATTTTGTGGGCCAGGCCATATATATGGCTTGAGGCTGAACTTCCTTAACTTTTGCTTGTACTCCTTGGTGTCTTCCAGACATAACACTAGCTCCATCGTACGATTGCGCAATTAAGGGGATGTCAGACAGATTGCAGTTCCTTAGAAATTCGAAAATAATGTCCACCAGACCTTGAGCATCTCGGGAAGAAGAACAGTCAATGAAGCAAAGATATCTTTCTTCAACTTCCAAACCTTTAACATACCTTATATTGATAATAAGTTGTTCTTGTAGCACCTAGCTTCGTCTACCATGATCGAAAAAGAGTTACATTCACGAACTTCTTTGACTATTTCTTGCAAAGAAAGTTGTGCAGTGATATCGATTATCTCATTTTGAATTTTTGGGCTGCAGTAACTTATATGTTTCTTCAAATTCCGTGAAAATGTTTCATCGTGGTGAGAAAACAGGTCACATAACTCCAAAAAATCTCCCCTGTTCACAGAATCTGGATTCTCGCGATGACCTCTTAGAGGTATGCCTTGGCGGACTTGATATAATATGATATCAATCACTTTTTTGCGGTATTCTCTATTTTGCACTATCTCATTGTCATGTTGAAACAAAACTTTCTCAACTACATTTCCAGAATCTATAGATCTTTTATATGAATAATACTTTTCTGTACATTGAATATGTAGAGTGGATTCCTCGTGTTTCTTCAGATATTCACCTAATTTTTTCCATTTTGAAAACCCACTGGATACAAACTTCTCATTCTGCTGACAAACGATTCCAGTTAGAAACTGTCTGCAGACAAAACAGAATGTTTTGTCTTCTTTCACACTGTATTCTAGCCAATTATAGTCGCCATAGTACCTTGAGGAAAATGATCGTAATCTATTTCCAAACTCGGTTTTTGGAAAATCAATGTGCGGCTGTCTTGGACCTGTGTCAAGTGTACCTAAAGCCGCGTTTTCCTCCACGGTCGCCGGTCGTCAACGACTGCGACCCAGTAGCGGCGACTGAGTCGCGACGAATTTTTTGTTTTTTTCCGGCTGGTTAGCGGCGACTGATTCGTCACTAACTTGTTCTCCTCCGGCAGTCCAGCGCGTGACACAACGAATGTGAATTCAGAAAATGAACGACGCTAAAAGAAAATCTTAAATTCTGCTGTTGCTGAATTATCAAGATGAGGACATGATACAACTCAGTTTACTTCAAACACGCAAAAAAAGAAAAGACGTTTTGACCATGTTTAAAAAAAGAAAAGTGGAAGGATTTCAGTCAATTTTGATAAGAAATCATTTAAAAGATAATGAAATCAAATTTAAACAGTTCTTTAGAATTTCACGTTGTCAGTTCAACTACATATTGGAGCTCATTCAAAATGATCTTCAGATTAATCCCTACAACCGTGTGACGGAACCAATAACCATAACAGAGAAGTTAGCAATAACATTACGGTAAGTTAAAGAAGCTTTTTATTTTACAAATCTTCATTTTATAACTGATCTATTCTATAGTTCGCGAAATAATTTGTAAGGTCAGAACTTTGTTCATCAACACTGCCCCTCCCGTGTTCTTGGTGCTCCCAGTTTATTCGTGATTGTATTGCACCTGGGTCTGTGGTGGGTGATTGTAAGGGAGAATTGGTAGTACTCGTATCATACGAAGGATACGACAGATGAGATGTTGGTGGTACTCTTTGTGTTAATAGTTGCATTTCTGCCTCTGAGATTATTTGAAATATTTTATTCTTTGTTGGAGCTCGTAACGAGGGGGGGAATTTCTTAACTGTAATAGCAAGACTTCTAAACAATGTATCAATTTCATCCACGGGTGATGATGACTTGAGTTCATTTATTAATGTTTCTCTTTGTTCAAGGTTTTTGTTCAAAACAGTTAACATTGCATTATCAACGTTTCTCTTTCTTTTGTTGGATGTAGTTTTTTTTCCATTTGACTTTTCTGGCTTTTGAGATGACGTTTCATCCGAACTTTCTTCATTAACTGATCCCTGCACAGTGTCTTCTTTCGAGCTCAATTCCAAATCAACTGTTTTTTCACTAGAAACATTTTCGAAGACAGTAATAGTTTGCTCAGTATTTGTCAAGACACTATAACAATGAATTGATAAATAATGATTCAGGCATTATTGATTCTGCTCACCTTCTTTCATTCGCAACAGTGTCTAAAAATCCCAACTGATCCAAAATTGGATTTCGTTTGCGGCTCCCAAACGCAGCGCTTCCTGTTGGCTTTTGAGTGTTCTTTTTGTATTTGTGATAATTGTCTCTTATGTTCTTCCATCTTTTTTTGCAAGCTGCAACTGAAATACATTGATTTATTTAAATTGAATATATTCAAATATAACGTTTTTTTCATCGTATTCATTTTTTTTCAGATATCTTGCAACTGGAGAGTCTTTCCGATCGTTATCATTTGCATTTCGGATATCACATAGTTACATAAGCATCATCGTGCCAATGTCATAGCTGTCATCGATGGAAAACATGTGCGAATAACGTGTCCAAACAATAGCGGGTCGCTTTTTTTTAGCTATAAAAATTACTTTTCAATAGTGCTTCTGGCCTTGGTTGACGCTAATTCTAACTGTGGATATTGGATCTTATGGAAAAGAAGGCGATGCAGGCATTTTTTCAAAATCAGAAATTGGGAAACAGATTTAGGTGACAATTTTAATTTTCCTCCACCAACATTACTTCCACGCTCGACAAATGTTATTTTACCGTATGTTATTATTGGAGACGAGGCTTTTAAACTTGATAAACATGTTTTGAAACCCTATCCAAAAAAACAAATTTTGGAAGACCCTAAAAAAGCAGTTTTTAATTACCGAGTTTCTCGGGCCCGAAGAGTAACAGAGAACGCGTTTGGTATACTTTTGAACGTGTTCAGAATTTTTTTCACTCCTATTAATGTAAAAACTTCTACAGTTGATTTAATAGTTTTGACTTGTTGCTGTTTACATAATATGTTGCGTAATGAATATACAGGGTGTCCCAGCAAGGGTGGCCACCGGTCATATCTCGGAAACTACTGGACCTAAAAGTTCAGGAAAAAAAATATGATCACTAAAGTGGCCACGAGAAAATGCTGGAAAATATTTTTAACTTCGAAATTTTTCCGCAAGGGGGCGCAATCAAAGCTTAAATATCAAAATTCGAAATATCTCCGGAAATTCCCAGATTGAGGTATATCTTTATCAACATGGTTAGAAAACCTAGACAATTTCACGTCTTTTTGGTACAGGGCTCATTGGCGTACCGATCTTCGTGTGAGTAGGGGAAGGTAGTGAAAGTGTAATTGTTCAAGTGGCTGTAACTTATAAACGACTTGTCCGATTTTGTTGCGTATAGGCTTGTTTGGAAGATAAATGTGAGTACTTTCGTATATCGTATCCAGTGATGCGTGATTGTCTCCAGAAAAGTTGCTAGAAGGCGTAATTTGAATTAAAAACAGTGTTTTTCATTTTACCGCAAAAATTTAAATGGTATGGTATAATTCTGATGATAATAACTAGTCCAAATTATGTAAAATTTAATGTTTTAAGGTTTTTTTTTTTTTTTTTTTTTTTTTTTTTTTTTTTTTTTTTTTTTTTTTTTTTTTTGTTTAAGGTTTTTTCTTGTGAATTTAATCTTCATTTCGATTCTGTTATCAGAATTATACCGTACCATTTAAATTTTTGCGGTGAAACGAAAATAACAGTTTTTAATTCAAATTACGCCTTCTAGCAACTTTTCTGGAGACAATCACGCATCACTGGATACGATATACGAAAGTACTCACATTTATCTTCCAAACAAGCCTATACGCAACAAAATCGGACAAGTCGTTTATAAGTTACAGCCACTTGAACAATTACACTTTCACTACCTTCCTCTACTCACACGAATATCGGTACGCCAATGAGCCCTGTACCAAAAAGAAGTGAAATTGTCTAGGTTTTCTAACCATGTTGATAAAGATATACCTCAATCTGAGAATTTCCGGAGAAATTTCGAATTTTAATATTTAAGCTTTGATTGCGCCCCCTAGCGGAAAAATTTCGAAGTTATAAATATTTCCCAGCATTTTCTCGTGGCCACTTTAGTGATATTTTTTTTTTTCTGAACTTTTAGGTCCAGTAGTTTCTGAGATATGGCCGGTGGCCACCCTTGCTGGGACACCCTGTATAGCCGACAATCCAAAAAGAACAAATCTAGAAGAACCAAATTTATTACTTCCTACTGAAAACATGATTTCTCTGAAAGGAACAGGTGGGTTTGCATGTGCAGAGGGATTTCAAGTAAGAAGTAGATTTACTGATTATTTTGCCGAAGAAGGGGCAGTATCCTGGCAGAACACAAGAATTTAATAACCCATTTTGTTTTGCATAAGATAGTCTACAATCTTAAAAATAATATAAATAAATATATCTTAAAATACTTACCATTTTTGTTTAGATTTTCTGCAATCTCCTTCCAAAGAAAATCCTTCTGCAATTTACAAGCCTTGTTCTGACGATCATAAATTTCTGGATGATTTGATATTAAATCCACAAGTAGTTCATCTTCTGCACTCGAAAAATTATCCATTTTTATTATTTAGTGTTAACTTTATTCTCTGGACCAATACTCGGACTTGGTTTATTTTAGTGATTTTATTGGAATACACAACTTACAAGCTCACAACTTTTTAACTCAACAACGGTCAACAGTAATTTTATAACGTAGACGGCTTCTTGACATGACAACCATGACGTAAGTGAGGCGTATTCTATTGCAACATTGCAGGTTGCTTCACATCAACACCCCCCACCAATCTTGCAATATCTTACAACATACTACATGGGTACATCCCTAAACTAAATATATATATCATACTTAAAAACCCAAATCAAATAAATTCTATGAATCCGTACACTAAACGAAATATCAACTACTTATTCATTGATTGTAATCCACTTACAACAAACAACTTAGATCTAAAGTATTCAAACTTTTGTTTTGACAAAGCTTTTGTAAAAACATCAGCAACTTGTTGCGCTGTTGGAACATAGGATAAAATGACTTCATTGCGCTCAACACAGTCTCTTATGAAATGATGTTTTACATCTATATGTTTGGTTCGTTTAGTTTCCAGGGTATTTGCCATTTTTATGCAGGATTGATTATCCTCAAAAATTTCAATAGGAAAAACATTTTGATTTAAAATTTCTTTTAGAAGTTGGGCAATGAATATACATTCGGATATGCAGTTTGAAAGAGCGACATACTCTGCCTCAGCACTTGATAATGCAACAGTAGCTTGTTTCTTACTCCTCCAAAACACAAAATTTTTAAAAACAGTAATTCCAAGTCCAGACACACTCCTTCTATCTGTCTTGTCATTTGCAAAATCAGCGTCAACGTAAGCAGATATGATACAATCATTATTGTCTGACTTTACAAACTTCAGACCATAATTTTCAGTTAATTTCAAATATCTTAAAACATGTTTCAAAAATATCCAATGTTTCTTAGAATAACAATTCTGAAATTGACTAAAGTAAGACACTATAAAAGACAAATCCGGTCTACTTCCTAACATCACATACATGAGATGACCAATCAACTCTTGGTATGGAAGATTCTTGTCACAATTAGTGTTATCATTGTCATACAAATCAACATTAGGTTGAATAGGAATATATGACCCTTTGCATTCCAACATATTGAATCTAGTTAGAATTTTCCCTATCAAATCCTTTTGATTTATGAACACATAAGAATCAGTTTTTATAATTTCAAGTCCTAAAAACTTAAATGAGCATTTTTGGTTCATTTTATCTATAGGTGTCAAATCTCTCATTTCAAATTTCAACATAAGTTTTTGTTTATAAACATTTAACTTGTATAAGAACTTTGAAAACATGATCAAATCATCAACATGAACGACAAGGTATCGTCATCAAAATATAAACAGGAATCAGAAAGAGATCTTTTAAAACCTATCTCTAGTAAATGAACATTTAACTTTTCATACCAGCATTTTGGCGCCTGTCTGAGTCCATAAAGAGCTTTCCTCAGCAAACACACCATATTTGAGTCCTTTATTTCAAGTCCCTCAGGAATGTCCATGTACACTTTTTCTTTCAAGTCTCCATTTAAGAATGCACATTTTACATCGAGCTGGCACATATGCATTGAATCTTGAGCACTAAGTGAGAGCAATAATCTGATAGTCACCATTCTCACCACTGGAGAGTACATTTCAAATGAACTGTCACACTGCTTATAGCCTCTAGCCACAAGTCTAGCCTTTTTCACTAACTTTCCATCCATTTTTTTTTAACGAAAAACCCATTTGGAGTCAATAACTGTTTCATTCACTGGTTTTGACACTATGTCCCATGTTTGATTATTTTCTAATGCACTCAATTCACTTTGAATTGCTTCATTCCATCCTTCTCCAATTGCAATTGCATCTTCATATGTCTGGGGTACATCAGAAAGAATATTACCAGTTGACAAAGCTGTCATCAAGCTTTCATCAAAATTCATCTCATAATCTTTGGATTTATTTGGCAGACTTCTTTTTCTGTGTGTCCTGGTCGGGTTCCTGGTATTCTCTTCATTCTTCTCCAGTTCTTTTATGTCATCTTCTTCTGGAATTTCATGTTGTAACTCCTCTGTGTCCGAGTCTGGGTCTTCTCCAAGATCTTCAACTTCTTTATATAAAGGTGGCTCACTTGTTTTTGACTCATCAAAAATAATATCTCTTGCAGTTATTATTTTTGATTTGTCTGGGTCCCAGATCCTATAACCATTGTCAGTATAACCCATCATCGACATCTTTTTGCTTCGAGCACCAAGTTTTCCATTTCTCTCTCCTTGGGGTATATATACATATGCATCACATCCAAAAACTTTGATTTTCTTCATGTTAGGTTTGACATTGTACCACAATTCAGCAGGACTTCTTCTATTTTCCAGTACAGATGTTTCTGTTCTATTAATTAGGTAGACTGCTGTTTGGATAGCTTCATTCCAAAAGCATTTATCAATATTTGCTTCAAATATTAAACACCTAGCCTTCTCCATAAGTGTCCGATTGAATCTCTCGGCAACTCCATTTTGTTGTGGATTGTCAGGAATCGTATATTCAATTTTTATTCCCTTTTGTTCACAGAATTTTTGAAATTCTCTTGAGGAATACTCCCCTCCATTATCACATCTCAATCGCTCTATTTTACAGTCAAATTTTGCTTCAGTCATTGCAACATATGATGTGAATTTCTCCAATACATCAGCTTTTTGCTTTATTGGATAGCATATTGAGAAGTGTGAAAAATGATCGATAAACGTGACAAAATACTTCTTACCATCATATGAAACTGGTGTAATAGGACCACAAACATCTGAAGAGATTACTTCAAGGATTCTCTTTGGCTTCCTTTCTTCTGCCAGACTAAAGTATGGCAATTTGGTCTGCTTTGCCTCAAGACAAATTCTACAAATTGAGGAAGCTGGGTATTTTGACGAATGACCCATTCTACGATGCCACAAGTTTTTCTCCTCAGCACTGGTGATATTTGCTTCTGCGCGAAATCCCCAGAACTTCAATGTATATAAGTTCCCTTGTAGTTTTCCTTCTGCGATAAGAGTCTTGTTTCTCCTTATTTCCACAGAATTATTTTCAAATAGTACTGTTAAACCTTTTTCCTGCAACTTTTTCACTGATAGGAGATTGTGAGAAAGATTTTTGCACTCGAGGACATCTTTTATGAGTAAACTTCTTCCTCCATCCATTTGTAGTTTTAGATTTCCCTGTCTTTTGGCTTGTAGACACTCTCCACTCTTTGCAATGTTTATTTTGAATAAAACATCATTAACATCAGTCATCAACTGTCCAACCATTTCATTGACTAAATGGTTTGTAGCACCACTATCCACTATAAACACAATTTCATCATTGCTTCCAGATGTGGTTGTCTCCATGGCCCCAAATGTCGTGAAACATACATTTTCCACCGTATCATCTTCTTCTGTCACATTGCATTCTCTTCTCTTTGGACAATCTGATCTTTTGTGATCTTTAACTCCACAATGATAGCATTCGAATGGGAATTTTCCATTTCCTCCTCTGTTAGAATTGGAATTTCCCTGGCCATTTCCAGACTTTCTCCTGAAGCTATTTGGTTTGTATCTAGCTCCAAGAAAGGCTTGAGAAGTTTCAACTGAAGTCTCTCCGTCTGCACTCTGCCTAGTTTCCTCAGCCAATAATTTACATTTTACAAAGTCTAATGTTATAGAACTTTCTTGGCAGAACAGTATATCCAATGCTGTTGTCACATTTTGATAAATACCAGGCATTGAAGCTAGCAGCTGAGAAATTACTTCTTTGTCATTAATTGACCCACCACAGTTACGTAATTCAAAAACAGTTTTCTCAAACTCAATTATAAAATTATTGAGAGATTCTTTACCTGCAAATTTCATGTTTCTCAATTTTCTTTGTAGCTGTACTTGATTAGCTACGCCTGTTTGCATATATGTGTTTTTGAGAACGTCGATTATTTCCTTTGCAGTACTGTTCGATTTAATCATAACTAGTACATTATCAGCAAGCATTACAATCAAATTTCCTGCTTTTACATCATTTTTCCTGAATGTTGCTAACTCTGCATCAGATACAGGTATTGTATTGGTAAGTTCCTCCAAAACTCCATGATGTTCCAGCAGCAACTTTATCCGGAATTCCCAGTTGGACTATCCACTTCCATCAAACGGTTTGATGTTGTTTAGTGCGGCTGCCATTTCCAGTTGTAAAAACTACACAGTTTCTTCCAGTTTTCACTTTCCAACACCCAAGGCACAATCAGTCCAATCACTCACAAATAGTTATCTTCCAGTTACGCCCTTCAATACCAATTAGAGCTGGATTACTTGACTGGGCCCATAACCTGTTAACTTCATTCTCTGGACTAATACTCGGACTTGGTTTATTTTAGTGATTTTATTGGAATACACAACTTACAAGCTTACAACTTTTTAACTCAACAACGGTCAACAGTAATTTTATAACGTAGACGGCTTCTTGACATGACAACCATGACGTAAGTAAGGCGTATTCTATTGCAACATTGCAGGTTGCTTCACATTAACATTTAGAAGAAAAATAATCAAATTTCAATAATAACCCTTAAAAACACGTGCATGTGAATTTGGAATTCGTCGCGAAATAGTCGTCAGACTGCTTTCAGAGCAGTCAGTCGTCGGGTAGTGGCGAATTCAATTGGTCGCCGCGATTTAAAATTCGTAGGAAAAAAATCACATTTAAAAAGCATTGCTGATGTTTTAGCGAATCGGTCGCCGCTACTGGGTCGCAGTCGTTGACGACCGGCGACCGTGGAGGAAAACGCGGCTTAAATCCTCGATTATCTTCGAAGATGGTTGCACGGGGGCTGTCGAGGAACTGGGAAGGGCTGCACCTACGACTACCTTTTCTGCTTTAGGTGAATCATTGGGGTCACCATCAGCTGCTTTCAAAGCGGATTGATGCTCCCCAAAATCCTCAGGAATTTGCGGTTGTTGCGGCGCATCTGTTTTCGACGTAGATGGACTCTGAGTGGTGTCGTTGATCGGGGCCGACTTCTTTATTCTCGTGAAGAACGATCTGATGTCTTGGTATTTTTTCATATTTGTTGAATCTGCAAATAACGAAATACCGATTGAACCTTTCTTAATCATTCTGACGTAGAAAACAATAATAATTATAGTTATTTCATTCACCTGAATTAGATAATCACATATTTAGGGTGCATGTCAATTTCAAAAGCTCCACCCAAAATATCTACGAAAAAAGAGATATTGGTTTTTGTAAAGAAAAACATGACGCGATTTTTGATATTTTCTCAACTGTAACGTAAAAAATAATGCGTGTTATTACATTTTGCAGCAAAAAAAAATGGACATCAGGTTAAAAGAGAATCTTTCGGGATGTAGAGAGAAAAGGGGTGCTTTATCGTACGGTTCGAGTGTGCAGTATGCACGCCCGGGCGATAATGATTACAAGTCTATCAAAATGTATAAGCGAATGTCGTTAAGGCGACATCACATTTTTGCTAATCGTAGACTAACCCAATCTAACACACTTCAATAAAATAGCTACCTAATGGAAAATATTCACATTATTAAATAAAATATTTTATTTAAAATATTACTAAAAAAGTTTTTCATCCATATTTTTTTGATGCAGAAGCACTAAAAAATCGAATTATGCACGTTTTGCCGTTGTTTGAGTATTTCTAGTTGGGCAACCCATATGTTAGACAGCGACGTTACAGCGACCATATAGAAAGAGACAAAAATAGTCCATGAGCTAGCGACTCTCCAGTTGTTTTAATAAAAATCAAGTTTCACAAAGAAGATTTCTTTATTCTTGCAATGCAGCCACGCGTATTGGATGCCAGATGGCGAAATACTCGATTACCGTTCTGCAGAAAGGATAAAAACTATCGATACATATTTTGACGCATAGGTACCGACATCGATTGATAAAAAAATAACGATATTATTTTTTTAACTTCGGAAATGTTTACATAATACATTATTCAATAAGCGAATAAGCCCCTGAACGCGTTTAGGTATGTTTATTTCAAAATTATTGCTCATAAAACTCTGCCAAAATGCAAAATGAAACAAAGATTTGGCACCTAGGTAGGTTTCTGCATGGATATTTCAATTTCCATATTCCATACCTATTCGATCAACCAGGTAGCAGGTAGTGGAACTATACGGAGTATACGGGCGTTGTTTGGATAAAGATGAGATGACTGTAGAAAATTTCCCATCGTCAATTGTTTCAAAAGATTCAAAAGACATCTGCCACCCTTAACTTAGAGATGATATAGGTACCTACGTATATACCTACATTACCTACCTACCTTTAGGTACCTAGATAATATACCGGGATTCACAAAGTCGACGAGTAAACGTGAACCATTGGTACCTACCTACCTCTATCTTGGAAGCAGCAATACAGCCAAGTCAGGTTTAAAACATGGCAAAGTAACACGTTTTGGGACTCAATAAAATGTCAAGAAATTCGTAGAATTCTTCCAAATACTTTCGGAGATATTCGGAAAAAATCAAAATTTCTTTCCAAGGTATTACCTTACCAACCTATTTCATTTCAATACCATCTATTCTCGAGAAAAATGACGTCATCAAATTTATTATTCGGCGTTTCGTCAGAGCGTTGTTTGAGAACAACGGTCTGAGCAAAGCAACATTCATATCAATTTTGTTTTTTTTTTAATAGTAGATCAATCACTTTCTACGTCTACTCTAATGTTAATTCTAATACAAGCATTTGACACATTTATGATGTGAAGATGTGAAATTTTTCATTTGGGAATATTTTTCTGAATAAACTTGAAAATCATTTTACAGAATGTTGTTTTTTTCCGGACATCTTCAGCCATTTTTGAAGAAAATGAAAAATGGTCAATTTTTCCCGAGCTCAAAATTCTTTATTCTTTAATGATTATGATTACCTATACTTCTTTGAAAAGTATAAAATTTTTGTTCCTCTTTCGAATGGTGCTATATCAATCCAAACCTACACAGAAAAATGTCGAAATTTTAGGCCATTTTTGAAACGTATTGAAAGGGCACCGAACAACTTTTTGAAAAAAAAATGCCAGAACACACGCAAAAAGATAAATGGATTGAAGTTTTTCATATGGACCATTAGGTATTTCTTTGACCTTGTGCAGAATCAAAGTTTTATCAGATCTACTTTTGTCGGATAGTGGAACCTGAAAAAAACATACAGCTTTGTTACGTTTATACAGGGTGGACCAGAACTAATGGGACATACGGTAACAGTAGATTCCTCACACAAAAATATTGCGATGGACCTCAACTTGTCAAATCCGAAAGTTGATATTAACAGAAATACAGGTTGCCAAAGTTGAATTTTAATTTTTGATTTTTTCAAATAACTTTTGAAATAATCATGTTATTTTTATGAAATTTTATGTATGGGGGTTGTTTGACATGCAAAATTCATATCTATTTTGGTATGGGTCTTACATGTAGGTATGGGTCTTACATGGGTCTTACATGTATGGGTCTTACATATGGGTCTTACATGGGTCTTACATGGGGCCAGTTACAAATCTTTCCACTCATTCTAATAATTATAACTTTTGTGTACGCGCTCGAAAATTTTTTTAATCAAAAAATTGATTTTCCGTCATTTTTACGTAAAAAAGGTACACTTTGTGAAAGTCGATGTGAGTGACCATTTTCAAGATATTTGCCCTTGAAGTAATCTATGCAATGTTGTTTCTAATGGAAAATTTTGAAAATTAACATAGGGGGCATCGAAAATGCCGTTGTCACGGAAATTTTGACAAGCATCTCGATGTTCAATGTTTGTAATAAAAAAAAACAAAAAAAAATAAAATATTTTCAAATAAATTATTTTTTTTTTTGTAAAAAAATTATAAAATTAGATTAATTTTTTTAAGTCAAGAAATATTGAGCATTCAAGCTAATGTCAGAATAACCATGATAACGCCGTTTTCAAAGCCTCCTGTTTTCCATTCAAAACCACATTGCATGGATTACTTCAACTTCAAATATTTTGAAAAAGGTTACTCCTAGGCACTTCTACAAAGTAACCCTTTTTCATGTTAACATGATGGAAGAATCATTTTTTTAATTTTTAAAAAATGTACGAGTGCGTACAAAAAAGTTCTGACTATTTGAATGAGTGAAGGTGTGTAAGTGGCGCCCCCTTCAAGTAAGAGCAATTCCGTGCTCAGATTTGAATTTTGCATGTCAAACAACCCCTATCCCAACTAGCAAAATGGAATTCTAAAAGGATTGAATCATTGTATAACAGTCGAATAGCGTTTTCTTGAGGAATGTTTTATATTATTAAGCGTTTTGATGCGATAATTTTGTGTTCTAGAGAAAATTGTTGTATAAAATGATTTTGTAGTGGTTTTTGCAATACATCGTATAACGCATAATACGATAATTTCTTTTAAAATGATATGTTTCTGTATAAGCGCGTTTATACAATAACAAAAGTAATATTTTATAAGACCTGTATACGTATTGTATGTAGGGTTGCCACCTCTACATTTGAATATAGCGGGAAAAACATCAATAAAAAGCGGGACCTCAATGACTAAAGCGGGACACATTTTATTTTATAAAAAACAAAACTAAACTTTTAATTACTCTAAAAAAGAACGCAAAAACTTAAATATAAACATAAAAACTCTATGATATGATGTAATAATACAAACTAACTAACGTGTATCATCAAGTAGTTGTCGCATACTTTTTTTTACAGTATTTTTGGTCGCTGGTCGCAGCATCAAGAATTTTGCAATTAGAATCTAATATAAACTTATAAAACTCTGCACATTTATATTCAAAATTTACCCTAACTTGCAATTCTGCTTTGACGTGAGCAATAGTTAATTTATTTCTGTTGTCAGTACACACATTTTGGCACAACGAAAATATACGTTCAGATGGTGCATTTGAAAAAGGAATTGAGCACAAAAATTCAAATATTTTTTGCAAATTTTTCAAACGAATATTTTTAAAAATTTTATTCCAAGTTCCAATGGGATCTTTGAATTCTTTTTGTGACACAACTTCAAAAAAGGGTCTCCTTAACTTCACAAAACTCATTATAAAGTTGGTCCATATCCAATATAGAACTCATACCAATCTTCTCAACAGCTTGACTAAGAATATCAAAACTAATATCTGACTTCTGTTTTGGTGAAAAGTAATTGAATGCACACATATAGTTTTCGTTTGAAAAATTGAACCTTTTTTCCATATAGAAGAGAATATTTTCATAACATTTCAAGAACTCTTTCAAAACTCTCTCCTTATTTGTACTGGAAAGAAGATTTAAGAAGTTTTTGCAAAGAAAAGGTACAAATTTATCTTCAATGCGTTGCAAAAACTTTTTTCTCAATTCCAACAATATCTTGAAAACTTCAGTACAAAGCATGCTATCACTTTCTAACAATACGATACTATCTTGCACCAACTTCAGAGTATTATGAAAAAATGATAAATAACATTCAGTACTATCACTACTATCATCATCAGTGAAAAATTTTTTAATTGCTACTGGACATTTTTCCCCTAATGAAACAAAATAACTTTTAATGGCAGGAAAATTTTTCAAGATTCTATCTATGGCTGGATATAATGAAAGCCACCTTGTTGGGACATGTCGCAACAGGCTTTTATATTCTATAACAACAAATTCAAAAAATTCTTTCAATTCTTTAACTCTCGTCGAACTGACAGAAAAATGACTATAGAGTTTTAAAATAAAATTTTCGACGTCAAATGAGCATCTATCAAGAGCGTATTTCACAGCATTGTTTAGCATGTGAGCCGGACAACCAACAGCAAGTATGTTCGGATTCGTTTCTTTTAACAAAGTGAAAACTGAATGGTGTTTGCCAAAATTTACACTGGCGTTGTCCGCAGAATAGCTTGATAAATAGTCCAAGGAGAGCCCCTCTGATCGAAGTCTAGTTTGTAAATTATTGAAAATGCCATTGGCTCTTTTATCTGCATCATCAAAGAAATCCAGCAGGAACATTTTAACACCCTCTCCATTTAGCTGGAGAGTGTATCTCAATAAAATCGGAAACATTTTGATATTTCCGTGATTTGACGCGTCGCATGAAATACTGTAAAAAGTTCTGTTTTCTATCAAAGTGGCAAGATGATGATCCATGGAAGCGGGATCAAGAACATTGTGGGCGATGGCACTTGCTTTGGTTCTTCCTAATTTCATTTTTGATGCAATTTTTGAGTCTTCGAAAATAACACTGCAAAGCTTGATCTCGCAATCCAATGAGTTAAACGAATGGCCATGTTTAATAATTGCATGATACACTTTAGTCACTTCAGTAGCACATAACTTTTTAGTCTCTGAATTGGGAAGGTCATTTTTAAGAAATGCAGATAGCGATTGATTTGATTTTGCAAGCCTTGCCTGTTTAATGTGTTCACTTCTTTCATTGTGACGTTTAATGTCATTTAAACCACCATGGCTAACCGAGAAAGATTTCTTACACAATTTACAGAATGCCAAATTTTTGGTAAAAGTAGAAGCACTAGATTCACCTTTTTGAGTTTGGGCCTTTCTCAACCATGGAAAGTCTTTTTCCCATTCTTGCTTGTACCGACATATACGTTTTAGTTTCTTTCGCGGCTTAGGCACATTTCTCTCATCATTGTCAGTTTCGTATTTATCGCTACTATCACTTGTGTCCATTTTGTATGCTGGAAATATATTAAAAATCATTTTTAAATACAGTAATATTGCTTAAACGACTTACTTTCTTTAAAAAGAATGCCTTGAAATTTATGGAACACTGGAATCAACTGAAGGACCGATTATATTTCACAAATTTAATTTCTGACGGGAACAGATCAGAAACAACTCAAACTGTGAGCAATGTGAGCATAGATAAAGAATATATATACGGGAACGGGGAAACTGTGAGTTATAAACAAGTGAATCTAAGTGAAAATTCGAGATTCGAGGCGAGGATACGATAGATACGACATACGTTCATCTTCGCCAAGACTCGTTGCTGTCGCGACGCGATCAGTGTTGCCAACTTTGTGTGAAGTTCAATAGTACAATTACTTGAATAAATATAGTACATTGAAGATAAATAATAGTACATTTTTCTCGAAATTTTTTCACGAAGTCGAGTAGGAAGTAGGTACACTATGCAATCATTGCATAATGCTTATGAACAAACCTCTTGGAACACATTTATTCATACCATCTCACTGCGTTATTAAATATTTTGGGGCTAAATGCATAGTTTCTTCGTAAAAAAGCACATCAAGATTATCTAGGTATATCAAAATCGATATTATCATAAAACAATAAATACTCGACTATAATGAAACAGTTTATTGTTCTGAATATCACTTGTTCTTATATAACTAATAATACATTAATATTGCACCCTACACAGAAAATAATATAAATAATGCAGAATACAAAAACAAAAGAAAAAATCAAATAGATGTAGGATGGTTTTTCGAAAAACTTGGACAATGCAAAGGTTAGTTAAAATCTAAATCTAGTTCAAAATCGGGTTCCAGATCAGTTTCAGCACCATCGCCTTGAAACTCGCGTTTTTTTTTGTGGTCATACATAAGTTCGTTAAATCGCTTATACATCGCTTTTGACGGTTCAAATGTTATGCAAGATCCGTTGTTATTTCTGACACATTGAGATGCTAGTAGTGTCCCGTTTACGGTATCAGTTAAAAGTTTGTTCCTTAGCTTTGTTTTGATGAGATTCACTTTACTGAATATGCGTTCACACTGTGCATTGGAATGTGGAATACAAAGTAAGTTTAACACAAACTGCGCCAAATTTTTAAATTCAAAAACTCCCAAAGAACTTTTGAAATTCAATAAATGACACCAAAACATATCAACTTCCTCGATGTTTGATAATTCAGGATTGAAAACTGTTGGCAGTTTTCTCCATTCATCATCAATCAGTTGCTGAATATCTGGATCATTTTGAGGTAAAAATCTGTTACAATGCAAAAAAAGAGTGATCAAGCTGGGGTTCTCATTTCTAAAAGTAACAGAAAGTGCGTTTGAAGGTTTGAAAAATATCATATTTTCCAGTAACGGATCATCAAAATTGAACCTTTTTTTAATCTCCTGACAGGAAGTTATCATAAATTGTCTACAACGTTGAAAAAAGTCGGTTACTAAATGCGGGTTTTTAATTACTTCTGGGTGTTTTAAATCGTTCATGACGTGTATACCAAGGTAAATATTTTTAATATATAAACAATGACTCTCGTCAGCTGGATCAATGTTATTAATATCTGTTGTATGGACATATTTTCCTTCCATATAGCTAGATAAGATGTTTTTATACAAGGAAACTATTTCTTGATGTAGATGTGTGACTACAACAGATTCTGATTGAAAAAATGTGTTGAAATTTGTAAATTTTGGTAAAAACCAAGCCAGAAAATGGTAATAAAGTTTCATGAAGGGATCAGCTAAATCCTTATGAATTTGTTCTGTAGCTATCAACCTGTCTGATAACCAAGTGTTCGTAAAATATAATTTGAGAGCATCCCCTTGCTCCACAATTCGATTTACTACCTCATTCAAACTCAGCCATCTGGTTTGAGAAGGATGCAGAATCTTATGTACATCAACATCTAAAAACATTTGAAACTGCTTAAGCTCATGTTGGCGTTTTGAACTAGACTTAAAATGATTATATATATTACGAGCTAGATCCTCACATCTTCTCGGAAGTTGTCTGCAGGCTTCGCTTGCACAAAGATGTGCTGAATGACAAACGCATTTGATAATCACTATGCCTGGGTAGTCAGTCATAAATCGGGAGGCTACACTATTGTTTTTTCCCATCATGACATTACACCCATCAGATGCAAAGCTTACTACGTTGTTAGGTGAGGTATTGTATTCTTCAAACGATTTTATTATTGACAAATATAGGTGTTCTGCAGTTGCTGCTGGAATATCTTCAGCAGATTTATTATCATACACTTGCACCAATCTCCAAAAACTGCTGACAACTTTTCCCACTTCATGATCAAAATATCGTACCACGATACAACTAGTTTTTTCAGATGATATATCTGTTGACTCATCAGTCAAGATACTAAATTTACAAGTTTTAAGCTTTATTGCCAAATTTTGTTTATGTTCGAAGCCGATGACGTTTTTGGTGACTGATGTTATTTTGGTTCTGCCAAGATGCATGTCTTTAATTATTGCAGAATCAGGAGCAACCCCTTTCAGCAACTTGATCAGGTGGTCAGCAATGGAAAAAGGTAAATTATGTTCGGCAAAAAAACCTGCTATCTTCATTTCTGCCCTCAAAACATTTGTATTTTGAGATAACGATACAGGTCTCGCAAAATTTGTAATAGATTTTTGGGAATTACGAGCAACCATCTTTTGTCGGTGTTTTGCGCTCTTCTCGTGATACTTCAATACTTGAATTTCGGACTTCAACGAACAGCAACATACCTTACAAAAGGCTTTTTCCTTGGAATCCTTATCGCAGCATACCCAGTTGAAAGTTGATTCCCACTCTATGCGATATTTCTGAGTTCTCTTGGCATATTTCTTGGTTTTCGGTGGAGTTGCAGTCGTTGTATCGTCTGCATCATCTTTGTCGAACTCGTTATTTTCCATATTGTGCGAGCTACTCAGCTACTGCAAAAATAATTGAATCAACTCAATATGATTTCAATAACCTGATGAACACAAACCTGATATCGTACACGTACTCAATAATTATAAAATAATCTGGATTATCTTTTTTAGAGGCACTGGAGAATGAAGATCGTTTTTCGAATTCAGTCTACTCAATGATGGTATTCCTGTGAAGACTTCTTACGGCAATCAAATTATCGGAGTCAAACTTCGATGTTTTATTTGCGATTCTCCTGCCAGAGCATTCATTAAAGGTATAATAATGATACATATATTATGTACGTATACTTATTTTTTTCTTTGTCCAATGTTTTCAGGAATAGCAAATTTCAACGCCAAGCACGGTTGCAATAAGTGTACAATTGAAGGTGAATACTCCCATTTGTCCCATACTGTGTATTTTCGAAGAGCTGGTTGTATTTTACGTACGAATGAAGGATTCAGAAATCGGAGCTATGGAAGTCATCATAAAATAGATACACCATAAGAAAACCTTCCTGTTAACATGATCGAGGATTTTCCTGTGGGTGATTCCCTACACCTAATAGATTTAGGAATAATGAAGAGGTGTCTGATGGGCTCGAAAGATGGAAATTTTGGAAATTATCGTACAAAATGGCGCGCTAGCGATATTTCTCTAGTATCTAATTTTTTATTAAATTGTAAGATGAAAACTGAGATTCATAGAGCAGTTCGCGGATTAGATGTGCTTACTCACTGGAAAGGTACAGAATATTGTACATTTTTATTGTATATTGGAATTGTAGTTTTAAGAAAAGTTTTATCTACAGAGGTTTATCAACATTTTCTTCACATATTTTGTGCTGTTACTATATGCTCTTCAAACTCATACCAACACTTTTTACCTTTAGCTGAGTCATTATTAGCTTTTTATATAGAAACGTACAGGGATTTTTATGGTGAAGATTATATGACCAGTAACGTACATAACCTTACGCACTTGATCGATGAGGTGAGAAAGTTTGGTGTTCTTTCGACATTTAATGCATACCCTTTTGAAAATAAGCTTTTTTCTATCAAAAATTTACTTAGAAATGGTAATTCCCCTCTAGCCCAGGTGGCCAAAAGACTGGTTGAAAGGTCGTTCATTGATACAAAATATGAAATTAATCGAAAACATGACTATCCGATTTTAAAAGAAATTGATGTGAATGGGCATTTTTCAGCAATCCAGTTTCAACATTTTATTTTAAATTCCAAAAAAAATAAAGACAAGTGGTTTCTGACAACAAAAAATAAAGTAGTCTCTATGCAATATGTCATAAAAAATGACACTTATGTAGAATTTTTCGGATATTCGGTATCAACAGAAAATTTCTTTGAAAAACCTATAAGATCATCTTATCTCAATATATTCAAGTCAAAAGGTGATTTTGGAACTATAAAATCGTATGCCATGAATGATATAAAATGTAAATTAGTTTCAATTTCAGATGATGATATCCATATTTGTATACCACTGTTACATTCGATTTATGAAAAATAAATAAAAACATATGATAATTTTGTAGTCGTTTCAATAATCTATCAAATTCTGAGATCAAACAACAAAAATAAACATGGTTCTTTGGTAGATCTTTGGCAATAAACTAAACATAATACTGAAATAACTAAGACTTTATCAACTAAATTTGTTCATCAGCTTCATCCTCATCAGCTTCTTCTATGTCAGAATTCTGTTCATCCTTTTTTTCATCATCATTGGCACAAGCTGCATTGTAAAATTTTTTTTTCGGTCTTCTTTTACCCTTTGAGGTTCTTATATTAAGTGATATATTAAGTTCGAATGCTAACACTTGGTTTTTGTTACCTGTATTTCTCTTATCTTCGATGTTCCTGTAATTTTTAGATGTTGCTTTTTCTATCAATACCTGAACACAAGCTAATTGCTTCAAAATTTTTTGTTGATTTTTCTCAAGATTATCGAGTTTTGTGATTAGATTAAATTAAATCAAACTTCTCGTCGTTCTCGTCATTTTCCACTATTTCCAAGTTTTCCAGTTCTTCTGCGTTTTGATGACTGCTGGAATATTCTGAACATGCAGTTATTTCGGGCGGCACCTCGAAGCTGTAAGTCGCCGGTACACTGGCTTGTAAAAACTTTTTCTCATTATTGTTGGAGGTCTGAAAGGAAAATGAAAATCAATATTCTCTTTCAAAAGATATCATTTTTCAAATTTTCAGAATCAAAAGATCGATTTTCCGAAAACGAGGAACTTGATTTAAATAAAAAATTATTATCATTTTAAAATATTTAGTAAACTTAATTTCTGTAGGTACAAAGGGGTAATTGATTATTTTTTCCTTTTTAATTTGACGTTTTAGAAAAAAGTGTCCCAAATAAAAGTTTAATGGTTGAAAATGAAATCTTCAGAGAACCTGTTTTCACATATACAGGGTGCTCAGTCAGACGCGAGGTCTAACTTTCTTATTTCAAATTGATACCCTATTTTTTCATTTGATTTTATTTTATTTTATTTTATTTTTAGATCATGTTTCAGATGTCAATTTGAAATTAGAAGAGATTTGGTATATCCTACACATACATTTACGTCAATACTTCGAAACAATAGATTATGTCACTTTTTTTTTAAATAAATTAGAATTATTCATTTTATAAATATCAAATAGGTATCTTTTTATACATCAATCTTAGGTATAGGATATGCTACACAGAAAATGTCTAGAATTTAAAGAAGAATCCAAATATCAAATAAAAAAATAGGGAATCAATTTGAAATAAGAAAGTTTGCCTCGCCCAGACTTTTTGGAACACCCTGTATATGTGAAAACAACTTTTTTTTAAATTTCATTTTAAACCATGAAACTTTTATTTGGGACACTTTTTTCTATAACGTCAAATTAAAAAGTTAGATGGGGGGGCATTTATAATCAATAACCCTGTACAATTGCACGAAAATGGCAGTGTAGGTACACGGTAGATCATGTTAATGCTAAGCAGATAAGTACTTACCATGCATAAATCGGCGATATGATTTAAATTATGAATGGTATTTGCTGGTTTTGGAAAAAGAACCTTAACTTTCCGGGGCGTTATTTTCGGTATGGGTTGTTCCTCTTCATTTTCCGTTGTATCCTCAGCATCGATCATCTTGGATAGTTCCGCTTCTGCCGTTTCAAATGAGGTGAATCCTTGTCTTTTTATTTTGCAAGGAATTGATAACCATCAGTTGGGTTCAGGTCACGGACTTGGTAAATAAAAATGGACTGCTAATGCAATGAGAAGAAAATCACTGGATCATGGGCGCTGCCATGATGGGACAATTTAAGTTGGTGCTTCTGATTTTCAGTGGTGCCATCGTTGAAAATTGCAGAAATCTGTAATGCCTGATCTACATTGAATTCCGTTTCGAATTGGAACTGTCAAATTTCCGCTTCGCACACGGGAATCATATGTCACCATTTACATTGTATTTGGCGTAAGCGTGACACAAATTCTATGTAGATGGTAGCATAGATTCCCGTTTGCCAAGCGGAAATTTGACAGTTCCAATTCGAAAACCAATTGAATGTAAACCTTACATACATCTACCCGCTACTGTCTTATTTCGATTTCGGGGTAATTAATAATTGTTATTAACATAATAAGATAATGGACGAAGGAAATTGGTGAATATTTTTTTTTCTTCAAGTGTCTGTGACTTCGCGTTCCCGTGGTTTTTGTGCATATTGAAGAGAATATTATTATATCAATTCTAAAAGCGCAGAATGCATAAATCATGAAACGTCGACTATCTCAAGTACCTACCACCTATACCAATCTCCAGGGTCCAAATTAAACTCGTTACGAAATAGTAGGTAAGTAAGGTACAGATCAAGTGCTATTCGCTACTTATAATGCTGTTGAAAGGACATAATAGGATTAATAGGTAATGCTATTTTTGAAGAATTGAGTTGAATGAAGAATGAAGGCTCATTTTTATGTTAATAATAATCCAACACAAAACGTTTCATAGATTTATAAGTATCTAGAATAATGTTAAAAACCCTGCACAAAATTACAATGTGAATGTGAATATTGAATTTTGAGTACCTATAGGTGTCTTCTTAAAATCCAATAATCCAAAACCGAATCGAAATAATAGGAATACATATTATACTATAGCTTTCTGCAATTTGCAATTGCCGCATAAGAGAAATTGCAGCGCTAAATCGCTTTTTCGATCGATCTCACTGAAATGACATCAATGATAATTTCCACCACTGCATCACAGTTCCAGCGATAAAGCGAAAGAAATATACTTTTTTTCGCAAGACCACTGTGCTGCAGCACAGGGAATCATGTCATTCCAGTAGGACCGCTCAAATAAAGCGCTAGTTCTCGGAACGCAGCCATAAGTGGCACGTCAAAAAAATCAGAGATACCAACACAAATTGTCCCATCATGGCGGCGCCCATGCCTCAGTGATTTTTAGCAAGGTCGGCCATATGCTTTAGCAGTCCAGTTTTTATATAGGTCCGTGGTTCAGGTGCAGATTCCGGATCGTGTTGAAACTTGTAGGCAAATTTCTTTGGCCAAAACAATGTTCCACATTGTTCCCAACGCATTGGAACAACACTGAGTTTTTTGTTGCCCTTCTCAACCGTCTCAACTATTTTAAACATGACTATAAATATTGTGCAATGCCGAATCGAATGCCGCCAGTCGAATATGAGAATATGACAGCGTTGAGAAGCCGTTAAACAAGCGATTGGATGCAATGGGCGCATTCATAGGACGGAACAGTTATCGCTACGCTCTGGAGCGCTCAATTGGCAACTGACAGTTGAATGTTAAGTCTTATGATACTGCTAGCAAAGAATCGCTTTATTCATAAGAAAGAGCGGTGACAGTTCCACCACTGAATGTGACCATTGACAAAGAGTGACAGCAAAGACAATTTAGACAATGACATCCGCTCTCCGGAACCATTGATGTCACGTTGAGCTACAAGTCTAGTTGCTCTGAAGAAAATGTTTTTTCGTTTGTGCACGTCTGTAAAGCTCTGGTTTCCTCGAAAGCGCCACCGTCAAACAGCGACCGTAATACTAGGGCGACCGTAGTCATATACCGGTGGAATAAATTACGTCGCATTACAACATGTAAAGTCAGAGAGCGTATTCAATTGACGTTTACGTTGAAGCAATATGGATGATGTAGACTTGGCGCTCGTAGTTTTTCTCGATGGAGAAGTAGACGAAGAAAAACAAAGAAAACGTGAATCTGACCTATTTAAAAAGAGAGCCGAAGAAGGAGCATTTAAAATTTTGATTTCTCGCCATCTACAGTGTGACCCATTTGTTTTGGGAACACCCTGATAAAAAGTTTATTTCTCAACCGATTTGGTTCGTTTTTTTTTTGGATTGTAGAGCTCGAAAAATTGTATATTCTTGGCAAAAAGTGACCTTCGCCATTTTGACTTCAAGGCCTACTATGTTAGTTTTTAAGAGCAAAATTTCAGGAAACCATATTAGCGATTTTTTTAGAAAAAATCTGTGTGCGCCACTGGATTCAGCATCCTTTAAAACGGGTCTATACAAATTTTCAACCGAAAATATCAAGTTGAAAAAAATTGAAAATTCGCACTTTAACAATCTTTGATTCTATCAAAACAAATAAAAATGATATAAAACTAAAAATTTGTAACTTCTACCAAACCACCATCAACTTCAATGCATTTATCATTTCTTTTGATAGAATCAAAGATTGTTAAAGTGCGAATTTTTAATTTTTTTCAACTTGATATTTTCGGTTGAAAATTTGTATAGACCTGTCTTAAAGGATGCTGAATCCAGTGGCGCACACAGATTTTTTCTAAAAAAATCGCTAATATGGTTTCCTGAAATTTTGCTCTTAAAAACTAACATAGTAGGCCTTGAAGTCAAAATGGCGAAGGTCACTTTTTGCCAAGAATATACAATTTCTCGAGCTCTACAATCCAAAAAAAAAAAACGAACCAAATCGGTTAAGAAATAAACTTTTTATCAGGGTGTTCCCAAAACAAATGGATCACACTGTATATAAAAACGAAAATAGATTCAGGGAATATTTTCGTTTGACGCCCGTGTTATTTGATTATGTATTAAGTAACATAAAGGACGACATTTATTTAAGACCAACAAATCGGGTTCAAAATCCATTGTCCCCTGAGAAAAAAGCTATGCCTGTTTTTAAGGTATGTATTTTACATTGACACAAGTACAAGATAGAGTGATAGGACGCAAAAGATGTTAATATGTATTTTGAAAATTTTAAGAAAAATGAAAAGATTACTACATATACTTAATTTTTGGTGTATACTGTATATTACATTCATGGTAAATTTAAGATGTATGCTCGATATTGCTGGACAAGACCTCTCTAGGGATTCCAAAGTTATGGTTCCTCATCGGTAGAACTATTTAAGATTGAATCATCACAGTTTGCCGATGACGATCTATCTAGGATAAATGTTGGATTGGAATGATGGTCTATCTCTGCTTGGCATACAAGATCCCCTACTTTCATCCTGAGTGTACCCTGTATAGCTTTTGGTAATTGTTTGACTATTTTTGCCATCGAAGCAAAGAACAAGTCGTTTTCATCCTGTTCAGTTTCTTTTTTTTTGTCTTGTCTTTCTGCAATTTGCTTTAAAATCTTCAATCTTTCATCCGGGTGTGCACATTTAGTTCATGTTTTACGTTTAGTTTGGGGAGTTTTTGTCACTTCTTGAAATTAATTTTTTTTCAAATGAGGTATGCCTTCGTTGCTTTAATCTTCGGTAAATTGTATTTCAATTATCTCATCCTCTTCAAGGTTTGTGTTGCTGTCATCTTTGTTGAAATCCGTCGATGTATTATAATCTTCAAATTTTTGATATTTGCTCGCTTCTATGTTGCTGAGGGTGCTGAAATCGATCGGTTGACAATTTACAATTTCCCAAGATAGGAATAAAATAATCACCTTCTCTTGACCGAGGAAATACAGTCTAAAAATGATAACAGGTCTGCTCGTTTTTTAGCTGCCTCGCCCGATGAACCAGTGCCAGGCTTTCCTCTTCTTCTTATGTAGTAATCCCTTACATAACCCCATCTTTTGCTGCAGGCACCATCTATCAAAATATAAAAAATGCAATATAATATTGAAGGTTGCAATTTTTTCAGGTTTTTGGCTACAGGGGAGTCTTTTCGGTCTTTGGCGTTTCAATTTAGAATCTGCCATTCATGGATTAGCAATATTATAAATAAAGTCGCTTGTGACAATTGTGACAAGAATGCTTGAACTGTTGATGCCACAACCAACAGAAGAAATGTTCAAAACTACAGCCAATAAATTCAGATCTCAATGGCATTTTCCCAATTGTATTGGCGCAATAGATGGTAAACACATTCGGATAAAGGCTCCAAAAAATACTGGTTCCACTTATTTCAACTACAAAGAGTTTTATTCAGTGGTTCTGTTGGCACTTGTAGATGCAGATAATAAATTCGTTGCTGTAGATATAGGGTCGTATGGAAGAGAGGGCGATGCAGGTAAATTCAAACAAGATTATTTTTTTTATGATTGAAAATTCCGTTCCAGGCATATATTTGATAAGCAATTTTGGGCAAGAAATCATGAGAAACGAATTCAATATTCCTCCGCCACAACCACTGCCTGGTATGAACATCCCTATGCCCCATGTTTTCCTTGGTGATGAAGCGTTTGCTCTTCATGAGCATCTTATGAAACCATATCCAAGAAATCAATCTGTTAATGATAAATCTAAAGCCATATATAATTACCGACTTTCTCGAGGCCGTCGAACAACTGAAAATGCCTTTGGTATTTTGTGTGCATTTTTTCGAATATTTTTTCAGCCTATTGCTACAAGCCCGGAACTTACCGATAAAATAGTAATGAGCGCTTGTATTTTATATAATCTTTTGCGAGAAGCAAATGTACAACCCACAACACAAAATAATAATGTGACTTATCCTTTACCTACAAATAATCTACTTCCATTAATTCAGAATAACGTACGTCCGCCAAATACGGCAAGAGAAATTCGTGATACATTTAAATTATATTTTAACGGACCAGGAGCTGTAAATTTTCAGGAAGAAAAATACCGAGAAAACTAAAAGTGACTATCATTTCTTGTTCATAGAAGTTAGGTATCTTGATGCTATTCACGAATTTTCACTAGGCGAAGTTTATTACTTTGTTATTTACTAAACCAACTCAATTATTATAGTTTATTTCTTAGGTACTTGGGTACGATCATATTAACATCAATGTAAGATAATCATTTAAAATGTTCGACAAAATAATATGTACCTACCTACTTTGATAAATAGATTACCTGTTTTGTTCAGTATATCAGCTATTTCTTTCCATAAACTTTGCTTCATTTGTGTCTTTCGATAATCTTTAATTTGTATATTATACAAGCATTCATGTGTCCTTACGAAATCTATTAAGATTTCGTCCTGCTCGTTTGTCCAATCAACAGATTTTTGACTAAGGCCGATCATAATTATCTTGAAAATAACAACAAAAGTTAAACTTAATTTAAAAAAAATGGTATAACATGCCCTACCATCCTGTTGGTAATTCGTCATTAATAAGCAACGAATGAAGCGCATTTATTTTTTATTTACTAAGTACCGGTCCCCAGCCCAAATCTAGTATATTTTGTCGGGTTACTTTTTTGCACCGTAGCAAGTGAATCGATTATTATCAAAAGGGCACATGTCCACGTCGCGTCGCGTTTATTATTAAATGTCCACAACGATTGTTTTGTTTAAATAAGCAAAAGTCTGAAAAACTAGTGCAATTATTCAAAAAAAAACTCGAAAAAACCTCTCTGAATTAAAGATTTCGTTATAATGCCCTAATACATAGGTACCAACAATGATTATTTTCCCAAAACCAAAAAAATAAATGAAAAGAAAAATAGAGTTTTTTGTGTTTGTTGACTGTGCGCCTTCAATAATAAACGATTCAAGTGTTCCGTGGAAATAATAGTACATATTTTATTTTCAAGCTGTTCAAGTTAGTCTTTTGCTGGCCGGCTGTCGGGCTAGCCGGTTTCAGTCTATGTATTATCGCTGATCAAAAAATAATGTCACTCAAATCTGGACTATAATGAAACGCACTGTAGGTTTCAATACAATAATACATAGCTAGTTTATAATAATTATTTCTTACTCAAAACTAAACTCACCTGCTCTGTTTACTCCTTCCTAACCTCAAACTATCAACAAATATCAACAAAACATCACCGTCACCGTCAAAAACCGTTGATAAACTGTCTGACACCAGTGACACCGCTCTAGCGGTTGCTGAAGCTATAGCGGCGCCGTCATATCACGTTGACGGTGACTCTACCGCTACCTGAGAAACCACCCGTATTGGAATGCATGCGAACGATCTTTTATGACGTCATTCGTCGTAGAATTACGGTCGCTTTTTGACGGTGCCGCTTTCGAGGAAACCAGAGCTTAAGCGAATCTATAACTTTTTTGTCTTTCAAATTGTCTTTCTATAGACAATACGCAATTCTGCGGTTCCTATTGCTCACATACAATCTTATAGAATCGTATCTATTTACGACCGGGTGTTTGGCAATCTTGATCCCAGAATCACCCAATAAGCTTATAAAAAGTTACAGATTAGCTTACAGCACAGAATTGGCTCATTAGTGTGAGTGTTATATGATTTTAATTTTGAAATGAGTTTATAGTTCATGAGTGTTCCCGAAAACCATCTGCATACAATGTAGCTTTTATAGCTGCGATAAATGCTAAAATCATTATCTGTCTCAAACATAAACTTACAATAACAAGACACATAACACCTATACCTTTAGCTCTTAGCATTGAATGTTTTGACCCAAACACAGGGATAGAAGAGGCTAGCTTTGTTTTTGTTTACGTATACAGTGCTTTCAATTTAATTTGTCACACTTTCAAAAGGCTGTAAAATATTTATTTTTTAAGCTAAAAGGTCGACCAAAAAAAGGAATTGTAGGGTTTTTCGTGAAGTTTTGTGCTATTGAGTCAAATATTTACTTAACTGTCAAATGTCAAAATTATTGACATGACTTACTTTTTTTTAAATGGCACACCCTATATATTATTACATATTTGGAAAGGCGTCTTTTTTCTGATCACGAAAATATAACACACATGCCCTTTCTATTCAATAGTTTGGAGGAAATTGTTATACATCTGGATAAAATTGTACTTTACAGGAGTGTTTTTTTTGTTTCCAATAATTGTTATGATTCTTATCCTGAATATTTACTAAGATATAGAAGATTTTCTGGTTTATAAATACAGCATTTTAATGAATTACTCAAATTAGGAATGAACACATTTATTTATTTTTACCAACTTTCTGTAAAGGAACAGTATTCACGTATAACATATACCGATTAGAGTGCACCCATGACAATTATTGGAAACAAATGAATAATCTCATGTATCTTCATGCTAAAAAATTACAATTTCAATCATATTTATATACCCATTTGCGCTAAACTCGTGAATAGAAAGGGCATGTGTGCTATATTTTCGTGATCAGAAAAAAGACGCCTTTCTAAATATGTAATGATATATAGGGTGTGTCATTTTAAAAAAAGTAAGTTATGTCAATAATTTTGACATTTGACAGTTGAGAAAATATCTGACTCAATAGCACAAAACTTTATGAAAAACCCTACATTTACTTTTTTTGGTCGACCTTTTAGCTCAAAAACTAAATAGGTATTTTACAGCCTTTTGAAAGTGTGACAAATTAAATTGAAAGCACTGTACATGAGAGATGTTTGGGCTACTTGGTGATTTTTGTTCTGTTACTTGTGATTTTGAGTCTATGATTTTCATTATCTGTTTTAAAGGTTCAAAAATACTAACAATATAAGATTTGGCAACATCTACCTTTCGACTTTCGACAAGGTTCGACATCTTTTTTCTTGTCAAATATGGCTGTATAGTGCCTAGCTATACTTTCTTATGAAATAGATCTATCGTATACCGTTTCATTTAACAATAAAACGTTATTTAACGCATTCGTTTGGAATAAAATGGTTATATTAAGAAACGCCATATTTAAATAAAGAGTTCTTGTGCCACCTATCACCGCCATTTTTTGCACTGAGTTGAAAACATAGTGTTAAATTGTAAAATGTGACTTAAATTATTATTTGGAGCATTATTATTTAGAGGGATCGTCGGTGTAGTGGTAAACTATCAAAATCAATTAAAAAGGGGGATTTTTAGAATAGAAAAAAATATTTTTTTTTCAATTTGCAAGTAAAACTTGATCAAAATTGAAGCGCTTTTTTTGTCAAACACATACCTACAATCTATCAGTAAAATTTGCAGCGCACCAACATTTCTACCACCAAAACCTTCTATGACTATAAAATACTCCTTGTCTACTGATACCATTTTCACGATCGAATAGTAAGACTCCATTTTTACAAAGGCTTGATTTATTTGGTGACTTGCTCAAAACATCAATTGGTTCTTATGTTCTTCACTAAATTACAAAATATTTCGCTAACGTGCTAAATGATAAAATGCTCCCATTGTGCGCCCAATAGCAGCATTAATATAAAAAAGATAGTGCATTATACAACCATTTTGTAAGGCTTCTATAGAACCGTTTTCATTTCGTTCCGTAGATGTGACTATGAGACACACTATAAAACCATTTCATAGTAACTCTATAAAGCCATATGAAACAGTCTTATAGTAGTTTTATACACTTTTTAGAGAACCGTTAGGGAACCAAACAGTTGTATAAAAATGGGCCCTTTTTGGTTGTATAAGGCTGATTTAATTGTTTTCTAATGAGTTATGAGAATTTCAGTATTCTATAAAGTATATCTTATAGTTGTTTATACAAATTTTAGAGAACTTTTTTTGCTAGTTGGGATATAACGAAATTTCATCAAAATAACATAATTATTTAAAAAGTTATTTTAAAAAATCAAATATCAAAATTAAACTTTGAC
The DNA here is from genome assembly GCA_958502075.1 of Orchestes rusci. NCBI lineage: Eukaryota > Metazoa > Arthropoda > Insecta > Coleoptera > Curculionidae > Orchestes > Orchestes rusci. Next base: position 18,534,254 of record OY293306.1, read on the forward strand.
CCTGTGTCTCTGTTCATATCAACTTTCGGATTTGACAAGTTGAGGTCTATCGCAATATTTTTGTGTGAGGAATCTACTGTTACCCTATGTCCCATTACTTCTGGGCCACCCTGTATACTTTTTATGACAAAAATCTTGAACATTATTCTAATCAAATCAAAAAAATCTTTATTAATTATTAATAATAATAATAATGATTATATAAAAAGAGCATAAAATAACAGGAATTTACATTTTTACAAAGGATTACGGAACTTTTGTTCCGTTATCACTTACGTTGTAGAATTTGAAGTCTGTTTACATTTTTTGATGTTTTGCTTTTTTTATCCTCTTTCGTGCCCATGGCGATTTTTTTACATTCCTTGAATACTAATGTTCTAATTAACAATTCTAAAATGAAATCTCTCTGTTCTTTACACTCGTTTCCAACAAACCAATCAGGTAAAACTGTTTGGATCTTTTTTTTTATATGTTTCTCTATTCTTTTTCCAAAACATTTTTTAACACAGTCTTTATTAAAATGCTTTGAAAAACACGACATGCTAATCTCTGCAGATGATTTTAATGATGGTGAAGGGACCTTTAGGTGGCTAACAGAAGACTTTTCAATATAATAATCTTTAAAAAAATCAAACACTCATTATTATCTAAATCTACGTTTAAATCAGCTTGCAGAAATTCTTTACATAGGTCGCATTTGTAATTATCTATCAACTTTTTCAATAAATATCCAGCAAAATACACTACTGCGTTTTTTTCTAAACTCACTTCTGATTCGTTGCTCTTCAAAATTTGCGAGTCTTCCGAGGATGTAGAGGAGAATGAACTTGTAGGAGATTCAAAAAACACTTCATCATCAATCCGATCTAACATAACATCTTCATCTTCTTCACAATTTCATTGGGGGGGCTTAATCAAGTTGATCGTGGCGCTCATCTTAAACGCAGCTCTGAATGTCCTTGCGGTAGGATTCCGGTTATAGCCTCCACCCTGTCGATATATGGAAAACTGATTTTCCAGTGGGTCTTGATTCAGCCTTCGAGTCAGCAAAAACTTAAACATTTCTGGTATGCTATCATTTAAAATCAAGTTAACAGCATTGATTGTTTGTAAAATGCCTTGAAAGCAAGGTGGTCTGCTAACATTTCCTGAATTTTTATCCACCTTTGTCAATAAGGTAAACATTTTAAAGCCATTCTGAAGCGCTTCTTGGACATGAACATTATCCAAGCTTAGTGCGGAGTTCCAAGGTTCAACAGCATACAGGTTTTGACTATTCAATGAATCGAAAAGCTTGTCGCAAATTTCCAGGAACTCTGCTGTATCCAAAGCGGAGTGGTGCAGTTGATTCGTATGAACAGCAGTTTTTAGTCCTGCAGCTACACTGTTGCTTAAGAGCTGGGTTGCCAATTTGACATTCATTTTTTGAAAATTATTTGGCTTCAAATGTTTTTGCGTTAACTTAGGAACTGATTTTCCTGTCTTACTCTCATTCTCCAATTTTAAAAGATGGTTCACGACGTCTAAGGATACCATTTTATCATTATATTTGAAGTATCCATTCAACAAATTATTTCTGATTGATTTGAATAAGTGTGGTACATCAAATAGGGCATAATATTTCGTTTGATTTACAACAAAAAATGGATTTGAAACTGTTATACCCAATAATTTATACAGTTTTTGATTGGTGGAAGACTGGTCACAGACTGTTGCAATTGGTTGTAGGGAAATATCCTCAAGTTTGATTAACGCTGTTTCAATTATTCTTTTTAAATTATCGGCATGAATAGGCTTTTCCGAAAAAAAGTAAGCTAATGGTAGCTTCCAGTAAGCATATACACCTCTGAGCATCAAAACTAGAACCTTCTTGGCCATAACTGATCGTCGACCAAATTCACCAAGATCTTCAAATCCTTCAATGATGTCGTGTTATCTCGAATAGTCCAGAAATTCTTTGATATCCATTTCGTCGAACATCAGCACGCACTTTTTCTCGGAATTTGTCATTGTTGATGCTTTGAGTTTGATTTTATTCAAAAGCAACCTATCAAAACCAGCATTGGCATTAAAATCGGACATCCACATTTTAATGCTAGATTCCGAAGGAAGCACAACTTTATTACGCCTCAAAAATCGATATAAGGCCGGTGATTTGTAAAAAAGCGATACAGTCACTTTTTTTTCATCCTTGGAAAACGGCATTCTTGCTTTGTGGTAAAGCTGCATTTTGACCAATGCTCTAGCAAATGGGGGCAAACTATTTATTTCCCTGGGTGCAAATCCTCCGTTATTCCTCCTGTTCTTGTTTTCACTTCTAGCATGGCTTGGAAGTGATGTTTTACTCCGGAGCTTTTTTGTCAAATCCCTTATTTTTGTTCTGAGTTTTCTCTTTCTCGGTGTATTGTCCATAGAAGGCATTGTAACATTTTCAATTTCTTCTAGAGGCCATATGTCTTACCAATAAGCACTTTTAATTGCATTGCATTAGTAATTGAAATATTTGAATAATCCTATTGCTGATTGAATATTTGGAAAATATGGGGAACATTCATGATTGTGAGTTTTGGAGATATCTGCATTAAAAAAAAAAAATGACAGTTGAGGGGGTACTTTAACGATTTGTATCTCAGTGACTATTTTAGACGTAAAACAATGAAATTTTGGGGCTAAAATGCCGGTCGTTCAAATAATCATTTTTCACAATAAACTATTGGGTCTTGACAAGTTATGAAAAATCAAAAAACTTCATTTATTTTTTTTTAATTAATTTCAAAGACCCTGTAAATTATTGTGAAAAATGATAGTGATTATAGCTTCAGACTTCAATCTCTTTCATATATGAATAAAGGATTCTATTTTGGTATAAAAACCGCTACTCTCCATATTTGAATGACTCACTCACGCAATACAGGGTGTTTCCTAATTGCGTACATTAAATTCAAGGGCGTATTCCTGAGCTAATTTCATGAAAAAAGGTCCTTATAAAAAGGTGTCCGGAAGTGCATTGTTTTTAAGATACAGGGTGTTAAAATTTAAAAAAAAAAAAGGAAAATGTACGCCACTGACTTATTTGTGATTTTTATATTTTTCTCGAATGAAGCAACCAAAAATACAACTTTTTCTTTCCTTGGATTTTTTTTGGCCTCGAGAAAAAAAAATTGCGGAGTTTGAAAGATCTTTTCTTTCGAAAACGAGCAAAATCTAAGAGACAAACGTTTCAATGACTCACCCTGTATACTTAAGTAAGTTATAAAAATTGAGCACACTTCATTTCTTAGAAAAAAAAAACATTTTCTGTTTTTGGAATTTTCGCTCTAAAATAACTTTACAACGGAGAGGAAAATTGCGAAAACTATGACAAGAACACTGGACGGAGCAAAAAAAACATGGTGCACCCTCCAGATAGTTTTATGCTTGGTATCAGTATAGTGTAAACGGTCTCCAGAATTTACGTCACAAGCGAGGTCACAAGACTTGAGGTTGTTATTCGTTATGAAAAAATAATCGTTATAATCTGTTACACAACTTCAACTCTTGTTATCGGCTAGCTCAGCAAGAGAAAGTTCAATGAGTTTATTTATCAATAATTTGCCTCATCAACAAACCATTAAGACATTTTACTCAGGGTGTTTAGGTCCGGGCATAAAGTGCTGACTTGTTTTCGTAGGTGTGTGCGTACAACAAATTAGAATCATTCTAAAAAAACAACAGTCTATTAACTGACAAATAAGTTGACAACTTCAATAAGTTTTTGGTGACCTCTGTTGGGTGTGTGTACCTTGTGGCTCTCTCGTCAGGAACGGACATCCATCAATGGTGGCAGGTTGTTTGAGTGTGTCTGGACGGGATCAGCTCCACTGTGACGTCACATTATAGTGTCTCCACAAATGATCCAGCACATGAAAAGAAAGTACACACAGTGAGAGGTTCACCAACAGTGTCAAAAAGAGTGAATCTGAGTACCGAAACTGATGTTAATGAAAACCCAGCTCACTATTCCTCAGATCCACCTGATAATACAATTGAAAATAAGTAGGTAAAGATGATTAAATTTTTAAGCAAAATACAGACAAAATATTTAAGTGTGTCTCAATCAAAACAAATTCAAAAACTTTATTGATAAATGGAAATTCCAATCAGGAAATTTCCCAAAATACAAAATAAGGTATTTAGATAAATAAGAATTGGTATTGATTATTGACTAACCAATCCAATCTTTAACATCAATGAAAAGAATTAGGTATTCTAGATAAGAAGAGAAAGTTCAGAGAATGTGACTTCAAAGAAACTTGGTTATATTGAACAGAGACTAGGCTGTTTCACCAGACAAGATGAGTCAAAATCTTCGTAAAAAGACTGCCGAAGCAGAGATATAAAATATCTTGACAAAGCTCTGACTCACCTGGTCAAGTTTTCCAGCGATAAAGGACCCAGTACTCGTGTTCACCAATGATTCAATTCCAGGTAGAGGAAAATATAGGTATAGGTAGGTTTTTGGCTTAAGACTACTCAGTCCACTTCCATCGATCCACTACCAGATCCAACAGAAACACTCAGGAATCCAAAAGTTGCATTTAAGCTACACCTCAACGTGTCCAGGATCCAGGTGGAACTGTGAAACGTAAATCCAGGCAGTCATCGTCTTCAGTTAGTGGTTTAACCGAGTTTTACTTCAATATAAGCCAGAAAAGGTGAAAAAGTAAAGATAAGCGTGCCCACGCGCAAAATGGCGTACACTACGCACTAATCATGCACAAATAAACACTTCTGCAGTGTACAGGTAAGTATATTAGATAAAAGGTTTAGATAAGTGTGCCCTTCAAAGAAAACCAAAGAAAGTAGGTGAAAGATAAATTACCCCAAAAAGTGCCTACAAACCCCTTGTACCAAAAAGTAACACCTTACCGGTACAATGGTCTCAGGAGGAGAGGAAGAGTTTTTCACCTGTTGAAATGGATTGCCCTAAAATTAGCACCTTGCGCATAAATCGATACCCTTCATGCTCATTCATTGGCCGAAACACTCACATGGTACTGTATGATATCAGAAGAACCATCTGGGAGGTACAATCACTTCAGTACTTGACAACACAATCAATCACTGCTAATTACACCTACAACACCGGGTAATTAATTAAGGGTTGTGATAAACCGAACAGTATTTAATTCATCATGTACAGTATAATATCACAAGCAGTCAGTATAATATTGTAGAAGACTCAGTATTTCTGTTAAAAATGATAAGTAAAAATGGAATTTTTGAGCAGTAAAAGTACTATTTGGCCTGTATTTCTATGTTCACTATTGTGATTCTAATGGTCAGTAAAAATTTATGAAATGTCAGTATGAGTTAGCTGGTAATAATTCCACAAATGTACAGTAAGAAATAATAAATGGCCAGTATGCGATAGTCAGTAATAATTTTAACTGACTCAAACTAACCCAAACTTGATACACATAATACCAATACAGAACACGTCAATTATGATATATAATAATAATTGTAATGTTAACCAAGTGCTAACCAACGAGCCGCTGCATATTTTTCATCAATTTCTATTACCAACACAAACTAACCCTAACTAACTCAAACAAAATCCGCCTCTCAAAGGAACCTATCTGACTACTTGCCACGTTTTTTCCCTTTTAGGAATTATCTGAATTATTTGCAGAAGAGAATTGATAATCACAGATGGTTTCAATAGGTTGAGTCAGAGGTCAAATAGCGAGCAAATTTGTGCCCTAGCTCGAAAATCGGAAGTAGGGTTGGGTTAATGGCGCCACTGACTTAAGACAGAATAAGTCAGAATCCTCTGTGATTGTGTACAGCGCTGACTTTACCAACCAACCAAAAGTGCAAATAATCAACCACATAAAAAAAAAAAAAAAAAATAGAAAATCGATAAAACGCAAACCGACATAGAGCCAAATCAAAATCGTTTTCCCAGTTAATAATTTATTGAGAATAATCAATAACTAAACATATCCGACTAGTAATGGACGTCGGATCAATACGAAGTATCTAAAGAACTAAAAGCCGCAACGACCATGATCATGTCCGCTTAACATTGGCAAAATTCAAATGCCCAACATCCGAATTATATTCATTCATAAGTCAGTATCTTTTCAGTACCAACAATTTATATATAAGTATATATATATATATATATATAAAAAAAAAATGAACTTTACGACTTGATATGTAAAGGAGTAAAAATAACAATAGTCGAAACAAGCAAATTCACATTTCAAGAAACCGACGAGATATTGATAAAAAAAAAAAAAGGTAACTTGTGCTTTCCTTGGAACGTCGTCAACCAAATCCAGCTACACAGCTCCGTTCCTAATTTCCTCCTTGGATGAACTTGTGAAAAAGGGTGTCAGTCAAAGCGTAATATAATCAGGGGGTGGTACGCACACGATATTTCATCAAAAGGTCTGACCGGGAGATGGACCCTAAGAAACATCGAAATCACAAAAATATCCTAACGGGTTATAAAATCTTACCTCAAATCTGAGGGTTATCCTCTCAAAATCTCAAAAGTATTGTGGAACTTTGGCTGGTTCGGATAGAGAAAACGTGTTCGTTCGGCGCAGGAATGTCGAAGGAATTTGTAACCGGACAGACAGAAGGTCCCGGAATAATAAAAAAAAAACTCCTGAAAACGCATTTCTATTAGAAAGATCTAAACCCTTAATGAATGGAAATCAACATACCTGATGTTAGAGGAGGTGTTACTTTCGTGTGAGAGTGAAAACCTTCCAGTTTATTCCAAAAAAAAATCCCAACATGTGGTACAGCGAAAGGCTATGGACCAAAATCCAAAAATAAGCCCAAACTGCATATAATGCCCAAGTGCTACAAATCCTTCAAAAAGGCACCAGTAATTTCATCCAAATCTGGTAATTAAGCACATGAAGCAATGGAATGTGTTCGGAGGCAATCACTCAACTCAAGGTAACGGAGCAGCTAAGAAACTGGTTCAAATTCAAAAATGACTCCACCACGTGATTTAAACGATCAAAAAAAACTACCGGAGTTAATACCAATTGAAAAGGTGGGATATGGTTCTATACCCATGTCCATCGACGCCAACTCTAACGAGAAAACTATCTATCAACCCACAACCCACAGAGAGAAAATCAGACTAAAATAATAGAAATAATTCAACGTGACAACGCCGCATTTTATCTCATGGTTTCCTGGAACCTATAATTATTTAGCGCAATCGCAATAGACCCTCTGTAAAATCAAACTGACAGATAACGGCTGCAAAGATGTCAAAGTGCGACATGCTCGAACATAAATAGATAATAATCGAATATATTGATTATGTCTATTCTTTGCAAGGTGCGATGTTCCCGGAATCTTATTAATTAATAACAAGAACTAGTTTTGTTGATCTACAACTGGAAAAACGTGAGTATTGAGAGTCTGATTATGAATCAACTATTTAAATATTGAGGTTAAGGGTTATATAAACAAACGACTAAAATTAGTGATTAATTTACAGAAGTAGACTTCAGACTGTGGAAAATCAAGGATTAATGAAAACGCAACCAAAACAACTCAAACCCACGAATAAACCTGAAGAAGATACCATAAAATAACACGATTAATGTTGAAGAGATGTATCCAGGAAAAGTCAATAAAATCCAGATGAAAAGTGTGTGAATCTGTAATTTGATGATATTATAAATAAATGTTGAAAGGGCAGGTGACTTTTGAATGGGGAAAATGGGAAAAACTCTCAAATGAACGACTGACAAATAATTATTTACTTAAATAAATCCAAATTGCCATACTACTATTAAAGCAAATAGACCTTGATTTTTGGCACGTTACAACTCCCCCCCTCCTAAGAATAGGAGAAAGCTTAAAAGTTTTCGACGATGATGAAAATCCAGAATGTTTTATACCAATAACCAAGGAAAAGTGACTTAACGCGCACAGTAGACAATAAACGCAATATGGTGGAAAAGGGAAAGCAACAAGCTACATTGACTAAAATTGATGAAGTCGGTTATTAGGCTCAAACCATTGATGGTAAAAAAACATTCGGCAAGAGCTATTCGGTGGTCACTTGGTGGGCTCCTACCACCGGCAGTTTTATCCCGCCACGGACATATTCTAAGCCCTGTGCCGTAGGGCTGGAAGATAACAAAAGAAATTAGCTAAAATAGGAACGTAGAGATAGTGAGATGCGAAATGTTGGGCATACAATAAATAGATAAGGCTAGTCGGTATCATCTGCGATCGAGGTAGATGGATCAAGGTACTGCTTGAGCTCCTGAACGTGCCATATACCTTTGGAGTTTCCTAATTCGTCCTGTAGTTCATATGACCAAGACCCGCACTTCCGTTTTACGATGAAAGGGCCAAGAAAAGTTGGAGCTAGTTTAGCACTATAATAATTTGCGGCGTCAGAGAGGACTTTATTCTTTCGCCAAACTCTATCCCCAGAACTAAACATGACAGGACGACGGCGCAAATTATATCGGTGAGCATTCTGTGTTCTTGTAGCTTTTATCCTTGACTGAACTTGTTGGTATAACTTCACAAACCCCTTTTGACGATTTTGGACATACAAATCAACATTAACTTGCTGATGGGTTAATTTAGACTGATGATCACTCCCATACAAGGTATGTTCTCTGCCGAACAAAATGAAATAGGGACTATACTTTGTGGTTTCACTTGGAGAGGATCTAATGGCACAACCAATTTCATTCAAATGCTCATCCCATGTTCTATGGTTTTCCTGTCGAACGTACATACGCAGCATTGTTTTAATTATTCTATTGTGTCGCTCAGTAGGGTTAGCGCGAGGGTTGTAGTTAGCTGTATAGAAGATGCGAGCATTATATCTTTGACACAAGGTTTGGAAATCCTTAGATTTCATTTGGACTCCGTTATCGCAAGTTAGGAACATGGGTGTTCCGTAAAGTAGGAAAAAGTTCTCCACAATTTCGACCAATGACTTTGCCTTGGCGGATCGACAAGGGTGTAAGAAAACAGATTTGCTAAAGTAATCAGAAATAACCAAAATACAGGAGTGTCCCTTCTTGGAGCGAGGTAATGGCCCAATGTAGTCAAGACTTATGGCTTGGAATGGTTCAGTAATCTCCGGGCGCTCACCCATCAAACCTGCAGGTCGTTTCTGTTCAACTTTATTCCGAGCACAAGGAGTACAATTTCTGACGTAGTTGACAACATCCGCTTTCATTTTTGGCCAATAATAACTTTGACGTATTTTCCCAAAAGTTTTATGGACACCTACATGACCAGCTGTCGGAATGTCATGACATCGATGAAGGATCTCCCTTCGTTTATCTTTAGGAACAACAACTTTCCAATCATTTGAGGGAGAAGATAACTCCGGGATCGATGATTTCATAAGCTTATAGAGGCTACCGTTCTGCGTTCTCCAAAGTGGAAACTTCGAGGGGTTCATTTCGACCTTCTGAAGCATCGATAAAAACCATTTATCGTTAGTCTTCGGGGAAGGAAAAGAAAATGTATCTGTAGAGAAAATTAAATCCAAAGCTACTGGTACGGCACGAGAAAGAAAATCTGGGACTATGTGGTCCTTACCTTTTCGATGAATTAATTGAAAATCAAACTGCTGCAGACGTAGTTGCCAGCGGGCAAGACGACCTTGGGGATCCTTTAAGCGGTGTAGCCACAATAACGACGCATGGTCTGTGATAACTATGAAGTGAACGTGATCTAAATAATGTCGCAATTTCTCAACGGACCAAATAACGGCAAGACATTCCTTTTCTGTTACGGTCAACTTTATCTCTTGCTTAGTGAGGGACCTGGAAAGGTAACAGATTACCCTTTCGCCCTCTTCATATTGCTGAGTCAGTACAGCTCCGAGACCATAATTAGACGCGTCAGTCTGCAGATAAAAAGTTTTTTCAAAATCTGGGGCAGTCAAGATAGGGGCAGTTACCAAACATTCCTTAAGGGTTGTAAATGATTTTTGGCAATCCGGGGTCCAGTTCCATTTTGCGTTTTTCTTGGTCAAATTGAGGATTGGTTCTAAAAGGGATGAGAATTCCGGAACAAAGCGACGGTACCAAGATGCAGTTCCTATGAACCTTCGAACTTCATTGATATTTCGGGGAGGAGGGATGTTAACAATTGCCTCGACCTTTTCCGGATCAGGGCGCAATCCCTGACTATCGACTAAATATCCCAGGTACCTTAATTCTGGTTTGCAGAACTGACATTTTTCGACTGAAACTATGAGACCTGCATCGCGCAAGCGATCAAAAACCATCCGTAGAAGATCCAAATGTTCGGGAAATGAGTTTGAAACAATGATTATGTCATCAAGATACACCATAACGTTTGGTTCAAGTTCGGGTCCAAGAATGGTGTCGACAATCCGCTGCCAAGTTGCGGGTGCATTTGACAAGCCAAACGGCATTCTGCAAAATTGGAATAAACCTCTTCCAGGCACAGTGAAGGCGGTATATTCGCGAGAAGAATTGCTAAGAGGAACTTGCCAAAACGCAGACCGTATATCTATCGAACTAATGAAGTGAGTGTCCCTTAAACGATCCAATATTGTTGATATATAAGGGAGCGGGTAAGCATCCTTTTTGGTATGTAGATTAACCTGCCTAAAATCAATACAAAACCTGAAACTTCCATCTTTCTTACGAGCAAGGCAGACGGGGCTAGACCAAGGACTACTAGACCTTTCGATGACACCCAATCTTAACATCTCTTGAACCTCATCGTCAATAAACTTTTGCTTAAACGGCGATACCGGGTAGTAGCGTTGTTTTATGGGTTTGGTACCTGATTCTAGAATAATTTCGTGTTCTGCCACCTTACAGCAACCAAGTCCTGTGCCCATCTCTACAATTTTTTGCTCAACGAGATCGTTCAATGCTGTCCTCTCTAGTGGGGTGAGGTTGTCGAGATCTCGCAAACAAGCGACCTCAGTATCCCCAGAAAATTCGGAAAAGTGCCAAACATCCTTTCTTAGATCGGGGATAATTTTCATAGATTTCCAGAAATCAATGCCAAGAATAATTTTATGAGACAATTCGGGAAGTACTACTACGTCAATAATACACGTCTTATCAATCAAAGTAATGGGTGTTTGAATATACCCTATGCTATGACATGATTGACCATTCGCCACTGTACAAAAGCTCTGTTGTTTTACCAATTTTAACCCTAATTTGGAAAGAATTTCATAGCCCGGAAGGCCAACCAAAGTGCGACTGGCACCTGAGTCAAGAAGACCTAACATCGGGTAACCAAGAATATTGATCTGTAAATATGGCCGCTGGTCACCCTGTGCGTGTGAAACAATATAATCGAGAACCAGCTTATTCTGTAAATCAAGCTCATCGGTCGTTTCAAGATTTCGCCGGGAAGAAGTAGCACGACCTAACGATTCTCCCGGGACCCGTTTCCCGAGTTACCACATTTTGGACAAGATCTAATCGTGACATTTGGAGAACCACAGCGATAACAATGCATTTTACGGGGGTTTGGACAATCCCTATTCAAATGACCGGTATTCTGACAATTCCAACAAACAACTCCAGCCGAGCTCAACCTGGAAGGTCTATCACCCTGCGAATCCACTTTATCAACGCCAAAAGAATTATTCACATCGCTAAAAGGAAAAGAGCAACTTGGAGAATTCGATTCATCAGAATTAGGTTGCTGACGGACATCAACATAAGCAAAATCAGGCTCCACAAATTGCTGTCGCCTCCGAGAAGGGGGTACGTAATTTTCAGCCCTGTATTTCTTTGTTTCCAACTTTAGACATTCCTGTTCAAGTTCTTCAATAGATTCAACGACAGGAAGTTGAGTCGAGTAAAAAGGGGATAAGTTACGACACAAAATATCAAGCTGGGCTTCATCAGAGAGACCACCGTAACGTCGGAACAATGCCTGCATACAGGACAAATAGTCCACAATTGACTCAGAAGTATCCTGAGTGCGATCCAGAATTTCTCTGAAAAGTCTCGCGCGATAGTCGGGAGGTTCAAAATGACTACGCAATAGATCAGTCAAGCTGCTCCAATTATGAAACCTATTTGCATTTGCCCTATACCAATTCAGGGCCTTACCAGAGAACAAATCTATAGCACAGTCAAACAACTGTTTGTCCGTGACATTACGGGGCTTAGATAGTTCCTTCACTCTTTCAAGAAAATTATGAACAGACGATTTTGAGTCACCTGTGAATTTGATGTTCCATTTTTCAAGGTTAGGAGGCTTTGAGGTATTCTGAGAGAAAGATTGAGGAAAGGTGAGCTGATGTGCAGGGGAAGAAACCTGAGGAGGGTCATTAAAATCGAAGTGTCGACTTAGCTCGGGATCTCCCTTAGCGACTGATTCAAGATTGTCCAAGGCTGCCAAGATATCGATTAAAAGTTCGGTCTTTTGGGTGTGCTCTTCTGACGACAAATTAGACTCCGGGATCCTTTGTACTCGGTTAAGGAGATGTACCAGTCTAGATTGAGTTGACACATATTTGTTATGGGCACCATCACCCTTGATTGCAGAAATAGCATTGTTAGCTTCATCCAAGAAGAGACGAATTTGAGCTTTCTCCTCGTCGAATTCAAGCGCATAAGGTGGAAAAGAGCAGGCTCCCGTTTTTTCCATTTTTAGTAAAGGACGAAGAATGGACCTCATTTGGTCAACAGTTCTCTTATCATCAACATCGACCCCACGAACCACAAGCTCATGAATCAACATTTCCTTTTTCAGGTGTAATACATTCATTTTGAAATCCATCGTACCAAAAATCGCTAACGAAATAATGTACCTCACCAACCAAATTGAATCGAAGGCAGTTAAAAAAAATACCTATTCAAATTAATATTATAGACAATACGCAGGTCAATACCAACAAAAAGGTAATGATAAGAAATATACCCAGTATACCAAAGTAAGAATATTTTTATTTTTTTTTTTTTTTTTTTGAATTGGTAAAAGATATTAAAAATGAACTTCTCAAAAATTAATATTTGGCTCTATGTTTAGAAATACTCGGGCCCCACGTTGGGCGCCAAAAATTTGCCACGTTTTTTCCCTTTTAGGAATTATCTGAATTATTTGCAGAAGAGAATTGATAATCACAGATGGTTTCAATAGGTTGAGTCAGAGGTCAAATAGCGAGCAAATTTGTGCCCTAGCTCGAAAATCGGAAGTAGGGTTGGGTTAATGGCGCCACTGACTTAAGACAGAATAAGTCAGAATCCTCTGTGATTGTGTACAGCGCTGACTTTACCAACCAACCAAAAGTGCAAATAATCAATCACATAAAACAAAAAAAAAAAAATAGAAAATCGATAAAACGCAAACCGACATAGAGCCAAATCAAAATCGTTTTCCCAGTTAATAATTTATTGAGAATAATTAATAACTAAACATATCCGACTAGTAATGGACGTCGGATCAATACGAAGTATCTTAAGAACTAAAAGCCGCAACGACCATGATCATGTCCGCTTAACATTGGCAAAATTCAAATGCCCAACATCCGAATTATATTCATTCATAAGTCAGTATCTTTTCAGTACCAACAATTTATATATAAGTATATATATATATATATATATAAAAAAAAAATGAACTTTACGACTTGATATGTAAAGGAGTAAAAATAACAATAGTCGAAACAAGCAAATTTACATTTCAAGAAACCGACGAGATATTGATAAAAAAAAAAAAGGTAACTTGCGCTTTCCTTGGAACGTCGTCAACTAAATCCAGCTACACAGCTCCGTTCCTAATTTCCTCCTTGGATGAACTTGTGAAAAAGGGTGTCAGTCAAAGCGTAATATAATCAGGGGGTGGTACGCACACGATATTTCATCAAAAGGTCTGACCGGGAGATGGACCCTAAGAAACATCGAAATCACAAAAATATCCTAACGGGTTATAAAATCTTACCTCAAATCTGAGGGTTATCCTCTCAAAATCTCAAAAGTATTGTGGAACTTTGGCTGGTTCGGATAGAGAAAACGTGTTCGTTCGGCGCAGGAATGTCGAAGGAATTTGTAACCGGACAGACAGAAGGTCCCGGAATAATAAAAAAAAACTCCTGAAAACGCATTTCTATTAGAAAGATCTAAACCCTTAATGAATGGAAATCAACATACCTGATGTTAGAGGAGGTGTTACTTTCGTGTGAGAGTGAAAACCTTCCAGTTTATTCCAAAAAAAAATCCCAACATGTGGTACAGCGAAAGGCTATGGACCAAAATCCAAAAATAAGCCCAAACTGCATATAATGCCCAAGTGCTACAAATCCTTCAAAAAGGCACCAGTAATTTCATCCAAATCTGGTAATTAAGCACATGAAGCAATGGAATGTGTTCGGAGGCAATCACTCAACTCAAGGTAACGGAGCAGCTAAGAAACTGGTTCGAATTCAAAAATGACTCCACCACGTGATTTAAACGATCAAAAAAAACTACCGGAGTTAATACCAATTGAAAAGGTGGGATATGGTTCTATACCCATGTCCATCGACGCCAACTCTAACGAGAAAACTATCTATCAACCCACAACCCACAGAGAGAAAATCAGACTAAAATAATAGAAATAATTCAACGTGACAACGCCGCATTTTATCTCATGGTTTCCTGGAACCTATAATTATTTAGCGCAATCGCAATAGACCCTCTGTAAAATCAAACTGACAGATAACGGCTGCAAAGATGTCAAAGTGCGACATGCTCGAACATAAATAGATAATAATCGAATATATTGATTATGTCTATTCTTTGCAAGGTGCGATGTTCCCGGAATCTTATTAATTAATAACAAGAACTAGTTTTGTTGATCTACAACTGGAAAAACGTGAGTATTGAGAGTCTGATTATGAATCAACTATTTAAATATTGAGGTTAAGGGTTATATAAACAAACGACTAAAATTAGTGATTAATTTACAGAAGTAGACTTCAGACTGTGGAAAATCAAGGATTAATGAAAACGCAACCAAAACAACTCAAACCCACGAATAAACCTGAAGAAGATACCATAAAATAACACGATTAATGTTGAAGAGATGTATCCAGGAAAAGTCAATGAAATCCAGATGAAAAGTGTGTGAATCTGTAATTTGATGATATTATAAATAAATGTTGAAAGGGCAGGTGACTTTTGAATGGGGAAAATGGGAAAAACTCTCAAATGAACGACTGACAAATAATTATTTACTTAAATAAATCCAAATTGCCATACTACTATTAAAGCAAATAGACCTTGATTTTTGGCACGTTACATACTTCATCATGACATAAAGGCAGAGTGTTTTCTCTTTACTAAGTTGTGTTTCGTTCCGTTGTAAAAATGTTTGTATTTATACGAAATAAAATATATGAGCAACTATTCATTATTTTACTGTCGCTTTATTAATTTTATGGACTGTCCATTATTTTCACCAGGCATTTACCAATTTATTTGATCGTTTTTTTATGATACTGACTCTTGATTATTTATATCTACCATTTATTATTTTTACTGACCACTTCTTTATGTTACTGACCCTCCATTATTTTCACTCACCATTTCTTTATATTACTAACCGTTAATTATTTCAACCGACCATTTATTATTTTTACTGACCACTTCTTTATGTTACTGACCCTTCATTATTTCAACCGACCATTTATTATCATACTGACCAAGGGAAATAAAATAATGCCAAAGAGTACTGTCCATAAAATTTAAATACTGACCATTTAATTTGTTGCCATTAATTAACCGATATCAACAAATCAAACTAACCCCAAATTAGTACATTATAAGTGTAAATAATCGTCAGCTGTATACGATTTTAACAGTTCGAATTATATCGCTCTTTGTCTTGCACATTGGGTTCAATTCGCAGACGGTGTTGATCGGATCATAATCCTCATAGCGTAAGTATTGATTTTCAGCCTACGTTCATACAGGTGTAGCAGGTGTATTTCGATATCGACAATAATTCGACGATATTGCGGTGTTGCCAATACGAATAAGTACTACCAGGGTGGATTGTAAAGATGTAAAGCGATGTTACGGGAAATTAATGGATTTACCGTAACAAATCCTGTAATAAGATGTCGAGATCTCACTAAATTTTGATATGTTTTAGAATCCATACAGTGAAATAAAACATAGATACCTCTTAATTTTTCTTTGTTTTCAAGAAGAAAAAAACAATAATACCACTTTATTAAAATTCTCCTAGAATCTAGACCACTCAAAATCAAGAAGTGTTAGAACTAACCAGAAACGGGAAAATGAGTGGTGTGAATGTGAATAGAGTAATTCTTTTTACTCAATTCAATTTCTCAAAATAAACTTATACGTTTTATAAGTAGCTGACAAAGATATTAGGTATCTTGGTAGATATGTATTATAGTGAAAGCATTTAAATTATTTTTTTTCGAGATTTTCTTTATGATTAGGTTTCACAACCGAATGCATATTTCAGAATCGCTTGAATTTGAGTACCTACATGTTATGTCACGTATGTTATATGGATTATGCTTAAAATTTCACGTAGAAATTGAGGAATCAAAAAATAAATTCGCACACAGTGTGATCCAAGGTATGATCCCTAAAGAAAAAATAGTCTTGTTTTTTTTTTTGTATGCAGTGTGGCCATTTAAGTGTGCAACATATGGTTTTTTTTTAATTCATTGCACAACCAGAATTCAAATATTGCCAAAAGTTTGTGCATGTTCGATAATCTCATTAGGTGCAATAAGAATGGTTGCAAGTCAGAAATCATACACGAAGAGTCAAAAAATATAAAAATTATACAAGAGTAAACTACCCTCAAAACTATCCTTATTTCGGAAAATGTATCAAAATGTTATAGAGAAAAGTTGTTCAGAATCAGAAGTTATGCCTAAATATCAAAAACATGGCGTCTCAGAAAAAGATTATTTTTTTCTTTATTTTGAATAGGTAATGAACTTGAGTATAAAATTTAAAAAAAATGCACTTCAAATAAGAGTTGTTTAATATGTATATATTATCATCACTGATGTTTTACCATGTTGAAAAGATTTTTTGCGAAATTTTGAAGTTGTGTATGATATCGTTGCAACCAACATGAAGTATGTGATTCCCTGAATAACTAAAAAACCCAGTTAATTTTACAAAAATGACTCAATTTGGAGAAAGTTATGCAAAATTGATTTGATTTTGATGAGTTTGTTGATCTGTTTACGGAGAATGTGAAAAAAAAGTTTTTCGGGGAAATGGTTTATGATTTTCAAAACAAAAATAAATTTTCTCTAGGATACATTGTTTTTGGTATTTAGGCATAACTTTTAATTCTGAACAACTTTTCTCTACAACATTTTGCAGATTTTTTTGAAATAAGGGTATAGGCTAAAAAGTCGAAATTCAAAAATCCATATATCGAAAACTGTACATATAGCCAGAATAAAACTCATACTGAATTTATTCATGTTAGTAAAATACAGGATTTTTTACACTCGTCAAGAAAAATATAACATGATGTAATGACTAAAAAAACTATAATAGTAATGTGGACGAACAATTTTCATTATACAATATAAGAATATGGGCTTAAATTTAACACTCAACGAATATGAAATAAAATGAGCTAAAATGATTTAAAATAAAATCGAACAATACAAAATATCACATCGCTGCATTCACATCAAAATTTAAAAAATCAGTGGTGCTGTAGAAGGCCTGACTTATCAGAAAATTTTTTACAGTCACAATGAAAGATTTCGTTTCCAACTGTCTGACTCGAAAAGGTAATTTATTAAAGAATACTGGAGCCCAGTAATTTATACTGATGCGTGTTTTATTTAGTCTTAGAAACCTCAACTTGATGTCGTAGTTCCTTCTGGTGTTGTAGCTATGTTGATCATGATGGATTTCGAAATTTGTATTTATGTTGGCTTTAGCATATATCAAGCATCTGAGAATATATAATGAAGGAAGAGTGAGGATTTTTGATGTTTTAAAAGTATTTTTCACATCAGCTCTGAAATGCAAAGTATGTATTATTCTAATGGCCTTTCTTTGGAGTTTGAAGATCCTAGACGTATGCGTGCTGTGGCCCCAAGCAAGTATTCCGTAGTCACAATGTGACTGGAAAAGTGTATGGTAGGCCATTACAAGAACTTCTCTACTGACAGTATTTCTCAGATTTTTCAGGAGAAATAAGGATGTCGACAGCTTTTTCGACACTTTGTCAATATGGATATCAAATGTTAATGACTGGTCCAGATATATTCCAAGTAATCTTACAGAGCTTGCGATGGGATGATCAGTTACATTGAATTGTCTTAGACTGAAGACTATGTTTTCTGTTTTATTTATATTTAGAGACAGATTATTCTGATTGAACCAGTTTTCTAAACTGTGTAGCGTCTCTGCCATACTTGTAGTGAGTTGTGCTATGCTCTCGTGTTTAAGGAGAGCTGTCGTGTCGTCAGCGAAAAGTACCAGTTCATTGTGGATCGATGATTCAATGTCGTTTATGTACACTAGAAATAGCAAGGGGCCCAGAATAGACCCTTGCGGTACCCCATGCTTAATAAATACTGGATCAGAAAGTTGTCCTTCATGGAAGGTTTGTTGCACTCTATGTGTGAGATAACTATTTAACAATTGTAGGCTACTTTCGCAGAAACCAAATAATTTCAGTTTGCGTAGCAGTATCTGATGTGAGATGCAATCGAAAGCCTTCGAGAGGTCGCATAGAATGGCACCCACATGCTTGCACTCCTCAAAACCGTCAACTGCATACTCCAGCAAAGACAGTACAGTGGAAGTGGTAGAAGTTTTTCTTCTGAAGCCGTACTGACTGTTTGTAAATAAGTTATTGCTTTCAATATGATTGTATATTTGCTCCTTGACAAGATATTCGAAAATTTTTGATATAATTGGAATAAGCGTTATGGGTCTGTAATTGTTGATGTCACTTTCATCACCTTTTTTAAATACTGGAATAACCTTGGACTTTTTGAGAGCGTTGGGGTAAAAATTTTGCCTTATGCACGAGTTTATTAGTAGTGTGAGAGGAATTATCAGAGTATCCTTGATCTTTTTTAATAAAACCACTGTAAAGCCATAAATATCCTTACTGAACTTTGATTTTAGAACATTAATGGCATCTCTCACTTCTATAAAAGTTACTTCTCTAAAAGAAAAGCTGCTTTCTGTAAGGATATTCTTTGTGTTGTGTTGGGAATCCTGGTCTGTAGCTGTTTTTTGAAGTTTGGCAATAATTTCATCAGCAATACTAGTGAAAAAGTTATTAAATTGTTCAGCTGTTATGTTATTTGTTATGTTTTTTTTACGAGTTGTGCCCCTCGCATCGTTTGTTATTTTCCAAGCTGCTCTAAGCTTATTATCACTATTTGAAATAAACTTTGAATTGGCGTTCTTTTTAGCATTATCTATCGATGGTCTGTAGTGGTGTCTAAATTTGTTTCTCAATTGACGAAGCTCAGGTGTCTTATGTCTCAGGTATAGATCATTCAGAAAATTTAATTTTTCTCTCATCTCTCCAAGTATTGGATTATACCACCTGACAGTTTTATCAGGTTTCGCTATATACTGCTTTGACGGAAATGACAAGTCATAGCTGATGGTAAGTATTTCCATAAAAATATCGCATTTGTAATCAGCATGTAAATCTGATTTGACAAAATTCCAATCTGTTTTATCCAAGATGCCAAATAAAAAATGTATTCCTTTTTGTGTTATTGGCCGATGGTAAGCAACCTCATTTACATTACTTTTTGTTTCAAGAGCTATTTCCACACCAATATCGATTGCAAGATGATCAGACATAGCTAATTGAAATGTATTACACTTATGACATAAATCATTCTCAAAGTTTACAAAGATGTTATCAAGGCACGCATCATATCTATTGTTACCAAATATTTGCTGCTTCATATTATATGAACTCAATACATCAACAAAATCACGTTTCTTGTTATTTTCTATGTTAAAATCTACATTAAAATCACCTGTGAGTATCACACGCTTGGAATTTGCAGTCACCAGCTCCAGAATGTCATTAATTTGATCAAGGAATAATCCATAATCGCCCTTTGGTGAACGATACACGGCCACCACTACAGCATTCAGGCCCTTGATCTCCACCGCTGCAACCTCGCAAAAGAACTCCAGGTTCTTTTCAACTAGATCCCTCCGTTCGGTACAATCCAAATCATGTTTCGTTAATATGGTGACACCGCCATGTATATGATGAGTTCGTGAGAAGAACGATGTGACATTATAGCCAGCGATCGTTAAACATTGCATTTCCTCGTGATTTAGAAAATGTTCAGAGAAACATAGTATATCATGTTTGTTTTTCGATTCATAAAAAAAGACTTCTATTTCCGATATTTCATTTCGGATGGAGCAAACGTTTTGATGTAGGACATTCAAGTATTGTTTGGGAACGTTTATTGTGTTTGGAGGGGCTCCTGCGAGGGCTCCTGTTTGGAGTCTTGCATTTCGAGGTTTGTGTGTTTCATTACGTACGCACGCACCAAGTCCTCGTTAATCTTATTTTTGACCTTTGAAATGAATAACCATATCAGTTTATTCCTATTTAATGGTTTTGTAGCCTCCAGACTAGTCCAGACCATCGGAGACTTCTCTAATTCCAATTTTACGATCGGTTTTCAGGTTATGTTGTTTGTTTTGGTTTTGACTGACACTGACAGTTTTGGTGGGCCTATCGTTTGACGGTAGAACATCTCTCGTTCTCTGTCTAGGGTTTCCTTGTTCGATGAAATGTTGATTGGATTTCGCACTATTTTCAAATGTTTAGTTTGATCGCAATTTGTTTTTGAGATTCTGGATTTGGGGTTGTTTCTCCAGAGTTTTTCGGCATTTCAGTTTTGTTTGATAGTGATGATGCAAAGGATGGTAGTGGTGAAAGTATGATGCCTGGTGAAGCTGAAGGGACATATGGAAATTCCGGAAATTCTGGTTTTCCTCTACCCTGCTGCAACTGTAATGCACGAGACTTCCACAGTTCGCAGTTTTCCCTGAGTAGAATGTTTTTCTCCTCCAATTCCTTTACCAGTCGCTTTAGATAAAGTATTTCGGTGTTATCAGATGTGACGTTTTTGTTTACATTCAGATCGGCAGCATGATCGCCATTGACCTCGATAGTTTCAGACACTTTTTCTGGTAGAAAACACTCGCTTTCACAACACTTTTTGGATTTTTTGGTAGCACATGAGGTATGGAAACTCGCGGCACAATTTCTACATTTAACTTTTTTATTAACGACAGCTTTCTTGCAAAATCTGCATAACGGTCCCGACACATCGTCGTCACGTTCCGCCATTTTTTATGATTTAGGAGTTATAGCAGACATCCGGAGTTATAGCAGACATCCTAAACTACCCCCTTGAAAAAAAAATCGACTTGCTCCCCCTCCCAGGAGGGTGAACTTTCATGATTACCGTCTCAATATAGAATCTTCAAAAAAATTCAAAAATCCATATTTCGAAAACTGTACATATAGCCAGAATAAAACTCATAGGAGTTATAGTAGACATTCTAAACGACCATCTCGAAAAAAAAATTGACTTTTCCCCCTCCCAAGAGGGTGAAATTTCACGATAACTGTCTCATCATAGAATGTCCAAAAAAATTCAAAAATCCATATCTCGAAACCTGTACATATAGCTAGAATAAAACTCATAGAAGTTTTAGTAGACATCCTAAACTACCCCCTCTAAATGAAAAATCGACTTGCTCCCTCTCCCAAGAAGGAGAAATTTCATGATTACCGTCTGATTATAGAATCTTCAAAAAAATTCATATATCGAAAACTGTACATATAGTCACAATAAAACTCATAGGAGTTATAGTAGACATCCTAAACTACCACTTCGAAAAAAAAAATCGACTTGCTCCCCCTCCCAAGAGGGTGAACTTTCATGATTACCGTCTCGTTATAGAATCTTAAAAAAAAATCAAAAATCCATATTTCGAAAACTGTACATATAGCCAGAATAAAACTCATAGGAATTATAGTAGACATTTTAAACGACCCTCTCGAAAAAAAATTGACTTGCTCTTCCTCCCAAGAAGGAGAAATTTCATGATTACCGTCTGACTATAGAATCTTCAAAAAAATCCATATTTCGAAAACTGTACATATAGCCAGAATAAAACTCATGGGAGTCATAGTAGACATCCTAAAGTACCCCCTCGAAAAGAAAAATCGACTTGCTCCGCCTCCCAGGAGGTTGAAATTTCATGATAACCGTCTCACTATAAAATGTTGAAAAAAAATAAAAAATCCATATTTCGAAAACTGTACATATAGCCAGAATAAAACTCATGGGAGCTATAGTAGACATCTTAAACTACCCCCTCGAAAAGAAAAATCGACTTGCTGCCGCTCCCAGGAAGTTGAAATTTCATGATAACCGTCTGACTATGGATGTTCAAAAAAATTCAAAAATCCATATCCCGAAACCTGTACATATAGCTAGAATAAAACTCATAGGAATTATAGTAGACATCCCAAAACTACCCCCTCGAAAAGAAAAATCGACTGGCTTTCCCTCCCTTCTCGACATTAAAGTCGAAATTTCGACTTTTTTCTCGAAATTTCAACTGCAATGTCGAAATTTCGACTTTTTTCTCGAAATTTCGACTGTTATGTCGAATTTCGACTTTTTTCTCGAAATTTCGACTTTAAATTCTTATCTTTTTTTTTAGTTGTGGCACTTCTACGCCTTCGTAGACGAGACCTAAGAAACAAAAAAATAATGAGAATCAGTTAATAAACAAAAATGTTACACATGTGGGACACTTCAGAGTGGACACCCTGTATATAACCATAACCTCAAACCTTTTGGAAAACTTGAGATAGAAAAGTTGATTGGAGGCGACGTTATAGTGGATCACCCTTTACCTACTTTGATTACGTTGCTAAATAAGTGAGTGAGTTTTCGAGATATTATTCTAACATAATTAAGACTAGGTGCTAGGGGGGCACAATTTTTTAGAGAATATTATTATAATACCTGAGTTTCGTATCCATTTCTTACATCTTTGCAAGTCTTTCACAGGAAATGAAAATCTCTGGAGACCAGGATGTACCCGTGAGGATTTTTCACATCCGTAATAGGAGCACTTTTGTCCAGACATATTTCTCTAAAAAAAAAAAAAAATTATTAAAAATAAAAACTACCTAATCAAATTTTTTTCTGATACATTAAATCGTTGTTTGAGTAACAATAGAAACAACTTTTCATTCAATTGTTAATGGCGTTAATGGAATTAATGTCACCAACCAAAGAAATATGTTTGAGTGTTCACAGCTTAGTGGAGTTCGTGATCGTGCTCCATTGCCCATTTACGTTTTAATTTGATGTTTGGGAAAAAATGTTCCCAATAAAAGTTTAATGGTTCAAAGTAGATTTTGTAGCTACTTATTTTTATTTCCAATCAACAAATATTTCCAAGGCTTCCAAATATTACTATAGATAGATTATAGGCACCTACAACATGCATTTTTTGGCATTTTTTTTTTAGCTAAGGTATATTGCATGTTATACAGGGTTATTCACGTTATTCGACACGAAACATTATGGCTGAAGTATCTGATTTTGAAAAAGTTTTTTTTTCTGGATGGTTATGGACCCCTTAAGGCTACATTTCAAAAATATTTTCCTGTTATACAGGGTGTCCCTAAAACATGAAACTTATCAAAGTTGTATTTTTTTAAATGGAATACCTTGTATATTATTTCATTTTTGGTTTGTCTGATCAAAATCAAGGTAAGTCTGATTGAGGTTTAATCAAGGGTTTAATACACCTAAACCTTATGGTTTTTGAAATATCTTCAATTTTGCGAAAATGTAGTACCTATTCATTTTAATGCTTAATTTCTCAGCTGTTGTTTTCTTTTTTTTTACCAAATTAATAATCAAGTCTACCAATTGATCAAGTTTGATGTCACACTTATGAAACTTTTAATAACTTATACAGGGTGTCTAAAAATTATGGTTAAATAATCAATATCTTTAAACGGTAATAGCTTGTTTAATTCAAATGGGATACCCTGTATTTTATGTCAACAACAGATGTAGAATTTAATTAGAATCTATCAATTATTATCATACGTTCCTATAGTTAACTTCTCACGTTTTCAAGTAGAGCGAAGAAAAAGAAAAAAAATAGGTTTCTCATTAACACCAATAGATGGAGATGCCGTCTCCAAACCCTCGTTAGGAACATTATTTCACCTATGGTATTTTGACAACTTCTATTATTATTTCCTTAAAATTGTCAGTTATTAATCAATATTTTCAATTAGTGTCACGTCGCAAGTGATTAATAATTTGGAATAAGAAAGTAGGATCAACTCGGACATATACAGACGTTTTGTTACACGCCTGTATATGTGGAAACAATGTTTTTACAAAATCTATTTCGAACCATCAAAACTTTATTTGGAACATTTTTTCCTGGAATGTCCTGGATTATGTCCCAAACATCAAACCAAATTAAGTATGGTTAATGAGGAAGTCCATTTAGCAGTGAACACCAGAACCACGGTGTACACCGTGACCAGAACAGGGACAAAATAATTTGCTGACCAGAAAATAATTCTTGCGACCAGCCGTGTTTAACGACAGAAACGTATGAAACTCGATATATTGAATCATTATGAGCATAAGTGTGAGCGGCCAATAAGTGGTTGAATTCAACCCCTTCAAAGGGGTAGTTTATTCTTGATGATTTTCAAATAATTCGTTTGGCTAGCCGTGTTTAACGACAGAAATGTATGAAACTCGATATATTGAATCATTATAAGCATTAGACTGGCTGCACGACAGATGTGGGCAAATCCTTGGGG
This sequence comes from Orchestes rusci, assembly GCA_958502075.1. Taxonomy (NCBI): domain Eukaryota; kingdom Metazoa; phylum Arthropoda; class Insecta; order Coleoptera; family Curculionidae; genus Orchestes; species Orchestes rusci. Next base: position 18,559,148 of record OY293306.1, read on the forward strand.
GCAGTGTCGACAGAGAACTAGATAACGACGAGAAGCGACAAAAACTTGTTTTTCCCATTGCTTTAATGAGAACACATTTATTTGGCCTTGACATTGAGATTTTTGACAACTAGTATCACATCCAAGTCATGTTGATACGATGAGAGCTGTCAAACGCGGGGCAACGAATACTTATAGTCCGAGCGTCCAGGCCCAGAATAAAAATTGTGAGATATTCTGAAGTCTGATAATAATATAGGAGGATTTTTGATCCTGTTTAACAAAAATAAGACGTGGGCCAATCGTAAAAAAAATGCCTGATATGTGTTTTTTATACTAGGTACTCAAAAACATTCAACAAAAACAAACATAAAGCATGATTGAAAAATCAAACGTTTATTTGACAATAATTAAAAATATGAACTCATGTGTACAGGGTTTTTCCTTATAATTTGCTACCACTTTAGAAACCCTATTAACAAAGATACAAAAAAAGTGTTCAAATGAAAGTTGCATGATTTTTCCTGAAGATTTTATAATAACTAAAAGAGAAAGAACATAATATCACCCTTGGAAATCGGGCAAATGTGGAAAAGTTTAACTTTTTCAAAAAAGAGGAAAATGAGGAGATCTTGAATATTATGTGATAAAATATGGGGCATTCCATTCAAAAAAATTAGACCTTCCAAAGTTTTCTGATCTTCAATGGCGATTTGTTCTTTCGCTTAGTAATTATGAAATATTCAGGAAAAAATCATGAAACTTTCATACCAACAATTTGTTTGTATCTATGTAGAGTTTCTAAAGGAGTGACAAATTATAAGGAAAAACCCAGTACACCAAATAAACATAAAGATATTCTACAATAAATCTACATAATATACATAATATCAAATATGTGATAAGATATTTAATTTTCTAATATTTTTTTTGTCGTCTTTTAGCTCTCTGTTAAAATATTTGATGGTATGAAAAATGCGCATTCTGATGAATAATTTTAAGACAAAATCTTTGGGAAACCGGGGACATGGATAATTGAACTCCACAGGGTTCATCAGATTAAATAAATTATGTGAAATCTGAAAATTTTCACTGCAAATTTCTTCAAAATTACTGATAAAAATGTTTTCCAATTGATATATATAATTTATAAAATCTTCTGGCGGAGATTGTAGTCCACCGAAAATTCCTTTCCCGTTGTCAAATCCTTTGAAGGTGGACAATAAATTGTTAATGTCTAACTCTTGGCATTGTCTGCCAAAGAGTTGACAATTATAACAATTATTGTGGATATCCAGTGCTCGTTTTACAATATAGCCACACACATAGGTAAACGCATTCTGTGTTGGAATGCTTTTCGTTCTGTAATCGTAGTCAGGAAGGGTAAGCGCTGTTACAGGTTTCATTTGAGATCCTTGGTCAATAATGTTGGTCATTAGTTTTGTTGATCTTAAATCGATTAAAACTTTGTCTAAATCATTGTTACAGTTCATATTATGGCTGTGCATATAGTTTTGACAAAAGAGTTTCCTAAACGCTCTCTGGAACTGTATGGGCGTTGGATTAACGTTATTTCCACTCTGCTGCCTTATACTGCCAAAGAAGTTTTCGATGCAATCTGTATCCAATCGCCTTGTCTTCAAATACCTGTATCCCAACGTTGAAAGCTTCTCCCATAGCTTTTTGAGACTATTGATGGTAATCTTCCAGCATGTGATAAATTTTGTTTTGTTGGTAATGTCTTCATTTTGCTTGTTTGTTACTCGAAGTTGATCCAAAAATCTCAATGTGTTATCTAGGAATTCCACTTGAAATGTAGATCCATCAAACACATTTTTAAATTTCGCTGGGTTTCTCAGTGAACACGAGTTCACTATGTCAAAAAGATTGTTGAATCTTTCGACCACCTCTGCTGTCGCAACGGCTTCTGGAGGCAGAGCACCCACTGCAATGTGCGTGTTCATTCCACACGCCACACTGTTACTTAAAATTTGGCTTGCAAGACTAACCTTCATTTTTTCAAAATTTGATGGGTTGAGGTGTGCATTTGTGAGTTTTGGAGCACATCTATAGAATTGTTCTTTTTCTATGTTGTAAAATTTTTCGATATGAGACCAACGCGTTTCTTTTCCATCAAAATGAAAAGTATGCTTCAATAAATTATTCCTCGTAGCTTTTATCAAATGGCATGGATCAAATATATAAAGGCAGCTACGTTCTCCTACCTGGAATTCTGGATTGTTTGGGGTTACACCAAAAGCATTTGCGAGCTGGATGAAATTTGTACCCATGTCGCTCGAAATTCCTTCGACGTTCAAACCAATATCTGATAGTTTGTGAATGCACTTTTCCAATATGGGCTTGAGATCCTTCACTTTTAATTGAGATCCTACGAAGAAAAATGCTAATGGCTGTTTCCATGACGAATATAAACCCCTGGCCATGATCACCAAAGCATTTTTGCAAATTACGGTGCTGCTATTCCTATTACCGATGTCTTCAAAGCCCACAATTTCATCAGTACCTGGACAATATGTCAGATTAGATTTCAGGGAAACCTCATCTATACACAAAATGACACGTTTGTCTTGCTCTTACATAGTTCTCACTTTTATTTCCAGGGCTTTGAATATTGAAGTATTTTCAAGTCCTGGTTTACATGTCAGTCGTTTAGTGAGGCGTTCTAAGCTTCGTTTTGTTGGAAGCGTCAGCATTTGGCGGAGGTAGTGATATGCTCGAGGGCTCAAAAAATAAAGTGTTAGGGCAAACTGCTTCAACTCCATGGAATACCGGTGTGATATTCGTTTTTTCTTTTTTAGATCAACATTCGTCTTGATTATTTCTGCGAGAGGTTCATCAAGAAAGACGTCACACAATTTGCAGAATTCTTCAACGGTACAATCATGCTGTTTTTTCTTCAAGACTTTGTTTCTTGCCATGGTTTGTTTCAAAATCCTTACTTTGTCTTCAAGTTTTTTCTTTCTTGGGGAGTTGGAGCTCAGATGAAGGGGGGTCTGACTGCAAAATGTTGACGAAGTGAGGGGAGGTGTTTTTTGGAGTTCACTTTGAGAAAGAACAAGTGGGTCACAAACAGTATCTTTGGAAGTACTGGGACCTGAAACTGAAATAAAAATCACTCTTAGTTCATTTTAGAACCAAGCATGAGGTTGCTACGAATTCGAGGCTAAGAATGGGGATCTCGTAAACCGTAAGAGATACAAATTCGTTTAAATGAGTGCAAAGTTGCGTAAAAAATTGAAAACGGTTTTGAAAAATTTCGGCATTTTGTTGAGCATCAAAATACACAGCTTTGCCCACACTTAAACGAATTTCTATCTATTACGAGATTTGTAGCACCGGTATATACAGGGTGTTTCAGTAAGCATGGACCCCGGCCATATCTCCAAAACTGCCCGACTTAAAAGTTCATGAAAAACATATTATCACCAAAGTGGCCGAAAGAAAATTCTGGAAATAATTACCAAGTTTGACATTTTTCTACTGCGCATTTGAAAGGTAGAAATTGAAATTATAAATTCCTGCGGGAATTCTCAAATCAAGGTAAGTATGTCTCTATCAACTCAGTTAGAAAGCTTGGACAATTTCTCATCATATTGGTTTAAGGCTCATTGACGTACCGACCTTCATTTGAGTAGGGGATCGAAGGTAGTGAAAGTGTAATTATTCTCCAAGTGGCTATATTCCAGCATTATCTCGTAGCCACATTAGTGATAATTTTATTTTTCTGAACTTCCAAGTTAATTAAATTCCGAGATATGGCCGGTACTCACCCTTAGTGAAATACCCTGTAGATATTTAATTGTAGCAAACATAATTCGTGAATGCAGGTAAGTTCTTACAATATGTTTTCAAAAAAGGCTGTTCAAAATCAGGTTTGCTATGATGCGGTTCTATAGAGGGACTGCTTTTCGATTGAGCATCCAACGGAGCAGCAATGATGACATCTGGAAAAAAAAATAGAATCTATGTACCTAAACAAACTGAAATGGGCATACAAATTATTGAAGAAATGCAGACAACCATTATAGGTATATAAAAACATGGAAACCAACCTGATAAGATAACAACTTTCTTGGGAGGTTCTTCCGTGGTACCTTCCTCAATATCTCTAATCCTTTTGAGAAATAATGTAGGTAACGCGTTGGGTGCCAAAAACTTTCTTTTACCTTTCTCCAAAATAAGATATTTTTCAAAATGAAGTTCACATAATTTGAAGGATTTGAACAACAATGCCACTTTGGGTAGCAAATCAGTTCGAAAACAAGCATTTATCCAAATTTTGGCTCTGAAACAAAAAAATATTTTCAGTTTTGTCATGTAAATAAGTTTGAAAAAATGTTAATGCTCAATTTAAAATTCTTTCTTTTTGCGCTGAATCCAATTCTATAATTAAAAGTTGGGGAAGCTATTTGAAAAAATTGTATTTTTTGACGCCACGGTTTCCTAGAACACTGTATTCATCATAATATACAATGACATGTAATTATTCACGATTTTCGGAATACTTTCTTATATTTCAGGAAAGCAATTGAAGTCGCCACTAGCTGAAAAATTCCGATCTGAATAATCATACTTTTGTCAGGTATCTAGACTTATTCAGTATGCCTACATATTATTGTCATTTATGATTTTCGGAATGGTTTTATTAAAATTTGTTTGAACAAGCTGGTGAGATTTAATTCTGTACTATATACAGAGTGTATATTAAGTACTTGTAAAAACATTTAGGGGTGAATCTTTGACTAATTTTAAGACCAAAAGTTTATATGAACATACGTCCACAACAACTTGTTTTATTTCATTTTATTTTTTAATTTTTTAAAACCAAGTTAATATTCAAGTTTCCCGTCATCAATATTCCCAGTGTCCCGAATTTTGTCCAATTGCCATATTTGTTAACAAAAATATAAGCTAGAAACCAAATAAAGTAGTTTTTTTTGGAAGCCTTGTATCTCAGAAACCAAGCTGTTGTGAACCCATGTTCATATGAACATATTGTCTTGAAATAATTAGTCAAAGATTAACTCTTAAAAGTTTTTACAAGTACTTAATTGACATCCTGTATACAGGGTGAGACGGGACGAACGGACCAAATTTCATATTATGGTTTATGGTGGTATAATACACCCCTGAAATAACTCCGATGTAAATAATTATATCCTAGCAGGTATTCAGACTAACAGAATCTTCACATTTTCACCTCATATTCCACTAATAAAAAAAACAGAAGATTTCTCAAAGATCAAAATTATTCATTACTGTTTTCGTAAACATAAATGCTCAACATCAGCACAAATAAAGAATCAATATAATGATAAATATGAATTACTTACCGTTTGGGATCTTTGGGAAATCCAAAGAAGGTGATTCCTTCCCCTCCTTTCGAACGACACCCGCGAAAAGCACAACTTCTTCCAGGCATTAACAAAACTTTTCGAAATAGATTCGATTAAGCAGATTAACTTAGCTTTTAATCTCTCAAACCACGATTGATCCACTGAACGACCGTAGCTAACGATAAACTCCATATGGTAACCAAGGTAACCGTTGAATTCGACAGTCGAAACTGATTAAACACTCGGACTAATAAACAGCTGACAAATCTTTTGACATAAAGTATCAGATCCCCCACCTAATTTTTTTGGCGGGAAAGTTTTTGTCGCTTCTCGTCGTTATCTAGTTCTCTTCTCTGGTGTCGATGAGAGCGGCTGACGGTTGAGGAACAGCAGTTTTGCTCAGAAATTTGTTTTGAATGTCACTTGGTTCGAAATGAAAACCACAGATAAACTTTTTCTTCAAAGAAGTTGAATCGAGGTCCAGTAAATCACGATTTCCTCAAAAATAATATTACATAATGTTTATACCAATAAGCACTTTTAATTGCATTGCATTAGTGATTGAAATATTTGAATAATCCTATTGCTGATTGAATATTTGGAAAATATGGGAAACATTCATTATTTATTTTTAATGAAATTTTAAATTATTGAAGAAGTCGTCTATGTAATGGAATATAGGTTCTGTTAAGATTAATTTTAGTATCAAGACAAGAGACATTGATGTTCAATTCATTATTAATTTCCAGGGTTCGTAAATATCATGATATTTATATAAATATCAAAATATCGGATATACAGGGTGTCCCAGCAAGGGTGGCCACCGGCCATATCTCAGAAACTACTGGACCTAAAAGTTCAGGAAAAAAAAAATTATCACTAAAGTGGCCACGAGAAAATGCTGGGAAATATTTATAACTTCGAAATTTTTCCGCTAGGGGGCGCAATCAAAGCTTAAATATTAAAATTCGAAATTTCTCCGGAAATTCTCTGATTGAGGTATATCTTTATCAACATGGTTAGAAAACCTAGACAATTTCACGTCTTTTTGGTACAGGGCTCATTGGCGTACCGATCTTCGTGTGAGTAGGGGAAGGTAGTGAAAGTGTAATTGTTCAAGTGGCTGTAACCTATTAACGACTTGTCCGATTTTGTTGCGTATAGGCTTGTTTAAAAGATAAATGTGAGTACTTTCGAACATCGTATCCAGTAGTGCGTGATTGTCTCCAGCAAAATTGCTAGAAGGGGTAACTTGAATTGAAAACAGTGTTTTTCATTTTACCGCAAAAATTTAAAGGGTATGGTATAATTCTGATAAGAGCATCGAAAGGTACATTAAATTTACAAGAAAAAACCTTTGAAACGCAGGTGGATATCTTTTTTCGTTTTCGAGTTATTGCCGAGAAAAGAGTTTTTGACACTCGAAAAGTTGTTTGTTGTGTAGTTCTATTGCATCCTGCTTTTTTTTTGGCTTCAATAATAATAACTAGTCCAAATTATGTAAAATTTATTGTTTTCATTTGTTATTTCAATAGAACAAAACTCATAATAAATGAAAAATATTTTGATGAGCATAAATCCCAATCTAATTATGTATTAAATATTGCAATGATGGGTTGAAAAAAAAATCTAGGTAGCTGTGGAAAAACATCGGCGGGTTTTCATGGAGATAATTGAAACAGATATTGCAATCATAACAATCTCTTAATTATCATTTTAACATTCTCTGTTAAAATGTCTTACACCAATGCCGAGGCTTTTGATATGCTCGCCGTATATTTTTAATGTTTTGGAAATGCTCCGATTGCGGCACGTGAATACGCTGCAAGGTATCCTGAACGAAGGCACTACAGCAGAAAGGTATTTCGGCGAATGGCAATACGTTTAAGAACAACGGGAAGTGTACAGCTCAATCCAGTTCCAATCAGAAGACGTCCGGTAAGAAACCATGAAGACAATATTATAAACGTTCTCGCTTACGTGGAAGCTTCACCGCATTTGAGCACAAGAGAAATTTCCCACCATCTAGGATTAAGTCGTTCTTCAGTGCTCCGAATTTTAAGAGACTTCAAACTTCGTCCATACCATCTTTCCTTACACCAAGCTCTATCAGAAGATGATTTCAACAGGCGACTAGACCATTGCTATTGGCTTCGAGAAATGTGCAACGAACATCCTCAATTCCTCTCCCAAATTTTATGGACCGATGAAGCCCGTTTCTCTAGTTCTGGAAATGTTAATTTGCATAACATGCACTTTTGGTCGCGGGAAAACCCACACTGGATGCGGGAAGTGGATCATCAAAACAGGTGGAGTGTAAACGTCTGGTGCGGAGTGTTAGGAAACAAAATTATTGGGCCGTATATTATTGATGGCCATTTAAATGGTGAATCACATTTAAACTGTTTAGAAAATGACTTGCAAATACTTTTAGAAGATGTTCCCATTGGTCTTAGGATGTCCATGTGGTACCAACATGACGGTTGCCCAGCCGTTTATGCACGGAGAGTTCGTGATTTTTTAAACAACCGTTATCCAGATCGCTGGATTGGAAGGGGCAGTTTGTTCCCAAGGCCACCGAGATCCCCCGATTTAACTGTGTTGGACTATTACTTGTGGGGACGAATCAAGGACATCGTTTACAAAACTCGTCCCACCACAAGAGAAAATATGATTGAGCGGATTGAGAATGCTATACATTCCATTGCACCAATTGAAATAGAAACAGCTGTTTCTATTTGTAGGCACAGAATTGAGAAATGTATTTTACAAGATGGAGGACAATTCGAACATTTATAAAGTTAAATAAAACTACACAACAAACAACTTCTCGAGTGTCAAAAATTATTTTCTCGACTGATGTTAACTTAGCAACGAAAAGCCAGCAACGAATTTGACGAAAATTCCCGAACGACCAGTGGCGTCGGCTTCAATTTACTATTATCTCTGAACAACGGCAGACGATTTGCTTTATTTCTAGGGCGATATAGAGTACCTATCGATGTATTTTTGATATAATATTTCATTGACCCATCCCATTTATGGAGATACAAATTGTATTTTTTTTTCGTTGCTAACATTCAAACCCCATTATCTCGGAACCAGAACATACGATTTGCTTTATTTTTTGGGACGATATAGAGAGCCTATCGATGTATTTGGTATAAATTTCATTGACTTGCAAGGCCCAGTTATGGAGAAACAAATTTTCATTTTTTTTTTTCGTTGCCAACATTCAATCCCTATTATCTCGGAACTAGGACATACGATTCGCTTTATTTTTTGGGACGATATAGAGAGCCTATCGATGTACTTTTGGTATAAATTTCATTGACTTGCAAGGCCCAGTTATGGAGATACAAATTTTCATTTTTTTTTCGTTGCTAACATTCAATCCCTATTATCTCGGAACTGGGACATACGATTTGCTTTATTTTTTGGGAAGATATAGAGAGCCTATCGATGTACTTTTGGTATAAATATCATTGACTTGCAAGGCCCAGTTATGGAGATACAAATTTTCATTTTTTTTTCGTTGCTAACATTCAATCCCTATTATCTCGAAACTAGGTCATACGATTTGCTTTATTTTTTGGGACGATATAGAGAGCCCGTCGATGTACTTTTGGTATAAATTTCATTGACTTGCAAGGCCCAGTTATGGAGATACAAATTTTCATTTTTTTTTTTCGTTGCTAACACTCAAACCCTATTATCTCGGAATTAGGACATACGATTTGCTTGATTTTTTGAGGCAATATAAAGTGTCCATCGATGTACTTTTGGCATGGATTTCATTGAGTTGCAAGGCCCAGTTATGGAGATACTAATTTTCATTTTTTTTTCGTTGCTAACATTCAATCCCTATTATCTCGGAACTGGGACATACTATTTGCTTTATTTTTTGGGACGATATAGAGAGCCTATCGATGTACTTTTGGTATAAATTTCATTGACTTGCAAGGCCCAGTTATGGAGATACAAATTTTCATTCTTTTTCGTTGCTAACATTCAATCCCTATTATCTCGGAACTAGGACATACGATTTGCTTAATTTTTTGAGGTAATATAAAGTGTCCATCGATGTACTTTTGGCATGAATTTCATTGACTTGCAAGGCCCAGTTATGGAGATAAAAATTTTCATTTTTTTTTCGTTGCTAACATTCAATCCCTATTATCTCGGAACTAGGACATACGATTTGCTTAATTTTTTGAGGCAATATAAAGTGTCCATCGATGTACTTTTGGCATGAATTTCATTAACTTGCAAGGCCCAGTTATGGAGATAAAAATTTTCATTTTTTTTTCGTTGCTAACATTCAATCCCTATTATCTTGGAACTAGGACATACGATTTGCTTTATTTTTTGGGACGATATAGAGAGCCTATCGATGTACTTTTGGTATAAATTTCATTGATTTGCAAAGCCCAGTTATGGAGATACAAATTTTCATTTTTTTTTCGTTGCCAACATTCAATCCCTATTATCTCGGAACTAGGACATACGATTTGCTTGATTTTTTGAGGCAATATAAAGTGTCCATCGATGTACTTTCGGTATAAATTTCATTGACTTGCAAGGTCCAGTTATGGAGAAACAAATTTTTATTTTTTTTTTCGTCGCTAACATTCAATCCCTATTATCTCGAAACTAGGACATACGATTTTCTTTATTTTTTGGGACGATATAGAGAGCCTATCGATGTACTTTTGGTATAAATTTCATTGACTTGCAAGGCCCAGTTATGGAGATACAAATTTTCATTTTTTTTTCGTTGCCAACATTCCATCCCTATTATCTCGGAACTAGGACATACGATTTGCTTGATTTTTTGAGGCAATATAAAGTGTCCATCGATGTACTATTGGCATGAATTTCATTGACTTGCAAGGCCCAGTTATGGAGATAAAAATTTTCATTTTTTTTTCGTTGCTAACATTCAATCCCTATTATCTTGGAACTAAGACATACGATTTGCTTGATTTTTTGAGGCAATATAAAGTGTCCATCGATGTACTGTTGGAATGAATTTCATTGACTTGCAAGGCCCAGTTATGGAGATAAAAATTTTCATTTTTTTTTCGTTGCTAACATTCAATCCCTATTATCTTGGAACTAGGACATACGATTTGCTTTATTTTTTGGGACGATATAGAGAGCTTATCGATGTACTTTTGGTATAAATTTCATTGACTTGCAAGGCCCAGTTATGGAGATACAAATTTTCATTTTTTTTTCGTTGCTAACATTCAATCCCTATTATCTCGGAACTAGGACATACGATTTGCTTTATTTTTTGGGACGATATAGAGAGCCTATCAATGTACTTTTGGTATAAATTTCATTGACTTGCAAGGCCCAGTTATGGAGATACAAATTTTCATTTTTTTTTCGTTGCTAACATTCAATCCCTATTATCTCGAAACTAGGACATACGATTTGCTTTATTTTTTGGGACGATATAGAGAGTCTATTGATGTACTTTTGGTATAAATTTCATTGACTTGCAAGGCCCAGTTATGGAGATAAAAAATTTCATTTTTTTTTTTCGTTGCTAACATTCAACCCCTATTATTTCGGAACTAGGACATACGATTTGCTTTATTTTTTGGGACGATATAGAGAGCTTATCGATGTACTTTTGGTTCAAATTTCATTGACTTGCAAGGCCCAGTTATGGAGATACAAATTTTCATTTTTTTTTCGTTGCTAACATTCAATCCCTATTATCTCGGAACCAGGACATACGATTTGCTTTATTTTTTGGGACGATATAGAGAGCCCATCGATGTACTTTTGGCATGAATTTCATTGACTTGCAAGGCCCAGTTATGGAGATACAAATTTTCATTTTTTTTTTCGTTCTCGGAATTATGACATACGATTTGCTTGATTTTTTGAAGCAATTTAAAGTGTCCATCGATGAACTTTTGGCATGGATTTCATTGACTTGCAAGGCCCAGTTATGGAGATAAAAATTTTCATTTTTTTTTCGTTGCTAACATTCAATCACTATTATCTCGGAACTGGGACATACGATTTGCTTTATTTTTTGGGGCGATATAGAGAGCCCATCGATGTACTTTTGGTATAGATTTCATTGACTTGCAAGGCCCAGTTATGGAGATACAAATTTTGATTTTTTTTTCGTTGCTAACATTCAATCCCTATTATCTCGGAACTAGGACCTACGATTTGCTTGATTTTTGGGACGATATAGAGTACCCATCGATGTACTTTTGGCATGAATTTCATTGACTTGCAAGGCCCAGTTATGGAGATACAAAATATAAAAATATTAAACCAGTTACAAACATGGAAATCAGAGTAAATGCTTGATTGAAATACTGTTCACAATAATTCTATTGTTAATGGCATTCTCATATTACTGAAAGTCGAGATGAAAGTAGTAATGTATCAAAATCTACCAAAATCTACTAAGGAAAATCTGCCTACCAAAGTTTTTTGAAAAAAAGGTGAAAATCTACCAGAAAAGTAGAAATCTACTAGATGTCGCAACGCTGGAAACACTAACACAATCAAATAATCAAATAAAACGTAAACCACCAGCAAGTAACGGGCAATCCCATGTCGTTTCGCTTGTTGACAAACACAGAACTGCTTGCAACGAACGGCGACGGGGAATACCCTGTGCTTTCGTTCGACAGCGTTGTCACCCTTGTCATTAGTTGCCTTGACGGCTTGATTAAAGTGAAATTAGATGAAATGCGATTTTCTATTCTATTTCATGGTAGTTTCTCCAAAAATCGTAAGATTTGATACCTAATTCATGAGATCGTGAGATCCGAACCAAAATCGTGTAATCTCACGAATAATTCGTGAGATCTGGCAACACTGGCGAGGCGGCTTGGTTTGGATCCTCACCAGGGTTGTTCAAAGGTGCACAATTGTGCACTTTTTGCCCGATTCAATGTCAAATTGCACAAACTGCACCCCACTCATGAAAAGTGCACAATTCACCAACCACCAACCAAAACTTATAGAGACAGGAAACATTGTTTTCTAGGTAAACCTCTCAATTTGCACACTCATACTCTGAAAGTCTGAAATTTCACTTTGTTGAGCCTTGATTGAATACTTGATTTTGATGAACTGTGACAACATGGCGTCTACCCACGTTGTTGTCGAGTGACGAAGCCGTCCGTTACCGACCCGTCAGACCGTCAAAATGTACTCCTTTTTACACAAACTTTCGAAGTGGAACTGTCAAATTTCTGCTTGGCAAACGAGAATTATATGCTAACATCTACATTGTATTTGTGTTTAAAGTCATGCTCACGCCAAATTCAATGTGGATGGTAGCATATGATTCCCGTTTGCCAAGCTAAAATTTGACAGTTCCACTTCGAAAAGAAATTCAATGTTCCTCTGACACGGCACTCATGAATTTTCCTCAAGAACACTGATCCTCACTCCAGTTCCAGAAGCTTACGTGAAAGCATTAAAAGCAAATTATTCGCAACAAGTCTACCTTATAGGCATTGGTTCGGGGACAGAAGTTGTTTTCGTTTCGGCATCTGAGCATTTTGAGCAGAGTTCTACCTACGAAAAGTGAATACACTGTGATAATAAATATTATTCTGTGATATCTACGGATTATTTGCTATAAGAATTATCTATTGTTGCAATTTGTTTTTCTGAGTTTTGAATGTTTAAGTTTCATTTATTTGCTTGAAGAATTTTGGTTTCGTTTTTTTCGGTAGTAGCAAAATCTACATGATAAGGCCCGAAGTTTTTCAAAATAGGTGAAGTCTGGACAAGGCAGGGATCCAAGTCTTGGTGCACCGATTCTAGCCACGAGATTTTCTTTTCTATACGTTCGCGTTGGAGACGTTGGCCGTTTTTTCAGTTGCAGTTTATGGATTTACCTGATTGAATTCACTTACTTGTTACTTCTCATTGTAGAAGAACTTTGTGTATTTTTTAAGGTTGATGTCATTTGTTTTTCTAGTTACTGAAAAAAATTTGTTGTTTTTTATTGGATATCTATAGGTTTAGGTCATTTTGCTTTCATGAGTTTTCGTTCAGTGACTTGGATAATATTGATATCGTTTGCTGTTTTTTTTACTTATCGAGATAATAGAATAGATATGGTATCAGTTTCAGTTTTTCACAGCAATAAAAGTGGGTACCCTTCAAAAGTGTTGGCTATTTCACTTGTTCTTTGGTTGTTTTTGTAATTTATTTAAATTTGACTTCATTATTTGGCTATTTTGCTTTTGGGTGGAAATCATTTTGTTGAGTTTTTTTGCAAATTTGGTATGAAATGTTGGTTTTCTGCCATTTGGTGCTCTTCATTCTATAGATTTTCTAGCTATAATCGAGTTTGGTAAATCAAAAATGCCCTTCAAGAAAAAGACAGATTTGATTGAGAATGTGGAAGAGGTTATTCGACTGGAATATCCACATAAATGTATTGGAGAAATTAATTTGAACAGTGATGCATTGAAACGTTAAATACGTTTGATTAACCGTTCCGAGATAAAATATCCATCTCAATTGGAAAGGTTTCTGTCAAGAAATGCTGATATTTTGAAAACAAGGTTAAAAGATGATATAAATTTTAAAGGAGTCTGCCACTCAACTCCTAACATAAGCTTCTCGACCGACTTTGCGATTCAAGAAGCTGATTTATCATCAACAATTTTACCAGTCTCCGTATTGTCAAACCAAACAAACAAATCAAGTGTTTCTGAGCCCGATAATCTTGTTGCTGGAAAGCTAATTAACAATAATACATCAAACGAGGCAGAATCCGATTTGTATTGTACTGCTTTAGTGTTACCCACACCCGAAAAAATTGATATACCTGAGGAATTGGGAGGATTATTTCGATTGGATGAAGGAAATCAGTCAACAGAAAGTCTCATTTTCCCAGAAGGGCCCATGAATGATCCGGACTTACCAAAAAGCAAATACGCGGACTGCCACATCCTAGAGGGAAGTTGGTTATTTGAGAAAAAATTTTTCAAATATATATTCGGAAAAAATGAAGGAATGAACTCCTACTACGCATATTTTATAGTTAGAAAGTTTATTAAAAAAATGGCCAATAACACATGCAATATTATTATTGAAGGACGTAGATATTGCAAGAAAAGTTCTGAATATCTATTGCTGGCCAAATGCATGCAGGATTGCTGCAAAAGGTTCAAAATAATAATTCATGAGTCTGGATCATGCAGTGTGTATAGCTCTTCAATGAACTACTTCCATCCACATCCCATAACGGGTAATGTACGAGGAATAGGAAGAGAACTTTTTAAACAAAAACTTTTGAAAGAAAAACCTTCCGCAGTTAAGAGGGAAAGTTACGAAGGCGCAGAAGGGCCAACATCGAAAAAAATATATATTATGCTAAAATTCCGAGTTACCTAACTCGGAATTTTGAAATTCTGAGATACCTAACTCGGAATTTTAATTCCGAGATACGTAACTCGGAATTTTAAAATTCTGAGATACGTAACTCGGAATTTTAAAATTCTGAGATACCTAACTCGGAATTTTAAAATTCTGAGATACGTAACTCGGAATTTTAAAATTCTGAGATACCTAACTCGGATTTTTAAAATTCCGAGATACGTAACTCGGAATTTTAAAATTCTGAGATACGTAACTCGGAATTTTGACTATGCATGAGACAGTGGGAGTAACTCGGGTTATTTGGCTGAAAAAAACCGGATGAAGTCGTATCTTTCGTGATCAGTGATCATTGTTTTGTGAAACTGAAAGCCAGTTCCAAGTTCACAACTCATTGAGGTAAGTGAGTTCGAGGTGATTGCTTTGAAATCATTGACTGTATGAAATATCGAACCTCTTATTCAAGAAAATGGATCTTTAATCGTTTGAGGATTATACAGTGTGACTCATTCAGAATAGAAATACCCTGAAAAACTGTTGGTTATTAACCGATTTCAACCTTTTTTTTCGTGATGTTAAGTTATGAAAGGTCTACTACGGGACAATTTTTAGAACGGTTTCGTTCAATATTCAAGGCATATTACAATACTTTTTCGTGATAAAAAATGGGGAATTTTTATTAGAGATTTTTTTATTTGATAAATCACTACGCCACTGGATTCAGAGCGCCTCCAAATAGATGTGACCAAAATTTCAAAGAAATATATTCATTAATAACACAGCTACGACAACTTGAAATTAATAAATTCTCCAAGTTAACGGTTACAACAGAATACCTTGCATCAACAGTTGCCATGGAAATTGGATTTGTTTTATTACCTATAACAATAAACTACAAATTAAATAACAAGATGTTCAAAATAGCATAACATTTGATGAAATAACGGAATTACATTACAATCAAGAGAGAAAAATTTTTTTTTGGTCACAGCTATTTTGAAGCACTCCAAATCCAATGGAGTATACGAAATTTGTAGGAATAACATAAATTTTGCGAATTTTTGAATAAAGGGAAAAAATACGCAGGCAAAAGTTTATTCTAACCCCCTTTCCAAACGTGAAAAGAGGGCAGTGAACAGTTTTTAAAAAAATCGTTGGGACACGTGAGCTGAGAAATGGATTGAAGTCTTCAATGCACCATTGCTTCTTTGATAACTGACGCAGAATCAAACTTTTATCAAACTCTAGACTGCCAATAAACTTTTGGCCACGAATGTACCTAGTCAGAGGTTGTACTGATAGAGAATTGTTTTTTTTTTCAGAAAATCTCCACTACTATAATTCGATTAGAATGGATTGTTGTGACAGGCTAGTTCGAAATTATTTTTTAATGGGCCTACAACAGAAAGAAATTATCTTATTTCTACAAACCATCCATGGAATTACAATAAGTCAAAGAACCTTGAAACGTGTTTTGCAGAAGCAGAATTTATATAGAAGAAAACATTTCTCAAACCTTTCAGACGTGGCCTCATTTATTGAAGATCAACTGAAAATATCTGGACAGCTACATGGATATCGCTGGATTCATCTAAAATGTATTCAACATGGATTTACTATCCCTCAAGACATTGTTCGGGAGATGCTGCTCCTACTAGATCCACAGGGAGTGGAATTTCGAAAACGGAAGCGTCTTCGCCGCCGGCAATATGTGAACAATGGCCCAAATAGTGTGTGGCACATGGACTCTTACGATAAACTAAAACCTTATGGCATATGCATAAACGGAGCGATTGATGGATTTTCTAGAAAAATCATATTAATGTCGGACGAACACCAAGTGATCCAAAAGTGATTGCTGGCTATTATTTGAATTCTCTCAAGATTTTAGGAGGTTGCCCAAGAACAATAAGAAGTGACATGGGCACTGAAAATGTAATTGTTGAAAGAATGCAAAACTGTCTAAGAGAACTATTTCCTCTGGATGGTCATCATAAGCCACCATTTCTTTATGGTAGAAGTACCGCTAACCAAAGAATTGAATCTTGGTGGTCTATTTTGCGTAAACAAAAAACTCAATATTGGATAAATGTACTTGAAAATCTGAAGGATGAAGGTCTATTCAATGGGACGTTTGTAGACAAATCTTTAATACAGTTTTGCTTCCTAGATCTCATTCAGGTAAGAAAATATTCTATAACTAGCTCAATTCTACGATCAGGATTATATTCTCATTCTCTATTTCGGTGTAATTAAGGTTATCATTTCTATAAAAGATCTAAAAATATACAGTGTGTCCCAAGAAGTTGCATTCAAACACTTTTCTATTGTCAATTTTACGAAAGAAAGTTATTCTTTATAAAAAGCTCTGAATGGTCCAAGACCTAAAAATGCAACAATCAGGTAACAAATATTACCAGTATCATATACGAGGTTTCTTAAACAACATGCATCCATTTCGCTCAAAGTTAAACTGCCTTTATTTGTGACAAAATCGAAAATTGTTATTTAAAAAAGTTGTCAATCATTTGTGAAATTGTCATTTCAGTTTTTGAAACTTTTGAAAGTGTGAATGATTATCTTATTTTGCCAATCAATTCTGTGAAATTGTGTATTTTTTCAAAAAAATTCGTCTGGAATGACTTGCAGTGATCATTATTTAACTCTTAGTGGTGATCTGAAGGCTCGATATGGCCATAAAAATCTAAATATGTATTAGACATTTTTGATCAATTTTTTTTTTTTACTGGCAGGTATATACGCTTATACGCATATTCTTTCATAATGTAATAACCAACAAGAAAACGTAGGCACCGATATTCAGCGCCGAAATCAGGACCTGGTTAATCTGCTTTCTTTGTGTGTGTACCCTTAACGCTCGAAAATCATTCAAACCACGATACATTGAGTGTATCGTGATTCAAACTGAAAGACATTTTATTTAAATTGCTGTCACAAAAACATAAACAAACTTGATTCTTTGCTTTGCCAGGTCTACAAGGATAATAAGGAAATAAGGTAAGATAATAATATAGTATTGTAGGGTGAATGATAGGGAGGCCTATAATAGGTGACGTCCCACCCAAATATTTTATGAGCATTTTTAGTCCCAAGATACCCCCAGACTGGCGCGAACTTGGAATTTTTTGACACTTCATGTCATATTCTACATGCAAATGTGTCAAGATAAATGCCAAAAATCTGAGAAAATTCGCCTCGAATATACGCGACGTTTTTGAAAACGTCACAGGCACCATATGATTGGTCGTGGCCGAATTTGGTATCCAAACAAGCTTTTATGACATTTGATTCTGAGTTTAAAATCAGTGTTTGTGTTTAATTTGGACTTCTTTGAACTATATTTTTGGGTGTATTACATATATTGTGTGTCCCTTTAGTGCGTATTTGATTAGCCGAGCGGAAAGTCAGCTTTTGAGGTAATGAAAAATGGTTTGTTTGGATATTTCCGTCTGACAGCTGACGTCATGACGTCACAGAAACCTAGCGTATTCGCGTCTGTCTGGGGTACAGTAGCCTAATTTATACCGACAACTTGGTCCGCGGACCAAGTACCAAATTCGGACTATATCCGAACCAAATATTTGGTTCGAATGGTGTAAACAGTTGCGGACTAAGCTGGCCCGCTCTTGGTTCGGTACTCGCCAGCAGGTGTACCGAACTAAATTTGGTTCGATCTCGATCAAAATGATGAGGTTATGTTGATTGTGATTATTGTGAATTGTGTTGTGATTTTGTTGGTTGGATTTCTAAGGCAGCGTACTTACGTATGTTTTTTTTGGTTACGAATTGTTTTGGTAAATAATTTCGACTTGTTTTTGACATTTGACGAATTGCACGCGTTGCAAGACGGTGTAAACGGGCGAGAAGCAAGCATTGGTCCTACCGAACTATCCCCAAGCTACAAGATTTTATACTTGCACTAAAGATTTTGTTTAGCGTTAATCGTGTAATTTTACTGTTAATTGCCTCACGTGAATGGTGTGTTGTTTGACAACGGATCAATATTACTCCCTTTTCCTGAAACTTGAATAAATTGAGGGTTACGAAAGTCTCACTTTGACAAGACGAGAAATGTCGGCGGCCATTTTCGGCCTTATTTATCATCTCATTGTCGCCACTGTCTTGTATTTAGTCACTAGTCTGGGGAAGCCTTTATACAGGAGTTGTTGATAATACTCGAACAGTTTCGAAAATATGACCATTGATATTCCTCGTAGATAGGTGTAATCACATTTGAGCGTAGTTTTCAATTCTAATAAACTTTTCTCAATAATAGTGTTCGATTTTGTCACAAATAAAGGTTCTTTACTCTTAAGCGAAAATCAAATTTTCTGACAAACCTAGTATTTCAGTGATAAGAGTAACTTTTTTTCGTAAAATTAATAATACTCTGTTCAAAGATAACTTGAAACGAGGTTCATATTGAATTATTGTAGTACTTAAATAAATAATGGTTCAAAATAGAATGGTGTTCGTTTTTTTACCGACAAATTGATGTATACATGATGGACCAAAAGTTAGTTATATGACCAGTAACTTCTTTGTTTCAAATGAAGACATGATTTTTTTATTTCATTTTTGAATACTGCGTGAAATTGTGAGTATATTTCATATCACATACCCCATACCCCATACCTATATTCAACCGTTTTCGAGAAAATGGCATTTTAAATCCATAATATTGATTATTTTTTGAAGACTGGTTAATATTTTTAGTGGTTGAAAAATTGTATTAAATGTTCATTCAGCAATGTAAAATTGCTGGCGCCTCTTGCCGGCGAATATAAAAAAAGGCAATTACGCGATTCTGTTTGTTTGAGTTGCTTAGTTACTACTTGTTTACGTTGCTGATTGGACATTCAATTGGATTATTGGACCAATGAGAGCATTAACCTGTTTTTTGAATAAAAAATACTACCTATGGATTTATAAGACCATTTTTTCGAAAACGGTTGGATATAGGTATGGGGTTGCATACAATATACTCGAAATTTAACGCAGATTTCAAAAATGAAATAAAAAATACATGTTTTATTTTTGAAACGAAGAAGTTGATGGTCGTAACTCATTTTTTGACCACCCTGTATACATCAATTTGTCTGTACAAAAATCGCATCAACCAATAAAAATCGACGTGTCTGGGCGTTCTCCAACAAATCAAAACCCTGAATATGAATTTGTTCCATATTTTAGCCTCTCACTGTATGGGTTGCATAGCTTTCTATTCTACTTAGAACAGAGTACAACCAATTTTGGTTGTACTCTGCTTACATCGTATTCCTGACTGATGGTGCCAAGTTTATAGATATTTAGTTGCTGTACTAAGCTAATAAGCTGTGCTAATACTATTTATATGTATCTTTCATTGCACTTTTTTTAGGATGACTTGGACCAGCTTGCTTACGAATGGAATACACATAAGATTCGGAGTTCTAGAAATCACAGATCGCCTGTGGCAGACCAATAACTATGTTTCAGGTTCGCAGTCTATATAATACGGAGAATAAATTGATCTCTATTCCTTTTCATGTTTTGAGTTGTTTAGATGAAGAATGTACATATCATGTTCCTGGTTGTGAAGAAGATATGAAGCAATTATGTGAAGAGCTCATTATAGAACATCGATATAACAAAGAAATTATTAGCCCGGATGATGCTGTGAGCTTGTATATGAATTAAAGAAGGAATGTTTATGAGTTGATGGCATAAATAAGAGTTAATAAAATCTCGAATCAATTTGGCAAGTTTTCTTTAGTTAATATTTATCAAAGTATCATTAACTATCACATAATTCACGATCTAGAAACCTATAATTTTTGCTAATTATATCCTATACATTTAATTGTTGAAATCGATTCATCATCGCTCAAAATTGCCCCGCGTCATAAAAATCTCAACTCATTATAGCTTATTAATAGAAAAGAAATAAAAAGGAATATTTTTCAAGCCACGACTGAATTCCACAAAATTTCCTTATACTTATACCCCTACCGTTACAATATGGTCATAGCAAAGATTTAGGTATAGGTATGTTTCACAGGTAAGATTTGGATTTGAGATTGTGTATTATTGACTTTACCGCTTTCGGCGATAATATTTTTACGTAAAGCAAAGTCCTGTTCTCAAAATCCGTTTCACAGAACTGAGATTATTATGCAAGTAACTATACAGGGTCTTTCTTTTACGGGGACAATAATTATTAGCCTAAGGTGGCGTTACACGGAGTGACGCGTTTTGTGGTGACGCGCAAGGGCGGATGACCATTCGCATCACAGAGTATTAGCAAAGTTTACCTATTAAGTAAACTTTGGTATTAGCACAGTTTAAGCTGTGGTATTAGCAAAGTTTACTTATTACAATGGTAAACTTTGGTATAAGTAAGTGTTCGCAAGACTTTTGTGGTTGAAAAATTTATTTTTTCGGAGTTTACTGAACTCGAGAGTCGAGATCATGGATGATTTGCCTGAACCCTAAAGAAAACACTACAGACAAATTATTGGGACGAAAAAACACATTCTTATTATAATTTATTTTTTTTTTCAAGACTCTAAATGAAATTTAGATCAATATTTTGGAGGATGAAAAAAAGTTTCAAGTAAAAGTTACTTTTTTTTATGAAGAATAAGATTATGCACTGAAAAATATAACTTTCCATTTAAAAAAAATATGTTGACCTTGAAATCAACATCAAGGTTGAAAAAAAATATGTTCGTTGTGTTTCCCCCTTGATACTAAACAACTTTTTTGAAACATTTTTTTCTAAAGTACATAGTTTTTGAGATAATTTAATGTGTCAAGTTAAATGCCTCACGACCCTGTATACAGAGTGACCCATTTGAAAGCGGGCCACCCTCATAACATTTTTATTTATGGAGCGATTTTGACGATTTTTTTTTTAAATGTGGTGAGTGGAAAAGTTTATTTTGAGGCCAGATGGCGTCAAGTTTTTTTCAAAATTCAAGGCCTACTAGATCATATTTTAGAGGCTGAAAAATCGAAAATCCATATTAGCGATTTTTTTAGAAAAAATCTGCCTACGCCACTGGATTCGTCATACCCTGAAATGGATCTGTACCAAATTTCATAAGAAAAAATATTAGAAATTAACGATTAATTTTATTATGCACCAAGAAGTATTTTACCCCGAAACTCTTGCGATAGCAAATCTATCAGAAAAAACTTATTAAATATAAACATTTAATAGATATTCTCATGTCAAAATACAATGAAAACAAACAAATGAGACTGACAACAATTACACACTGAAATAATATTTTTGAATTTCATAATTTTTATTTCAAGAAATTTGGTACAGACCCATTTCAGGGAATGAAAATTCCAGTGGCATAGGCAGATATTCTCTAAAAAAATCGCTAATATGTTTTCTGGATTTTTCAGCCTCTAAATATGCTCTAGTAGGCCTTGGTTTTTGGAAAAAACTGGGGCCATACCTCAAAATACACCTTTCCCCTCTCACAATTCAAGACAAAAATCGTCAAAATCGATCAATAAATTAAAAAGATATGATGGGGGCCCGTTTTCAAATGAGTCACTCTGTATAAACGTCTCTGACATAACTCACCCAAAAAAAATTATTTAGCAACGTTGCACCTGTCTGCTCTGTCATTAACAGTGCAGACGTCAGCGCCCAGCGGTCACACAAAACCTGAAAATCGAGTTCAACGGAGAACTATGGAAAAGTGGGGTTTTGGGTAGATAGGTACAGTGGATACCATTGGAGTTAGGTTAGGAAATTCGTAACCTGGTTAACGCCAAAATCCGCCTATTGTGTGCGAATTCCAATGGTATCCACTGTACGCAATAATACGAAGATATCTTTTTCTTAGATTTAATATTTTTTTAACAAAAAGTAGAAAAATGATCTTTGAAAACACAAAGCACTGCAGCTAGCTAGCGCAAAACACAACAAGTCATCAAACATTATTCGTAAAACAGAAAAAATAACATGAACATGATATACAGTATGACAGTATGTCCACGGGTAGAGTACCCTATAGGTATAATGAACCAAAATATTCATTTCTCGACCAAGTCACTCTTCATTCTGTTCTGCTTGTTTCGAAAAGTCTATTGCCAAACTTTTAATTTGAAAATATTATACAGGAGGCTCGAAAAACAAGATAACGTGAAATACTATTAGGTGTAAACTGCCTTTATTTTTCGTTTTGGTGCAAAGTTGCAAATAAAAAAAAGATTTATTGTCCCATCCAAAGACTGATTCTAAAATCTCAACTCATTATTCCAAATTTTATTTTTCTGTAATGTTTTGAAATTTTGTTTCCAATTTATTCAGTTTTAGATCATTTCACGTATCCATTTACCTATGTATGACTAACAATGTAAAATAGGCAAGGCATACGTGAAATGATCTAAGAAAGAATACATTAGAAACAAAATCTCAAAATTTTACAGAAAAATAAAATTTGGAATACTGAGCTGAAATTTTAGAATTAATCTTTGGGACGATAGGATTTAAAATCTTTTTTTTTTATTTGCCTTTTTGCTCCAAAACGAAAAATAAAGGTAGTTTGTTCTTGATAGTATTCCACGTTTTTTTGTTTTTCGACCCCCCTGTATAATATTCTCAGATTTAAAGTATGGCAATATACTTTTTAAAACCAGCAGAACTTTTTATAAAGAGTGACTTTTGGTCGAAAAATTAAATTTTTGCTCCATTATACCTGTAGGGTACTCTATCCGTGGACATACTGTAAATTAGTGAAATAATATTATGGATACCTATCAGGTCCTGAATGAAATAAAGTTATTTCTTCTGCCCTGCAATATAGAATCACAAAAAAAACTACACGTACAAAATCTTAAAACTAAAAAAAAGAAGAGTACTGCAGGGTATGACTGATAAAAGGCCTTATTTAACCTTATTTAACCAAAACACGATTGAAGAACTTTCGAACTTCTGAAAAATAGCATTCGATGCTGTATGTTACGAAAGCATAGAAGGGCCCCCTTATAAATATTTTTTTTGAGTATGTAAGTCGGAATTCTGGCTTACATCTCGGAATAACGTTATTCCGACTTTCATATAAGTCAGAATTCCGACTCACATCTCGAAATTGATTTATAAGTCGGAATAACGTTATTCCGAGATGTAGGCCAGAATTCCGACTTACATTTCGGAATTCCAACTTGTAAGTCGGAATTTAGATTAAAAAAAAATATTTATAAATATATATAATATTTTACGCTTTCGTACTAGACTATATCCATGCACCATACATTAGATTTTAAAATGTTGCTCATTTCTACTTTGAATGTTAAGTAGGTGTCTTTAGCATAGGATAGAGGCAAGACTAAAATATTATTGCAGGTATGAGAGGTTGGCCGTCTCGCAGTTCCTTCCAGATCGTTGAACTCGATCATAATAGTGTTGCACGTGATCATATCCGCCCCGGTACAGAATCGAAGGAACCTACAAAGCATGTCATTGTCCATCTCCCTGACAAACCTCTTCAGGTGATTGATAATTTTTTGTTTCTCTGCATTTAGATCTGCGTCGTATACTCCAATAAGCTGCTGGACAGCTTTGTTGCTGATGACGCAATTCTTATAAATATTTTTTATTTCGTCCATTGAAATCTGATCTCTCAAAACTTCGGACCAGCACTTCATTATGAACATAGGCCTTTGCATAAGAGTTGTGTGGGCCAGATCTTTCATAATGCCCGCAATATTTTCCTCGTTCACAATATGTCTGCAGTCAATATTGGATAGTACATCAGTAAGTTCAATACTATCTACCTCGGAGAAATTGAGAAGGGCTTTCCTCAGGATATCCGCATCCATCGGTGGAATGAAATTTAAAAAAGCATCTAGCAAATTCGACTTATACTCTCCCACCGACGCATACTCAACTAAGGGTTGAGCTAATTGTATGGGGAAATACCTTACTTGCTTGTATCCCAGCAGCAATACTTTTGCTATTGCTCGCCATCTAGCTGCAGTAAACGAATAATTGATTTCGGGAACTTTACAACTTGAACCTTCGCAAGCCCTTTCAAAGAAGTGCCCCCAGTATTCAGTCAGAGCATCTTTGAATACGCCTCCACCATCGAAAGCTATCTCCTTTTCTCCATTGGTTCCAATGATTTCGGTCTCGATGCTTATACTGAGATTTTCAATAATTTGAATTTCTTTGGTCAATTCTTCGAAAATTTTTCTCGGTGGAGAACAAAAGTTTTTCCTGATGATGCCGCTGCTTCAATACTGCTCGGGGTTAGAACTGCGGAATGAGACTCAGATGTCCAATCATTCGGCAGAACTGGAGAACTAATTGCTGATTGAGTGGTGGATACAGTGGAAATTTCGAATTGGGAACAAGTACTAATTTCTGATGATATCTCGTCAAGACCCATAATAGAATCGCTGAAATCCAGGAACTCTTCCAGCTCCTCAAATATAGGACTTGGAGAAGGTACAGATGCCTTATTCGTATTTCCCGCTCTTGTTTTTTGTTTTTTGTTTCCCAATGGAGAATCTTCTAGCTTGCTGTTTGTAGCAAGATAAAATCTTAACGTGCTTAATCCTGTAACTCTATACATATGACCTATTGTCATATTCTGGTCGAAATGGTGCTCTTTATAATCTAGAAGATCATATATGCAATCTGACAACTGTGTACCTTTGCAACTTTCTCCACCGGGAAAAAACAACTGCAAAGCTTTCTGCAAAATATCGTTTTGATTCGACTCCTTCGACATCGAAACGCTCCTTGTTCCACCGTCGTTCCGTTCACGAACCGATTTTCCATTATGCATCCATCCAATTGTAATCATCCGTGTAGGTTTGGAATGTGGATGTCCGGACCTGGAGGCTGTCGATGTTTTTTTTTGGTCCACCAGTTCACTTGATGCTGACTGGTGCAATTTTATTCTATCGATGAGGCTTTTCCTTCGTTCATGTGATTTCGAATATGAACCACTGCAAAATTTCTTCACAGCAAGGCGGTCTCCAAGTTTTGGGATGAGTGTTTTCAGTTCCTCGTCTGCCATCAAACCTATGATCATCATGTCAATCTGAAACAAATTAAAGAGATTTGGATGAAAACTTAAATCTCTATAGTTTTTCTGGAAATTCTTTAGAAGATAACCCTCTCTGCCACAAAATGTAATAGGTATATCAAAATATTCAAAATCAAAACATGTTCTTCGTGAAGAAACGTAGAGAAGCCTTGGATTCAAAAATTATACTTACGTTTGAATTTTGAATAAATTTGATTTTTGTAATAATGATGTACAGTGGTTTCAATTTAATTTGTCACACTTTCAAAAGGCTGTGAAATATTTATTTTTTGAGCTTAAAGGTCCACCAAAAAAAGAAATTGTAGGGTTTTTCGTCATGATACTAAAACACAAAGATATGATCTATTGCTGAACGAAATTAGAACCGATCTGCGCATGTCGTCACTGCGAGCCAAAACTAAGGTTAGAGGAAAAACATCAATAACGTTACCTAGTTACCATTTGCTGGTCAAGATTTGAACTGGCTTACGGTTGACGTCCTCACGTGACATTGATTGTATAGGTTTGGGGTAGGTCACGTGATGACTTCTGAGGAGGATGTACGAGAGTTTAGGTTGTTTGTTTTAGTATCATGGTAACCCGCAGTTACCTAGGTAACCTATGAATTTTGAGGTTTGGACACGCAATGACGTCAGCGAAACCTGCGCGTGAGCATATCTTGTTTGTTATAGACTGTGTTCGGGGAGCACGCTATTGGCGCTATTTGGTGCTACGTGCTGTTCACGGAGCAATTCTGTAGCACTATAAAGCGCATCTGTGACGTCATTGTTTCTGCAGAATACGTCATCACTCACGCTATGAAATGCTATTTTCATCGAGGTGAGGCACCGATAACGGAAAATAGCGTTAGCGCTATCTCGTGCTATAAGTGCTCCGTGAACAGTCTGTTTATTTTTGAAAAATTCAGAATTGCTCGTGTTTTGTGGACTATAAGACGTACAAGTGTTCCGTAATATGTGCGTTTATTTCGAATAAGTCAAGTTTTAAGTAGTCGGTATAAAATAAATGTTTATTTTGCTATAAAATTATTCAACCCAGAGACGGAATCGTTTGAAATGGTTAAAGTAGGTAGGTACTAGTACGAAGGTATCAAGAATTTTGAGTACCTAACTCCTCTTCCTCCACATTCATGTATAGGGTTTAGTGAAGGCATAATGATCAAGTCATAAGTCACTTCATTAATGCATATAAGCATAAGAGATTTGAGTGCATGTTTATGGAAGGCGTTATTTAATACATAGCATCAGTCAAATATAATCTACGAAGTGTGTGGGGAGGAAAGTCCTTATCTTCACTAGCTAACCCAAACTAACCCACACACTTCGTGATATGTATCTTCACCCTGGAAATGAAATTGACAAATTGAAATATGATCTAGCCTTAATTTGAAAAACCCCTCCTCAAAACTAATCACTCCAACAAAATACTTTGAATTCATCTGGTATTTTATTTTCAGTTTCGTTTTCACAAAACAGTAACTTTAAAACCCAAATAATAAAACAGTGTGAGCTTAGTTTGTTTTCTTCTCGTCGTCATCATCCAATCTTGTCGTAATTTGGTGCATTAAAGTTAAAAGTTGTGAACTTTTATGTTATATGCTAATCATTGAGACTTATGTACATATCTTTTCACTGAACACTGTAGTCCGTATTCATACATTTAACTGTGATGACTTATGCACTAAAATAACGGATTGATCAATAATAATTTATGCTTATGCGTTCGCTAAACCCGGCATCAAAACATTGCATCTATCAACCGCCATGTGTGTCATTCACCAATATGCTCAAGTACGCCGTTCACGGAGCTCTATAGCGCCAACGCTATGAAACCTCTCCGAACAGCGAAAATAGCATTTGCGTTCCATAGCGCTATAGCGCGTCCCCGAACACACCCATAGTATCATGGTTTTTCGTAAAGTTTTGTGCTATTGAGACAAATATTTTCTTAACTGTCAAATGTCAAAATTATTGACATAACTGACTTTTTTTTAATGACACACCCTATACAGGGTTTTTTTTACAAGAATACTAGTCACAATTTCTGTAAAAAGTAGTCAGTGTATGAGGTCAAGTGAATATTTTTCAAAGTTCAAGAAATTCGACGCCTACAAGAGCTAAGCGTCGCGACGCGTCGATAATAAAAATCGGTTTCAGGACTTTGAATTTACGCGTATGCGAAAGTCCATGTATTGTTATTAGTAAATTATATTGGGATTTACTCGAACTTATACAGGGTCCTTCATTAGTGCGTCGGGCAATCTTAGCGTGGTTATTTACAAAAGTAGAAAAAAAAGTTTTATACAAAAGTTGTAGAATGTGACTTTATGCATATTTTAAAAATATTTTCAAACATACAGGGTGCGTCACAAAAGTATGGCACGAAAAAGTATGATTTTTTTAAATGGAACCCCCTGTATATTGATTGATATTTCAATTCTTTCTTCTATTTGGAACAAAAATTGTGATACAACTAATGTTCCTAAATTCAACCGTTATCGAGATATCGCGTTTTAAAAATGGCATTTTTGCAACTTTGGCATGCTATAAAACTCAAACTATTCAAGTTAGAGGAAAATGGATTGCACATTCCTATCTTAACTTTTCAAGAGCTATTCAAGGAGATTAAATCCATTATTGTGAAAAAATGTCAAAATGTGCCGAAAAAAGTTGACAGTTGACGTTACCTTCTATCCAAATGACAGAAGAGCTCTTGAAAAGTTAAGATAGGAAAGTGCAAACCATTTTCCTCTAACTTGAATAGTTTGAGTTTTATAGCATGCCAAAGTTGCAAAAATGCCATTTTTAAAACGCGATATCTCGATAACGGTTGAATTTAGGAACATTAGTTGTAGCACAATTTTTGTTCCAAATTGAAGAAAGAATTGAAATATCAATTAATATACAGGGGGTTCCATTTAAAAAAATCATACTTTTTCGTGCCATACTTTTGTGACGCACCCTGTATGTTTGAAAATATTTTTAAAATATGCATAAAGTCACATTCTACAACTTTTGTATAAAATTTTTTTTTCTACTTTTGTAAATAACCACGCTAGGATTGCCCGACGCACTAATGAAGGACCCTGTATATTTTACGCCTTTCTGATTTTACCGGTTTAGAGTAAACATTTCTTCATTGACAAAAAATGCGATTACGGATGATTTTCACAAGAATTTTTTGTCAACCAAGAAATCTTTACTGAACCAGTTCAACTCAGGAATGATCAAGATGAATGGGTTGGAGTAAGTAACAAAATAGTTTAAAAATAACTTGTACTTCCGCATGCGCGTAATTTCAAAGTCCATGCAATCTGCAAGCGATTGATATTTTTGATGCGTCGCGACGCTTAGCTCTTGGTAGGCTTCACATTTTTTAAACCTTGAAAAATATCTACTTGACACTTGACGTCATACCCTGAACACTTCTTGCAGAAAGAGACTAGCATTCTTGTAAAAATCATGCGTGATCGCATTTTTTGTCAATCAAGGAATGTTTACTATAAACTTAAACTCAGAAATCTGTGGGTTAAATAGGATCGAGTGAATGACAAAAAAGTTTATGAATAAGCTGTTCTTTCGTATGCGCGTAGTTTCAAAGTCCCTGCAATCAATTTATATTTTTGACGCGTCGCGACGCTTAGCTCTATATTGGCATCGAATTTTTTCAACATTGGAAAATATCTACAGGACCCGATACATTGACTTCTCTTTACAGAAATTGAGATCATCTTTCTTGTAAAAATCATCCGTTATCGCATTTTTTGTCAATCATGAAATGTTTATTATAAACCGTTATAACTCAGAACTGAGTAAGATAAATGAATTCGACCAAATAACAAAAAAGTCTATAAATATCACGTACTTTTGCATGCGCGTGATTTCAAAGTCCCTGCAATCAATTATTATTTTCGACGCGTCGCGACGCTCAACTCTTGGTAGGCGTCGAATTATTTCAACTGTGAAAAATAACTACTTGACCCCATCCAATGACTACTATTTACAGAAATCAAATATTTTTATTCGTTTCCAAAATATTGCCGTGCGGAGTTTCAAGTGAAAAGCCCTGTATATCACATATTTAGAAAGGCGTCTTTTTTCTGATCACGAAAATATAGCACACATGCCCTTTTTCTATTTAATAGTTTAGAGGAAATTGGTATAAATCTGATTAAAATTGAGATTTACCGGCGTTCTTTATTTGGTTTCCAATAACTGGTATAGTTCTTGTTTAGAATATGTACTAAGATATAGAAGATTTTTTGGATTATAAATACAGCATTTTAATAATTTACTCAAGTCAATAAGTATACACATATATTTATATTCACCAACCTACTGTAAAGGAACAGTATTCACGTATTACATTTGACAATTCGAGTGCAACACCCTGACAATTATTGGAAACAAATGAATAAACTCGTGTATCTTCATGCTAAAAAAATACAATTTCAGTCATATTTATACCAATTTCCTCTAAACTAAACTTTCTAAATATGTAATGAATTAGGGTGGTGCCGTTTTAAAAAACGTAAGTTATGTCAATAGTTTTGACATTTGACAGTTAAGAAAATATTTGACTCAATAGCACAAAACTTTACGAAAAACCCTACAATTCTTTTTTTTTGGTCAACCTTTTAGCTCAAAAAATAAATATTTTACAGCCTTTTGAAAGTGTGGGTGACCCGAAAAGAAATGGGTCACACTGTATACTACTTATAGTGTATTAGAGACAGAAAGGACTTCATGAACGTTTGCATAGGCTCTCTCCAATTGAGCGAAACTCTCAATGGACCCCTTGACATAGTGAGGAGTGGGGCCAATGACTGAGTAACAGTGCATCGGTGGCTGGTCAGAGGAAGCAATTAAAACATAATTTATATTTTTATAATATGAAAGTTGATTTTTCAAAATTAATCCATTTTTTTAAGTCCATTTCTTCCAGCGAAAAAATACACAGGCTCTTTTTTGTAGAAAATGTTGCATAGAATAATTCAGTACTCTAGTATTTTTTCGTTGGGTGATCTAGTTTTCGAGTTATTCAAGTGAATCGTAAAAAAGTGACCTACAGAGACCCCCCTCCACTTTAGCTCACCCCCTCTCCCCACACCTATACCAAAATTCGCAAATACCCATTTTTTTCCCTATCCGGCATTTTTTGGTGTTCGTTGCCTGAACTATAGGTGTAATCAGATATTTAAATGAAATTTTGAATTCTTATCAACTTAAGAATAGGTTGTTAAAATATTAATGCGTAATTTCTTGCCACCCTGTATAGAGATTTGACTGGAAAAATGTTATCGTACGTATCTCCGAGCCTGAAGAAATCCCAACCTTATTCTACTCACTTTCTCTGACTTCATCTTTGATAAAGTGTCTTCCGTTACTGCTCCTCTTTCTTTGAGAAAATCTTCGAGTTCGGTCTCCATTATGCGGGTCGAATGTAATCCTACTTCTTTCTGATAAAGTTATTATCAATGCCGAGATCAATGCCTAAAGATGAAGAAAACAATAAATAAGTAAGTAATATAAGTAATACAAAAGATTTGAAAATAGAAAAATTCAGTTAGTTAGTTATTTCTTATGAGAATTGTCTGTTGATTGCTCAAATTAATTTCCTTAAATATTTCATTAGTTCAATGGTGAGTTTTTGTTAAAAAAAGTGTCAATCTTATCTATAACACGTTGTCACTTTTACTTTATAGAAAGTCCTGATGAAGAGAAAATAAAGTTGATGGTGGTTATAGAATACAAAACGTCGTGAACAAAATTTGAAGACGTCATATTGTAGAATAGAAGAAATTATGAAACATTCAAATATGAACTGACTGTGTATCGTGAACGAATAGTTTCTGAAATATTCAATGCCGGGAATATACATTGGGCCAGGGGCTAAATTCCGTGTACATTGTGGAATTCTATAGCAACACGTCGCTTTCCCATCATTTTACACAAACAGCGACGTGTTGCTATGGAATTCCACAGGACACGGAATACGGCTCCAGGTCTGACAAACGTCGGCCAATACAAATGAGTAGTTGGTCTCTTTGCCAGGAATTGCCGCAATTGGGCCAAGTTTGCCTGACTTCGCTTCGAAATCGAAGGAATTTTTGCGTCGTTTGGTCAGTATTTGTGCCGCCTCCCGCTCACATATTGGTACTTGATTGTTTGTTGGCATAGGTTCCGTATGATTGCCGTATGTGAACATTGTTCAGCTATACAGGGTTAGAAGAAATTAACAGAAGGTCGCTTATTTCAAAACATACACGAGTTAGAAAAAACTGACTAATATGAAAGTTGAGGGGCTCTTAAAAATCTACATATCTGTAATAAATTGGAATATACAGGGTCGCATTTTTTAAAATTTTGAATATCAATGGTTATTTGAATTCTTCATTCAATTTTGAGCAAAATTGTGATATTCATATTCAACCGTCATCCAGATATCGCGAATAGGTCTGTCCACAAACTTCAGTTTTTTATTGAAAACGTTAGATATAGGTGTAACATAAACCCCCATAAAGTTTTTAAAAAAAATAGTCAAATATTTTCTGCGTTATTCGTTATACAAATTTGCTAAAACGCGTAGAGGCTAGAAAAAGAGGGTGACGTCACCTACGCGCTTATTTACTGTAGTCGTGGGTCAATATCACTATACAATAGGTTGTCTCACTTCGCCTGAGGACGGAGGGGGGGAAAATATGACGTCATCTGTTTCTAGCGGCTACAGAGTAGACTGAATTCTCTCATTTGATTGCATTGGTCTGCATTGTATCGTATCATGTGTCATTCGCAAGGTTGCCGGAAGTACTGTTTTAACAGGGAATCTACTGATTGCGTCCATGGGTTTCTGCTCTACTGTTTTTGATAGGGACCATCTGGCAACACTGGGAATAGATGACGTCATGACCGTAAAAGTGAAGCAACCTATTATTGTATAGTGATCTTGGTCATGGGTAACGTACTGTAGCCATAGATACAGATAAATAAAACATGACTGGTGTTATACCTAGGAGTTATTGGTTATACACGGTTCTGCATTATAAATAATATTATGGTGGCAAGAAAGTGGTTTTGTGCCTTAGTGCACAAACCGACAAGTAAGTATAGGACGCTAAAGATAGTTTTTGTGAGTACCCAATGCAAACAGCAAAAAGAAAATCATGGTTTGCGGCAGTGAGACGGAATTTTGAAAACGCTTGAAAGCCAATGAAAGGAAACACTTTGTCAACAACTACATATTATCACAAACTACGTCACGTCTACCTTCGGCAAATTCTGTGAATCTCCTTTCTGGAAACCGTGCTCCATATTTGCGGATTATAAATAAACTTTCTTAATAATTAATGGGAATGCTCTATACTGTCGAACTCAAAACACATGTGAACTCTAATATTGTTTTGACAGCTAACGTCACAATAATTCAATACAACTACGTTCCGTCTTCCAAGCAGCAAGTATCTGACGTCACAGTGCGTTTTTTTCGCTGAACAAAAGCACTCAATTTCAACGGCTGCTGTTGTATTTAAGATTGATTTTTTTCAAGCACGCTTCGAATATAGTTATTATCATATCCAAATCTTTGTTTTACAATACTTTCAATGTATATTAATTTTTTTGTCGACAGATCTATTATAAATACACCGTTAGGTATTCAAAAAAAAATGTTACAAGAATTTAATTTTTAAAATCTTCTTTTTATCATTTTTTCTTGTTTTTGCTGGCAGTGCGCACTTATTGACGAGCCGCCCCTGATTACTCTATAGACAATCCTGCAAAAATTATTTTGGACACAATGAATGGATCAGTGAGCATGAAAAACGATTTTTCTTTCATTTAACCGACCTGCTTGTATTGTAATTTTTCGAAGATAGTTCTGGCGGTATCACTTAAAACCGACACCCTGTATTTATCGCTCTCTATCCGTTGCCGGCTTTAGGCTCAATGTGTTAAATTTAGAGTCGAATCTCTCCATTTTATATCTTTAAAAATTGATATGGGTATGGGGAAATATGAATTCCTATCTATTTGACTTACCCATCAACAAAATGTGAAAACCTGTGAAACTCGAACTACAAACTATACACATCACCGATCAACGACTAGTTGCACATCTATGATCTACTTTGATCTTCTAAATTTTGGCCGCGTTCTTTCGCAACTGATTGCCGAGTCACGCGTTTGAATCAAATAATCACGTGACAACGTAACATGCCCAAAAGAACGAATCATGTGACAATGAATCATGATCATAAAAGTCCATTCGAAAGAATACGCCTTTATGAAGGATCTACTTTATGCAGATTGGGTCCGGACAAGTTTGACAGATATAATTGCGTCCACTGCGCGCATCGTTATCAAGTTGCCAGCATAGGTCATGACGTCATCATGAGTGTGCTTTTAATTTGCAGGGCAATAATTATAACAAATAACAAGTATTATGTTATCTAAGAGACAACAATAACAAAATGTAACTATGTTAGATGTTCAAATATTTCTTTTTTTCAACGTATGCTACTTTTTTAGGGATAAATATATTTCAGGTTTCCATGGCACAAAATTAAATTGTGATGTTTACCTCCTACCTATAATATCTCATTATTGAATACTTTTTCATTAATTGCATCTATACAATGTATTGTTTGAGCTTAGTAAAGCAATTATTTGTAAACATTCATTATTATATTTTGTATCGATTCTCTTGTGGATTGAATCTAAAAATTCTCACAAATGAACCTTTACGAAATTTGAAAAAATAAAAAATCACATATCTAGAAATTTAAGCAAAAAAGGGCCAATTTGCGTAATAAAATGACATCATTGAGCATTTTGCTGATACCATTTTATAATATAGTCTTATTATAAAATGCTGATACTCATTCATCAGAAACGTCACATTATTAGGAAATATGTACTTCTTTGATTTTGCAATAATCAATTCTTTTTTTAGGTTCCACTGAAGAAGAAGGTAGCTTTCGAAACGTTTGAAGTTCAAAGGTTTTGTCATTTACAGAGGGTCTTTTTTAGATAACAAAAAAAAAAGATAGGATAGCTATCTCTATGTATTACAGGGTGGACCAGAAGTAATGGGACATACGGTAACAGTAGATTCTTCACACAAAAATATTGCGATAGACCTCAACTTGTCAATTTCGAAAGTTGATATTAACAGAGATACAGGGATACAAAGTTGAATTTTAATTTTTGATTTTTTCAAATAACTTTTGAAAAAATGAAGTTATATCGATGAATTTTGATATATGGGGATTGTTTGACATGCAAAATTCAAATCTGAGCACGGAATTGCTTTTACTTGTAGGGGTCGCCACTTACACACCTTTTCACTCATTCAAATAGTCAGAACTTTTTTGTACGCACTCGTACATCTTTTTAAATTTGAAAAAATGATTTTTCCATCATGTTAACATGAAAAAGGTATACTTTGTAGAAGTGCCTAGGAGTAACCTTTTTCAAGAAATTTGAACTTGAAGTAATCCATGCAATGTGGTTTTAAATGGAAAATTTTGAAAATGAACATAGGAGGCTTTCAAAACGGCGTTATCATGGTAATTTTGACTTTAGCATGTTTCTTGATTTGAGAAAATAAATCTAATTTTACATTTTTTTCACAAATAAAATTGAAATTTTTTATGATTTTTTTAAAAAAAAATTTCTGATTTTTTTTTTATAAGAAACATTGAACATCGAAACACTTGTCAAAATTACCGTGACAACGGCGTTTTCGATGCCCCCTATGATAATTTTCAAAATTTTCCATTCGAAACAACATTGCATAGATTACTTCTAGTGCAAATATCTTGAAAAAGGTCACTCCTATCGACTTTTATAAAGTGTACGTTTTTTACGAAAAAATTACAGAGAAATCATTTTTTTGATTCAAAAAAAATGTTCGAGTGCGTACAAAAAAGTTATAACTATTTGAATGAGTGGAAAGATGTGTAAGTGGCGCCCCCTACATGTAAGACTTATACCAAGGCCAGATATGAATTTTGCATGTCAAACAACCCCTATATACGAAATTTCATCGAAATAACTTGAAGTTGAGGTCTATCGCAATATTTGTGTGTGAGGAATCTACTGTGTTACCGTATGTCCCATTACTTCTGGTCCACCCATAAAGTGAGGACGCGTAGGTTGGAATAAATTCATTCAAAATTCAGGGGTTTGTTTTGTGGAAAAACGCACGGACACGTCGACTTTTATTTTCAACTGCGGCTATTTCGATGATAATTTTATGTGTACAGGGTGAACCAAAAATAAGTTATCATCATGAACTTTTTTCAAATCAAAACCACCTCTTTTATTTTATTTCCGAATTCTACATCTAAGTATGGTTTCATGTACCATGTCCTTAACCTAACCCCAACAGTTATCGAGAAATGTACGTACGATTGTTCAGAAACACAGAGTCCATTTGATCAATCGTAAATTTCTCTTGGGGTTAGGTTAAGGATATGGTACATGAAACTTATTTGGAATGTGATTTAGAATTCAAAAGTGAAATAAAAAAAGGGGATTTAAATTTGAAAAAATGCAGTTGGTGGTTATTTTTGGTCCACCCTGTACACATAAAATTATCATCAACATATTAGAATTTAATGTAGAATTCGAAATTAAATTAAAAATGGGGGTATTAATTTCGAGCAAAATTGGGAACCTCCACGAACTACTTCAAACTCGTTTAAGATAATCGTTTTGCCATACATAACTCAAACAAAACATTTGTTTTTAAACATTCAAACGTCGTTTTTCAACTGAATTGAGGTTAGGTACATTTTGTGCGCACGCGCAGAAACGCAAATCAATACTTTCTTCCATTCTTAATAGTCAGCTTAACATCTTCTGTTATCGACACGTTCAATCATACCAATATGACATGTCCTGTTATCTTGTTTGCTATCTTTTCCCTGTTATCATAACATAACAGATTTGTGTTAAAAATAACGTAAACGTTCCATCAAAGGATAGGACCCAATCATTACTTATTTGTATCGATAAAATAATGATTGTATCTTAATATAATATGCTCGTACTTACCTCAATGAATGGTGGACACGGACTTCAAAAATGTATATATTGGATATTCCATTCAATTTCTGTCTCACAATGATGATCACACACAGAAAGGCAGCTACCTAGGTACACCTATTTAATCCGATATTTTCGAGCCAAATAAATGATAATCGCGTGTTACTCTCGTCGTTGTCTCATGTACAGTGAAAATTCTAAGTTACGTATCTCAGAATTTTAAAATTCCGAGTTACGTATCTCAGAATTTTAAAATTCCGAGTTACGTATTTCAGAATTTTAAAATTCCGAGTTAGGTATCTCAGAATTTTAAAATTCCGAGTTACGTATCTCAGAATTTTAAAATTCCGAGTTAGGTATCTCAGAATTTTAAAATTCCGAGTTACGTATCTCAGAATTTTAAAATTCCGAGTTACGTATCTCGGAATAGGTATCTCAGAATTTTAAAATTCCGAGTTAGGTAACTCGGAATTTTAGCATAATATATTTTTTTTTCGATGTTGGCCCTTCTGCGCCTTCGTAAAGTCTCTTGAAGGTGAAAATAAATCTCGCAATTCATGGCGATCTTCAGGACATCAAATCCACATTGAGAAAAATCAAGTCAGAGGCTTCCCAAGTTTTGGATAGAGACCGAGACGATATAATAGATTTAGTCAAACTGCAACGCGAGCACCCCGAATATGTACAAGAAATATCTGTTTCTTTTAACGTCAAGGTGTTCAGCATAGAACAATTGAAATGCTAAAACAAGAACATAGAAATGGAGTGCTCCCTATTATATACTTTGACGCAACAGGAACGGTTGTTAGAAAACCCTATGATGATTCTAAAAGGATATATCTTCATTCTGCGGTTATTTTCATTTCAAATACGAAGCGAATCGTTCCTGTGTTTGAAATGATTTCTGAAAATCATTTTTCGAAAACAATTTTCAAAATAATTGATGATTTTAGGGTATTTTGCGAAGAACACGACAGTTGGCCTGTTTTTGGGAGCATTGTGACTGATTTTAGCTTTGCGAATATTCACGCCCTAATCAAAGCTTGCAATAACATGGACCTACAACAATATTTAAAGAAATGTTTTGAGATTGTGACAAATCAGTCCAACTTTGATGAAGATTTCATCACTGTCCACTTATGTTGTGCGAATTTTTTAAAAATGATCTCAAAACATGTAAATGAAGAATTTAGTGATGAAAATCGTATGATAATGAAAGATTTTGTCGCTGTTTGCATGGTGCTAAATAATTTGACAGACATCACTGAGTGGTTTTTCAATATGACAATTGTGCTTCGTTCCGAGTTTACAAGTCGCGATGTAGAAGCTTCCTACAATAAGCTATGCCTATTAAGAATCAAACACTCTGATCATTTGAGCAAATCAGATAAATCAGATAATGTTCTTCAGGATGATGAGTGCCATAAAAAAAAATACACAGTTTCAAGAAAGCCCATTTTACAAACATTTTTTGAAGTCAGTAACAAATATTAGTTTTCCGTCAACTGGAGGTTCTCGAAATCGTTATTTTAATAATAAGTTTATGGATAGTCTACAAAATAGTTACATGCCATATGCTCCATTATGGACAGGTGTTTTGATACGTGATTGTTATGATGTGGAACGACTAAGTAATTGTTATGTGGAGAATTATTTCTTGAATTTGAAAATTAATATTTTAGAGTCAAAGAAAAATCTCAAGCCCACAAGGTTCTTGAGAAAATGTAGAGAGTACGTACTTTCCATTTACCGAGAAATAGATTTAGAAATTCCAAAAAACATTCTTACAAAAAAACGGAGGAGATCAGTAACAAATCCAAGAGATGCTGAAGAAAAGTGGAAAAAAAGGAGTAAAACAGTATCCACTCATTTAACGGGTAGTTTTCTACAAATCAATCCATCTAAAAATGAGCCAAAAGACGAGCCAATACTCATAGATG
Organism: Orchestes rusci; assembly: GCA_958502075.1. Lineage (NCBI taxonomy): Eukaryota > Metazoa > Arthropoda > Insecta > Coleoptera > Curculionidae > Orchestes > Orchestes rusci. The sequence continues at coordinate 18,597,937 of OY293306.1, forward strand.
ATAAAGATGACGTATTCGATGTAGAATTTTGTGCTTATTGTAGAAGGGGGCGACTTGACACAACAACAACATGGGTTGCATGTGACAAGTGTACCAATTGGGTGCACCAGATCTGTATTTCTGGAAGGGAAGAAATACCTTTTACTGAAACAGAAACGTTCATTTGTAAGTTCTGCAAGCCACCAACTGTAAAAAATTATGTTGATGCTTTTCAAGGCCGAAGTCTTCATGAATCATGCTCATCTTTTCTTAAAAATCTCAAATTAACAAGCGAACAACGAAATAAAATCCAATTGGCTACTCAGGAACAGAGAAATTTGCATACCTGGAATTCAGAAAGAAAGAAAAGGTTGACTGCATCCAATTTTGGAAAAGCGGCAAAGGCAAGAACTGATAATACAAAAATTAATCTTGCCGTATCAATAATCGAGAATAAAGATATTTCGCACCTTTCACAAATAAAATTTGGCATTCAGAATAAGTCCCAAGGCAATAGGTCTTTACGAAGAAGAGACAAACTGCCATGTTCTGAAATCAGGCCTTATTATCAATAGAGATATCCCTTATTTAGCCGCATCCCCAGATGGTTTGATTGGCTTTGACGGGATGGTTGAAGTGAAATGTACCACCAAGCCTTTGGCCAAGCTGAACTGGCTACTTGAAGGGCAAAAATTGAAATTATCGTCAAACCATTATTATCAAATACAAGGTTTACTCGAAATTAGCAACAGGCCTTGGTGCGACCTGGTGATTTATTATTGCGAGAAAATATATATTGAAAGAATACATAGAAACGTACATTTTTGGAAAAACCTTCTCCCAAAATTGAAAGAATTCTACTACTTTTATTATTTACCTTGTTTTTTGAACGTTGATGGGGAACTCACTCCAGATGAAAGAAAATGGACAACATCAAAGGAACTGACATTTCTTCCTAATGGTCTTGTGAATAATACTGATTACTATAAACCATTGGAATGTAGAAAGGAGTACGTTGTAACAGAATAAGACTTCAAATTAACTATTCCCGAACTAAGGGTGTCAGATTTTGATTCTCTCAGTGGCGAACAATGGCTGACCAATGATTTAATTTCAATTCTGTATAATATAATGAACACTAACGCTGATGATACTCAAGTTATAGAAGAGCGAATAGGCACAAATATTTTTTTGCAACCTTCTTGCAGCGACTACTTTTTAAGAAATGCTTTTTTTTGATAAACAAAAATTAGTGATGCCTCTTTTGATATCGAATCATTATAACGTTGCTTCTGCAGATTTTGATAACAAATCTTTTTCTTTCATTGATCCCATGGAAAGTTCCATGGCGAAATCCAACTTCTATTTGGATAAATTTAAATCGTTTATAGAAGTATATAACACATTTCATAAATCAAATTTTTCAACAAAACATATGAAAGTCATTATGCGTAAGCATGTTCTCCAAAGAGATGGTTTAAACTGTGGCCCACTTATAGTTTATTATTTTCAACAATTGAACAATGGAAATTCTCTTGAACAACCTTGCAACCTTAAGCAATACCGGAGAGAACTAAAATATCTCCTTTTAGAAAAGTCTTTGAATATGGAAAATAAATGCTTATTTTGCTCTAGGACAACAGATTCATCAAACTCTGAACAGTGCAAAGTATGCAAACGAAACATGCACACCGCATGTTTCGACGACTTATTGACAAAATGCTACAAATTTCAAATATGCGATCTATGCCGCCAATTTTAACTAAAAATGACATAGCCGACCGACATAATAAACACAATCTTAGCCACTTCAGTTGATAGATAGTAATAAACATCAAGGTCCATGAAAACTCCTATATAAGTAGAATTTCTATTTCACTCTAAAAAAATAAGCAAATGTCCTGGGTCCGAGACAATAGGGATTGAATTTTAGCAACGAAAAAATCGAAAAATTGTATCTTCATTATTGAGCCTTGCAAGTCAATGAAATTTATACCAAAAGTACATCGATAGGTACTCTATATCGTCCCAAAAAATAAAGCAAATCGTATGTCCTAGTTCCAAGATAATAGGGATTGAATGTTAGCAACGAAAAAAAAATGAACATTTTTATCTCCATAACTGGGCCTTGCAAGTCAATGAAATTCATGCCAAAAGTACATCGATGGACACTTTATATTGCCTCAAAAAATCAAGCAAATCGTATGTCCTAGTTCCGAGATAATAGGGATTGAATGATAGCAACGAAAAAAAAATGAAAATTTTCATCTCCATAACTGGGCCTTGCAAGTAAATGAAATTTATACGAAAAGTACATCGATAGGCTCTCTATACCGTCCCAAAAAATAAAGCAAATCGTATGTCCTAGTTCCGAGATAATAGGGATTGAATGTTAGCAACAAAAAAAAAAATGAAAATTTTTATCTCCATAACTGAGCCTTTCAAGTCAATGAACTTTATACCAAAAGTACATCGATAAGCTCTCTATATCGTCCCAAAAAATAAAGCAAATCGTATGTCCTAGTTTCGAGATAATAGGGATTGAATGTTAGCAACGAAAAAAAAAATGAAAATTTGCATCTCCATAACTGGGCCTTGCAATGAAATTTATACCAAAAGTACATCGATAGGCTCTCTATATCGTTCCAAAAAATAAAGCAAATCGTATGTCCTAGTTCCGCGATAATAGGGATTGAATGTTAGCAACAAAAAAAAATGAAAACTTGTATCTCCATAACTGGGCGTTGCAAGTCAATGAAATTTATACCAAAAGTATATCGAAAGGCTCTCTATATCGTCCCAAAAAATAAAGCAAATCGTATGTCCCAGTTCCGAGATAATAGGGATTGAATGTTAGCAACGAAAAAAAAAAATGAAAATTTTTATCTTCATAACTGGGCCTTGCAAGTCAATGAAATTCATACCAAAAGTACATCGATAGGCACTCTATATCGTTCCAAAAAATAAAGCAAATCGTATGTCCTAGTTCCGCGATAATAGGGATTGAATGTTAGCAACAAAAAAAATTAAAATTTGTATCTCCATAACTGGGCGTTGCAAGTCAATGAAATTTATACCAAAAGTATATCGAAAGGCTCTCTATATCGTCCCAAAAAATAAAGCAAATCGTATGTCCCAGTTCCGAGATAATAGGGATTGAATGTTAGCAACGAAAAAAAAAATGAAAATTTGTATCTCCATAACTGGGCCTTGCAAGTCAATGAAATTCATGCCAAAAGTACATCGATAGACACTTTATATTGCCTCAAAAAATCAAGCAAATCGTATGTCCTAGTTCCGAGATAATAGGGATTGAATGTTAGCAACGAAAAAAAAAATGAAAATTTTTATCTCCATAACTGGGCCTTGCAAGTCAATGAAATTCATGCCAATAGTACATCGATGGACACTTCATATTGCCTCAAAAAATCAAGCAAATCGTATGTCCTAGTTCCGAGATAATAGGGATTGAATGTTAGCAACGAAAAAAAAATAAAAATTTGTTTCTCCATAACTGGGCCTTGCAAGTCAATGAAATTTATACCAAAAGTACATCAATAGGCTCTCTATATCGTTCCAAAAAATAAAGCAAATCGTATGTCCTAGTTCCGAGATAATAGGGATTGAATGTTAGCAACGAAAAAAAAAATGAAAATTTGTATCTCCATAACTGGGCCTTGCAAGTCAATGAAATTTATACCAAAAGTACATCGATAGGCTCTCTATATCGTCCCAGAAAATAAAGCAAATCGTATGTCCTAGTTCCGAGATAATAGGGATTGAATGTTAGCAACGAAAAAAAAAAATGAAAATTTTTATCTCCATAACTGGGCCTTGCAAGTCAATGAAATTTATACCAAAAGTACATCGATAGGCTCTCTATATCGTTCCAAAAAATAAAGCAAATCGTATGTCCTAGTTCCGCGATAATAGAGATTGAATGTTAGCAACGAAAACAAAAATGAAAATTTTTTATCTCCATAACTGGGCGTTGCAAGTCAATGAAATTTATACCAAAAGTATATCGATAGGCTCTCTATATCGTCCCAAAAAATAAAGCAAATCGTATGTCCTAGTTCCGCGATAATAGGGATTGAATGTTAGCAACGAAAAAAAAATGAAAATTTTTATCTCCATAACTGGGCCTTGCAAGTCAATGAAATTCATGCCAAAAGTACATCGATAGGCTCTCTATATCGTCCCAAAAAATAATGCAAATCGTATGTCCTAGTTCCGCGATAATAGGGATTGAATGTTAGCAACAAAAAAAAATGAAAATTTGTATCTCCATAACTGGGCCTTGCAAGTCAATGAAATTCATGCCAAAAGTACATCGATAGACACTTTATATTGCCTCAAAAAATCAAGCAAATCGTATGTCCTAGTTCCGAGATAATAGGGATTGAATGTTAGCAACGAAAAAAAAAATGAAAATTTTTATCTCCATAACTGGGCCTTGCAAGTCAATGAAATTCATGCCAATAGTACATCGATGGACACTTCATATTGCCTCAAAAAATCAAGCAAATCGTATGTCCTAGTTCCGAGATAATAGGGATTGAATGTTAGCAACGAAAAAAAAAATGAAAATTTTTATCTCCATAACTGGGCCTTGCAAGTCAATGAAATTTATGCCAATAGTACATCGATGGACACCTCATATTGCCTCAAAAAATCAAGCAAATCGTATGTCCTAGTTCCGAGATAATAGGGATTGAATGTTAGCAACGAAAAAAAAATAAAAATTTGTTTCTCCATAACTGGGCCTTGCAAGTCAATGAAATTTATACCAAAAGTACATCAATAGGCTCTCTATATCGTTCCAAAAAATAAAGCAAATCGTATGTCCTAGTTCCGAGATAATAGGGATTGAATGTTAGCAACGAAAAAAAAAATGAAAATTTGTATCTCCATAACTGGGCCTTGCAAGTCAATGAAATTTATACCAAAAGTACATCGATAGGCTCTCTATATCGTCCCAGAAAATACAGCAAATCGTATGTCCTAGTTCCGAGATAATAGGGATTGAATGTTAGCAACGAAAAAAAAAAATGAAAATTTTTATCTCCATAACTGGGCCTTGCAAGTCAATGAAATTTATACCAAAAGTACATCGATAGGCTCTCTATATCGTTCCAAAAAATAAAGCAAATCGTATGTCCTAGTTCCGCGATAATAGAGATTGAATGTTAGCAACGAAAACAAAAATGAAAATTTTTATCTCCATAACTGGGCGTTGCAAGTCAATGAAATTTATACCAAAAGTATATCGATAGGCTCTCTATATCGTCCCAAAAAATAAAGCAAATCGTATGTCCTAGTTCCGCGATAATAGGGATTGAATGTTAGCAACGAAAAAAAAATGAAAATTTTTATCTCCATAACTGGGCCTTGCAAGTCAATGAAATTCATGCCAAAAGTACATCGATAGGCTCTCTATATCGTCCCAAAAAATAATGCAAATCGTATGTCCTAGTTCCGCGATAATAGGGATTGAATGTTAGCAACAAAAAAAAATGAAAATTTGTATCTCCATAACTGGGCCTTGCAAGTCAATGAAATTCATGCCAAAAGTACATCGATAGACACTTTATATTGCCTCAAAAAATCAAGCAAATCGTATGTCCTAGTTCCGAGATAATAGGGATTGAATGTTAGCAACGAAAAAAAAAATGAAAATTTTTATCTCCATAACTGGGCCTTGCAAGTCAATGAAATTCATGCCAATAGTACATCGATGGACACTTCATATTGCCTCAAAAAATCAAGCAAATCGCATGTCCTAGTTCCGAGATAATAGGGATTGAATGTTAGCAACGAAAAAAAAATAAAAATTTGTTTCTCCATAACTGGGCCTTGCAAGTCAATGAAATTTATACCAAAAGTACATCAATAGGCTCTCTATATCGTTTCAAAAAATAAAGCAAATCGTATGTCCTAGTTCCGAGATAATAGGGATTGAATGTTAGCAACGAAAAAAAAAATGAAAATTTGTATCTTCATAACTGGGCCTTGCAAGTCAATGAAATTTATACCAAAAGTACATCGATAGGCTCTCTATATCGTCCCAGAAAATAAAGCAAATCGTATGTCCTAGTTCCGAGATAATAGGGATTGAATGTTAGCAACGAAAAAAAAAATGAAAATTTTTATCTCCATAACTGGGCCTTGCAAGTCAATGAAATTTATACCAAAAGTACATCGATAGGCTCTCTATATCGTTCCAAAAAATAAAGCAAATCGTATGTCCTAGTTCCGCGATAATCTGGGCGTTGCAAGTCAATGAAATTTATACCAAAAGTATATCGATAGGCTCTCTATATCGTCCCAAAAAATAAAGCAAATCGTATGTCCTAGTTCCGCGATAATAGGGATTGAATGTTAGAAACAAAAAAAAAATGAAAATTTTTATCTCCATAACTGGGCCTTGCAAGTCAATGAAATTCATGCCAAAAGTACATCGATAGGCTCTCTATATCGTCCCAAAAAATAATGCAAATCGTATGTCCTAGTTCCGAGATAATAGGGATTGAATGTTAGCAACGAAAAAAAAAAATGAAAATTTTTATCTTCATAACTGGGCCTTGCAAGTCAATGAAATTTATACCAAAAGTACATCGATAGGCTCTCTATATCGTTCCAAAAAATAAAGCAAATCGTATGTCCTAGTTCCGCGATAATAGGGATTGAATGTTAGCAACGAAAACAAAAATGAAAATTTTTATCTCCATAACTGGGCGTTGCAAGTCAATGAAATTTATACCAAAAGTATATCGATAGGCTCTCTATATCGTCCCAAAAAATAAAGCAAATCGTATGTCCCAGTTCCGAGATAATAGGGATTGAATGTTAGCAACGAAAAAAAAATGAAAATTTGTATCTCCATAACTGGGCCTTGCAAGTCAATGAAATTTATACCAAAAGTACATCGATAGGCTCTCTATGTCGTCCCAAAAGATAAAGCAAATCGTATGTCCTAGTTCCAAGATAATAGGGATTGAATGTTAGCAACTAAAAAAAAATGAAAATTTTTATCTCCATAACTGGGCCTTGCAAGTCAATGAAATTCATGCCAAAAGTACATCGATAGACACTTTATATTGCCTCAAAAAATCAAGCAAATCGTATGTCCTAGTTCCGAGATAATAGGGATTGAATGTTAGCAACGAAAAAAAAATGAAAATTTTTATCTCCATAACTGGGCCTTGCAAGTCAATGAAATTCATGCCAATAGTACATCGATGGACACTTTATATTGCCTCAAAAAATCAAGCAAATCGTATGTCCTAGTTCCGAGATAATAGGGATTGAATGTTAGCAACGAAAAAAAAATAAAAATTTGTTTCTCCATAACTGGGCCTTGCAAGTCAATGAAATTTATACCAAAAGTACATCGATAGGCTCTCTATATCGTTTCAAAAAATAAAGCAAATCGTATGTCCTAGTTCCGAGATAATAGGGATTGAATGTTAGCAACGAAAAAAAAATGAAAATTTGTATCTCCATAACTGGGCCTTGCAAGTCAATGAAATTTATACCAAAAGTACATCGATAGGCTCTCTATATCGTTTCAAAAAATAAAGCAAATCGTATGTCCTAGTTCCGAGATAATAGGGATTGAATGTTAGCAACGAAAAAAAAAAATGAAAATTTGTATCTCCATAACTGGGCCTTGCAAGTCAATGAAATTTATACCAAAAGTACATCGATAGGCTCTCTATGTCGTCCCAAAAAATAAAGCAAATCGTATGTCCTAGTTCCAAGATAATAGGGATTGAATGTTAGCAACTAAAAAAAAATGAAAATTTTTATCTCCATAACTGGGCCTTGCAAGTCAATGAAATTCATGCCAAAAGTACATCGATAGACACTTTATATTGCCTCAAAAAATCAAGCAAATCGTATGACCTAGTTCCGAGATAATAGGGATTGAATGTTAGCAACGAAAAAAAAATGAAAATTTTTATCTCCATAACTGGGCCTTGCAAGTCAATGAAATTCATGCCAATAGTACATCGATGGACACTTTATATTGCCTCAAAAAATCAAGCAAATCGTATGTCCTAGTTCCGAGATAATAGGGATTGAATGTTAGCAACGAAAAAAAAATAAAAATTTGTTTCTCCATAACTGGGCCTTGCAAGTCAATGAAATTTATACCAAAAGTACATCGATAGGCTCTCTATATCGTTTCAAAAAATAAAGCAAATCGTATGTCCTAGTTCCGAGATAATAGGGATTGAATGTTAGCAACGAAAAAAAAAATGAAAATTTGTATCTCCATAACTGGGCCTTGCAAGTCAATGAAATTTATACCAAAAGTACATCGATAGGCTCTCTATATTGTCCCAAATAATAAAGCAAATCGTATGTCTTAGTTTCGAGATAATAGGGATTGAATGTTAGCAACGAAAAAAAAATGAAAATTTGTATCTCCATAACTGGGCCTTGCAAGTCAATGAAATTTATACCAAAAGTACATCGATAGGCTCTCTATATCGTCCCAAAAAATAAAGAAAATCGTATGTCCTAGTTCCGAGATAATAGGGATTGAATGTTAGCAACGAAAAAAAAAATGAAAATTTGCATCTCCATAACTGGGCCTTGCAAGTCAATGAAATTTATACCAAAAGTACATCGATAGGCTCTCTATATCGTCCCAAAAAATAAAGAAAATCGTATGTCCTAGTTTCGAGATAATAGGGATTGAATGTTAGCAACGAAAAAAAAAATGAAAATTTGCATCTCCATAACTGGGCCTTGCAAGTCAATGAAATTTATACCAGAAGTACATCGATAGGCTCTTTATATCGTCCCAAAAAATAAAGCAAATCGTATGTCCTAGTTCCGAGATAATAGGGATTGAATGTTAGCAACGAAAAAAAAAAATGAAAATTTTTATCTCCATAACTGGGCCTCGCAAGTCAATGAAATTTATACCGAAAGTACATCGATAGGCTCTCTATATCGTTCCAAAAAATAAAGCAAATCGTATGTCTTAGTTTCGAGATAATAGGGATTGAATGTTAGCAACGAAAAAAAAATGAAAATTTGTATCTCCATAACTGGGCCTTGCAAGTCAATGAAATTTATACCAAAAGTACATCGATAGGCTCTCTATGTCGTCCCAAAAAATAAAGCAAATCGTATGTCCTAGTTCCAAGATAATAGGGATTGAATGTTAGCAACTAAAAAAAAATGAAAATTTTTATCTCCATAACTGGGCCTTGCAAGTCAATGAAATTCATGCCAAAAGTACATCGATAGACACTTTATATTGCCTCAAAAAATCAAGCAAATCGTATGACCTAGTTCCGAGATAATAGGGATTGAATGTTAGCAACGAAAAAAAAAATGAAAATTTTTATCTCCATAACTGGGCCTTGCAAGTCAATGAAATTCATGCCAATAGTACATCGATGGACACTTTATATTGCCTCAAAAAATCAAGCAAATCGTATGTCCTAGTTCCGAGATAATAGGGATTGAATGTTAGCAACGAAAAAAAAAATAAAAATTTGTTTCTCCATAACTGGGCCTTGCAAGTCAATGAAATTTATACCAAAAGTACATCGATAGGCTCTCTATATCGTTTCAAAAAATAAAGCAAATCGTATGTCCTAGTTCCGAGATAATAGGGATTGAATGTTAGCAACGAAAAAAAAAATGAAAATTTGTATCTCCATAACTGGGCCTTGCAAGTCAATGAAATTTATACCAAAAGTACATCGATAGGCTCTCTATATTGTCCCAAAAAATAAAGCAAATCGTATGTCTTAGTTTCGAGATAATAGGGATTGAATGTTAGCAACGAAAAAAAAATGAAAATTTGTATCTCCATAACTGGGCCTTGCAAGTCAATGAAATTTATACCAAAAGTACATCGATAGGCTCTCTATATCGTCCCAAAAAATAAAGAAAATCGTATGTCCTAGTTCCGAGATAATAGGGATTGAATGTTAGCAACGAAAAAAAAAATGAAAATTTGCATCTCCATAACTGGGCCTTGCAAGTCAATGAAATTTATACCAAAAGTACATCGATAGGCTCTCTATATCGTCCCAAAAAATAAAGAAAATCGTATGTCCTAGTTTCGAGATAATAGGGATTGAATGTTAGCAACGAAAAAAAAAATGAAAATTTGCATCTCCATAACTGGGCCTTGCAAGTCAATGAAATTTATACCAGAAGTACATCGATAGGCTCTTTATATCGTCCCAAAAAATAAAGAAAATCGTATGTCCTAGTTCCGAGATAATGGGGATTGAATGCTAGCAACGAAAAAAAAAATGAAAATTTTTATCTCCATAACTGAGCCTTTCAAGTCAATGAAATTTATACCAAAAGTACATCGATAAGCTCTCTATATCGTTCCAAAAAATAAAGCAAATCGTTTGTCCTAGTTTCGAGATAATAGGGATTGAATGTTAGCAACGAAAAAAAAAATGAAAATTTGCATCTCCATAACTGGGCCTTGCAAGTCAATGAAATTTATACCAAAAGTACATCGATAGGCTCTCTATATCGTCCCAAAAAATACAGCAAATCGTATGTCCCAGTTCCGAGATAATAGGGATTGAATGTTAGCAACGAAAAAAAATATGAAAATTTGCATCTCCATAACTGGGCCTTGCAAGTCAATGAAATTTATACCAGAAGTACATCGATAGGCTCTTTATATCGTCCCAAAAAATAAAGAAAATCGTATGTCCTAGTTCCGAGATAATGGGGATTGAATGCTAGCAACGAAAAAAAAAATGAAAATTTTTATCTCCATAACTGAGCCTTTCAAGTCAATGAAATTTATACCAAAAGTACATCGATAAGCTCTCTATATCGTTCCAAAAAATAAAGCAAATCGTTTGTCCTAGTTTCGAGATAATAGGGATTGAATGTTAGCAACGAAAAAAAAAATGAAAATTTGCATCTCCATAACTGGGCCTTGCAAGTCAATGAAATTTATACCAAAAGTACATCGATAGGCTCTCTATATCGTCCCAAAAAATACAGCAAATCGTATGTCCCAGTTCCGAGATAATAGGGATTGAATGTTAGCAACGAAAAAAAAAATGAAAATTTGTATCTCCATAACTGGGCCTTGCAAGTCAATGAAATTTATACCAAAAGTACATCGATAGGCTCTCTATGTCGTCCCAAAAAATAAAGCAAATCGTATGTCCTAGTTCCAAGATAATAGGGATTGAATGTTAGCAACGAAAAAAAAATGAAAATTTTTATCTCCATAACTGGGCCTTGCAAGTCAATGAAATTCATGCCAAAAGTACATCGATAGACACTTTATATTGCCTCAAAAAATCAAGCAAATCGTATGTCCCAGTTCCGAGATAATAGGGATTGAATGTTAACAACGAAAAAAAAATGAAAATTTTTATCTCCATAACTGGGCCTTGCAAGTCAATGAAATTCATGCCAATAGTACATCGATGGACACTTCATATTGCCTCAAAAAATCAAGCAAATCGTATGTCCTAGTTCCGAGAGAATAGGGATTGAATGTTAGCAACGAAAAAAAAATAAAAATTTGTTTCTCCATAACTGGGCCTTGCAAGTCAATGAAATTTATACCAAAAGTACATCGATAGGCTCTCTATATCGTTCCAAAAAATAAAGCAAATCGTATGTCCTAGTTCCGAGATAATAGGGATTGAATGTTAGCAACGAAAAAAAAAATGAAAATTTTTATCTCCATAACTGGGCCTTGCAAGTCAATGAAATTTATACCAAAAGTACATCGATAGGCTCTCTATATTGTCCCAAAAAATAAAGCAAATCGTATGTCTTAGTTTCGAGATAATAGGGATTGAATGTTAGCAACGAAAAAAAAATGAAAATTTGTATCTCCATAACTGGGCCTTGCAAGTCGATGAAATTTATACCAAAAGTACATCGAAAGGCTCTCTATATCGTCCCAAAAAATAAAGCAAATCGTATGTCCCAGTTCCGAGATAATGGGGATTGAATGTTAGCAACGAAAAAAAAATGAAAATTAGTATCTCCATAACTGAGCCTTGCAAGTCAATGAAATGTATACCAAAAGTACATCGATAGGCTCTCTATATCGTCCCAAAAAATAAAGCAAATCGTATGTCGTAGTTCCGAGATAATAGGGATTGAATGTTAGCAACGAAAAAAAAAATTAAAATTTTCATCTCCATAACTGGGCCTTGCAAGTCAATGAAATTTATACCAAAAGTACATCGATAGGCTCTCTATATCGTTCCAAAAAATAAAGCAAATCGTATGTCCTAGTTCCGAGATAATAGGGATTGAATGTTAGCAACGAAAAAAAAAATGAAAATTTTTATCTCCATAACTGGGCCTTGCAAGTCAATGAAATTTATACCAAAAGTACATCGATAGGCTCTCTATATTGTCCCAAAAAATAAAGCAAATCGTATGTCTTAGTTTCGAGATAATAGGGATTGAATGTTAGCAACGAAAAAAAAATGAAAATTTGTATCTCCATAACTGGGCCTTGCAAGTCAATGAAATTTATACCAAAAGTACATCGATAGGCTCTCTGTAACGATCCAACTTACTTATTACAAGATGGTATCGCCATCCAAGGGTTTCTGTCTGTTACTTTGAGTGTGAATTCAACAACGAGTAATAACTTTGAATTCTTTCTATTTTTCAACTATGAAATAATTGGTATAATATGTTTATAATGATATGTGCATCAAATTTTTAACAATCTAACAATAATACGTTACCATCAAGAGAACGTTTTAAAAAAAATCTTTATAACTAACAATATTATTACAGTTCAGCCGACAAATAGGTATGTGGATATAATTTCCAACTAGTCCTCAATCCAGGAATCAATATTTTGCGGAAAATGAGATCGAGATAATAGGGATTGAATGGTAGCTTTTATAAGGGCTAAAGAAAGTATCATAGAAGCAAGTCAACTTTTTCATCCGGACATGGCAAGGGATTTTCACATCGAAACTGACGCCAGCAACATGGCAGTAGCTGGAAGACTTTCACAATATCAAGATGGAAAACAACAGGCGATAGCTTTTTATAGCAGAAAATTATCTAGTGCTGAAAGGAATTACTCTACAACGGAGAGAGAGCTGTTGGCAATTGTTGCATGTTTGTTGAAATGGAGGAGCATGATTATGGGTTCCAAAATTATCATATGGACAGATCACAAAAGTTTGTCATTGTTGTTAAATTGTCAACTGTTGAATCCAAGATTAACTTCATGGTACTTGAAAATCCAAAACTTCAATTTTGATGTCAAATACTTGTCTGAAGATGAAAATATGATTGCAGATGCTTTGTCCAGATTTCCATTCTTAAATCAAAAAAATTCCAAAGATATTGTAATTGCATATGCAAAGTTGATTGATGATAAATATGTTCTCAAGAAACTTAAAAAAATAGAGGTATATCAAAAGGAGGATAGCATTCTTGGAAAAATAATGGAGAAGCTGAATTCAAATAAAAAAGATACGGAAAGTCAATACACTTCATACAAAAATACTTTGTTTCAATTTACAAAAGCAGATAATACATGGAAAATATTGTGGTGCCGAATGTATTTACAAAATATATCAAACTTTATCCTATAAAGAAACCAACTGCGAAATGTCTCGTAACAAAATTGAAACATGATTACTTCATAAATACCAGGAAACCTCGTCGTATTTTAGCAGACAACGGAACTCAGTTTACTTCAAATATTTGAAAACAGTTTTTGAAAGAAAATAATGTAAAGGAACTTCATTCGACCAATGAGAGAAATAGCTAGATTGTTAAGAATTAATTGTCATAGCAAGCATACAGCTTGGGCTAGGCATGTCGGGAGAGTTGAACTTTTGATTAATTGTGCAGTACATGATTCTACTGGTGTAGCACCGATATTCCTAGAAAAGAATATCGTACCGGAGGACGAAATCAGGAAAGTTATTGATTCCACAACATAGAACAAAACAGACGATAGATCTACGGATAGTCAAAGAGAGGCTATTATCAAAGGCAAAGCAAAGGCAACACAAACATGACAAAAATAGAAGATTTACTACATTCTCTGTAGGACAATTGGTGTTGTTGAAGAATAATATAATTTCTTCGGCAGAGACAAAGAAATCAAAAAGTTGTTTTTATTGTTTGAAGGTCCGTATAGGATTAAAAGTATTGTGGGGCATAACGCTTACGAATTAGAAAATCCAAAAGATGGGTTATTGAGGGGTAGATTTAATATCGTTAGTTTAAAACCATACGTGGGTTAAAGGGGGTTTTCGTTTGGTGGGGCAATGTGTGGATGTGAAATTTTTTCTTCTCTCTTAACTTTTCTCAAGGCAGAAAGCGTAATAAGGGTCTTTAATTAATTTTTCAGTTCAACGCAGTTTCTATCAAAATTAATTGGTGGGGCAATGCGACGGTAGCGACTTTACAAGCTACCTATTAACGAAGGTTGTTGTGGTTCTTTTTTTTTTATCGTGTTGGTGCGGATGCTAGTGTGTGATCTCTAGCAGTGGCGGATTGCTCATCAGTTGCACAACACGGCAACACAGTAACACACAAACGGACCAAGACTTTTCACTCGCACACGGGAGTAGACGATAAGACAAAATTAACGACTGACAGTTTAAAACCGCAATTTGAAAAAGAAGGCTGAATGGGGGGGGGTTTTCTGCACGTTGCAAAGAAAAGGTTTTTTTAAGGGTTTTTTTTGCTTTCCAAGTACAACCTGCATAAGGAAATGTTCGTCTGAATTTCAAAGTCCACGTTTTATACCTTTTTGTTTGTGAACCATCCTGGATAAAGAAAAGGACAAAGTTGTCGTCAATCCAAGGTGAGTTTTTGCAAAGAGGGGTTTTAGTGAAACGTAACTATAAAGGGATTTTCTTTCTTCAATTCAGGCTAATGGGCACGTATTTTTTCTTACTATTTATTAAACCGTGGATCTTATACTAATCTGGGGCCTACCGAGGGAATTTGATCAAGCAATATAGCAAACAGCTGAGACTTGAATCAAACCAGAATGGGACGTAACATGCAGCAACGTTAACATTCAGCAATCGCATTTTTCTTCATCCTGAAAGACTTTGACTGTAGACAGCACGTGGTGAAGGCACATTGATAAATATTCCAGTGACGGACCAACAGAATTGCTGTGGCCAGCACTGTGGTTGTTCTCAAGATAAGTCAAATTATACCATTATTCATCATTATATATTGTATTCATTTTATCGCATACTCAACAAATGACATGATAATAAATGCACAGCTATGTGCAAGTTGAGTATTCAAGGTACTGTCATTTGTTTCATTATTTAGTACATTTTTCGCAAAATATTGATTCCTGGATTGATGGCTAGTTGGAAATTGTATCCACATACCTATTTGTCGGCTGAACTGTAATAATATTGTTAGTTATAGAGAACCACAACAACCTTCGTTAATAGGTAGCTTGTAAAGTCGCTACCGTCGCATTGCCCCACCAATTAATTTTGATAGAAACTGCGTTGAACTGAAAAATTAATTAAAGACCCTTATTACGCTTTCTGCCTTGAGAAAAGTAAAGAGAGAAAATAAAATTTCACATCCACACATTGCCCCACCAAACGAAAACCCCCTTCAACCCACGTATGGTTTTAAACTAACGATATTAAATTTACCCCTTAATAACCCATCTTTTGGATTTTCTAATTCGTAAGCGTTATGCCCCACAATACTTTTAATCCTATACGGACCTTCAAACAATAAAAACAACTTTTTGATTTCTTTGTCCTCTGCCGAAGAAATTACATTATTCTTCAACAACACCAATTGTCCTACAGAGAATGTAGTAAATCTTCTATTTTCGTCATGTTTGTGTTGCCTTTGCTTTGCCTTTGATAATAGCCTCTCTTTGACTATCCGTAGATCTAGTCTGTTTTGTTCTATGTTGTGGAAAATCAATAACTTTCCTGATTTTGTCCTCCGGTACGATATTCTTTTCCAGGAATATCGGTGCTACACCAGTAGAATCATGTACTGCACAATTAATCAAAAGTTCAACTCTCCCTACATGCCTAGCCCAAGCTGTATGCTTGCTATGACAATAAATTCTTAACAATCTAGCTATTTCTCTCATTGGTCGTTCACTTGGGTTACTTTGTGGATGTCTGATACTGCAATGAAGTTCCTTTACATTATTTTCTTTCAAAAACTGTTTCCAAATATTTGAAGTAAACTGAGTTCCGTTGTCTCCTAAAATACGACGAGGTTTCCTGGTATTTATGAAGTAATCATGTTTCAATTTTGTTACGAGACATTTCGCAGTTGGTTTCTTTTTAGGATAAAGTTTGATATATTTTGTAAATACATTCAGCACCACAAAAATATGTTTCACTCCGGCTGTAGATGTAGGCAAAGGTCCAAATATATCAACGGCAATTAAGTCTTCTTCGTCTATCGGCATTACTGACTCCATTTTTCCAATTATAGCTTGATTTGAAATTTTTGATTTTTGACAAAGTTCACAACTTTTTACTATTTTCTTAATAACATCTCTCATGCTTTTAAAAGTGTAATGCTTAGACATGCAATTGTATGTCTTCCATGCTCCAAAATGTCCATATTTTTCATGATAGCAAACAACAAGGTCCTTTATCATCATAAATGGTATACATATTTTCCATGTATTATCTGCTTTTGTAAATTGAAACAAAGTATTTTTGTATAAAGTGTATTGACTTTCCGTATCTTTTTTATTTGAATTCAGCTTCTCCACTATTTTTCCAAGAATGCTATCCTCTTTTTGATATACCTCTATTTTTTTAAGTTTCTTGAGAACATATTTATCATCAATCAACTTTGCATATGCAATTACAATATCTTTGGAATTTTTTTGATTTAAGAATGGAAATCTGGACAAAGCATCTGCAATTATATTTAAATCTCCAGACAAGTATTCGACATCAAAATTGAAGTTTTGGATTTTCAAGTACCATCTAGTTAATCTTGGATTCAACAGTTGACAATTTAACAACAATGACAAACTTTTGTGATCTGTCCATATGATAATTTTGGAACCCATAATCATGCTTCTCCATTTCAACAAACATGCAACAATTGCCAACAGTTCTCTCTCCGTTGTAGAGTAATTCCTTTCACACTCGATAATTTTCTGCTATAAAAAGCTATCGCCTGTTGTTTTCCATCTTGATATTGTGAAAGTCTTCCAGCTACTGCCATGTTGCTGGCGTCAGTTTCGATGTGAAAATCCCTTGCCATGTCCGGATGAAGAAGTTGACTTGATTCTATGATACTTTCTTTAGCCCTTACAAAAGCTTCATCGTGAGCTTTAGTCCATTTCCACTTTGTTTCCTTTTTTAATAAATCGTATAATGGATTGAGTATTTTAGAATAGTTCGGACAAAAACGTCTATGATAGTTACAAACTCCCAAAAATCCCCGCAAGCTTTTTACATTGATAGGTTTTGGATAATGTTTGAGTGTTTCCAATTTTGAGTCATCTATCTTGATTCCATCTGTGGTTAAAACATGTCCCAAAAATGGTATTTCCTTTCTGAAAAATTTGCATTTTTTCAAATTGACCGTCAGATTCGATTCCTGCAGCTTATGAAATACGATTTTTAAATGTTCATAATGCATTTCCTCTGATGGTGATGTGATTAATATATCATCAATATAGCAAGAAACAAAGTCTCTGCAATCCTCAAAAATCATGTTAATACATCTTGACATTCCTGCGACAGCTGTCTTCAATCCAAATGGCATCACCAGGAATTAATAAACTTGGTAGTCAAACATAAATCCACAGTACTTTGTAGAATCTTCTGATAATTCAATTTGCCAAAAACTACTAGTTAAATCAAGAGTACTAAAATAAAGACTTTTATTATATTGATAAAGGAGGTGTTCTGCTGGAAGTGGGCATTCATAATCCATTTCTATCTTCTTATTTAGACTTTGAGCATCTAAGCAAATTCTTACTGATCCATCCTTCTTAATTATTGGTACTATCGGTGAAATAAAAGTTGTTTCTGATCTTCTTATGATTCTCCATTCTAACATTTCATGAATCTTAGTTTTAACTTTATCTTTATGGGTTATTGGCACTGGATATGTTCTAGGTTTAAATGGTTGTTCGTCTATCAATCTAATCTTATGTCGATAAATATTTGTTTTTCCTGGTTTATCGGAAAATATCCCTTGAAACTGTGATATTAAGCTTTTAACCTCTTCCTTTAAATCTGGGTTTTCACTTATTTGCTTTTCAGTTTGTTCATCCTGAAGAATCAATAATTTATTCATTTCTGGATTCTCATCAGAGTACTTTACAAATGGTATCAGCAAATTTTCAACTTCCAATTGTTTCGTGCTGAAATCAATCTTTCCTTCAACTTTGTGTAACCAATCAGTTCCAATAATAACATCGTAAATCAAGTCTTTCACAACTAAAGCGATCAGTTCAAATTCCTTCTTTTTCAGTACTAATTTTAAATATACTTGTGAACATACATTTTTGCTTTTTCTTCCTGTAGCTCCCACGATCCTAACTCCCGTAATTGGTAACATCATGATGTCCTTATTCATCTCTTGAATCTTGGAAAAAAATGTCCTTGATATGGATGTAACTTGACAACCTGAATCCACTAAAACCAAGCTATCCATTCCTTCGATCCTTGCTTCAATCATTGGTATTCTGTTATTTGCGTCTTTAACCTCAACATCTGAATCTGAATCAACAAATATAGTATCACAGTTGATAATTCTTTCTTGCACTTGACTTCCTTGAGATCCTCCCACGTATACTTGAGCTATTGATTCTATTTTTTCAAACTCCACACTTTCTGAGTTTATGGAAATTATATCATCATTATTTGAGATTTTTAAGATTTCATTTCCATCAGTGGGCCAGCCTGAAGCTGTTGTAATCTTGTTTTCTCCCGATGGGAACGGACCTTTAATTGTGTCTTTAATACCATTTTCTGCTCCATTTCTATACCGGCAAGTGTCTTCGGAGCTGTAGAGACACTTCCTTATGCGTTTTCCTGGTTTCTCATCCTTTGATCCTCAGTTGGCTTTCTTCTATGGATTCACCCTGGTCCTGATCATCAAATTGCTGTTTCTTATCGTAATAGTTGGGCTCATCTTCATATTGATGCTTTATGTCGTGGTTATCATTTTCTCGATATCTGTGATATTGAATTTGATCTCTTCCAATGTTGTCCCGTTCTTGATAACTATCTTTTTTATAATCCCTCTTGACTACATTTACATTGTATTGCCTCTTTGGTGTTCTTTGAGAACTATTGAAGTCTGTACCCTGCTGACGATGCATATCAAATCTAGTTGCCCTATTATTATCATAACCTCTGTTGTTATTGTCTTGACTATTTCTATTTTGATTGGAATTGAAAGTATTATAATTATTGTTTCTATTGTAGGAATGATTTGCAGTATTTCTGGAATCTTCTCTGTAAGCATGGCGGTTGAGTGGATGTCTAACTTCTTGTCTGCTTGCAGTAAAATTATTTTCAAAATTGTTAAATTGATTTCTTCTTGGTCTGGATTGTCTGTTTTCCAAATCATCAAATTGTTCCAACACCTCATAAATATTTTCGACAGTTTTTGGATACGAAGTAGCAAGATTTCTTGCAATTTCTAATGGAAAGTGATTAATGATTAGTTTAATGCCCTCTTTTAATGATATCACGTCTATTTCTTTGATTTGTTTCAGCATTTTTAAAAAGTATGTTGCCATTTCCGAAGTATCTCCCTTAATGTATTTCCCATTATAAATCTTCATCAGATGTCGTTGTTGCCTGTCTCTACTCCAATATTTTGCCAAGAATTCTCTTTTCCATACTTCGTATGAATCTATCTCATCACAAAAAAGTTCTTCCCAAAGTTTAGCTGGTCCTCTTAAACTCCGTTTCGCCCAACTAATAAATTCATGGTTTCGTAATTGCTGGTCTCCCATCCATGTCTCCAGTCGTTTCAAAAATTCTTTAGGATTCAAATTACTCGTACTATTGAAGGTAGGCATACTGTTTTGATCTATAGGCATCCTGTATATCGTCCTGTCTCGTGGTGGTGGTGGTGATCTCAAAATTCGTATTGGGTTATGTGTTTCTAACAACAGTGGTTCTAGACTTTTCCTGCAATTTACTTTATTTGTTTTATGTTCCATTTCTTTTTTATCAGCTTTCTTGACCGTTGATGCATCCTCTTCTTCACTAGCACTACTCTGATCCTTGTTACCTCCATTGAGTTTATCCATTATTCCCATGTAAAGTTGATATTTTTCGTTATCTATATCTGCTTCTGATGCATAGAATCCATTAAAGTCTGACGTTCTGGTGATTCTTCTATTGTCAATTTCTTCATGTCTACGCTCTCTCCTTCTATCTGATATTTTGCTGTTTTCCCCTAGATCACCCTCTTTTGAAACTTTTGGAATCGCACCTGTACGACTTCCTGCTTGGTCTTGTAAATCTTGATCCGGTGTCTCTTCTGACATTTTGTAGAATTTAATGTGTAGGTATAGTTCAAGTGCTCACAGCAGTATGCAGTTCAATGAAGCACAGTAGTATGCAGTTCAGGTGAGATTTAATGTAAGGCAGTTGTATGTAAACTATGAATGTGAAGTTGTCCAAATAAGATAATACCCCTTGATTCCCAAAAAAAAAAACGCGACAACAAAAAAACTTAGGTCGTTGTAGTCATGATCGTACAAGCGCAAACACAAGCATGAGATAACACAGCCGCAGACTCACCCAAAATTCTCCCCAGAAAGCGCTTCAGTCTGTCAGCCGCAATAGGGCAGTACTAGCCCTATTGCGGTTGCCTCGGTCACTGTGATTGCCTCAGTCCAAATCAGATCCAGCACAGAAGAATGAACAGTTTTCCAAGTACTTGTATAACAACAAAATTTTAGAACAATGTAATAGCTTGTACAAATAAATATAAACTCAATATATATGTATATACGACGGAAATGTAATTATCTTGATCAAAGATCCTACAACAAACTGTATACAATGCAACTGATACACATATACATAGGTATACATATTTTTTCTTTTTTTTATATATTTTGCTCGGGTGCCAATTGTAACGATCCAACTCACTTATTAAAAGATGGTATCGCCATCCAAGGGTTTCTGTCTGTTACTTTGAGTGTGAATTCAACAACGAGTAATAACTTTGAATTCTTTCTATTTTTCAACTATGAAATAATAGGTATAATATGTATATAATGATATGTGCATCAAATTTTTAACAATCTAACAATAATACGTTACCATCAAGAGAACGTTTTAAAAAAAATCTTTATAACTAACAATATTATTACAGTTCAGCCGACAAATAGGTATGTGGATAGAATTTCCAACTAGTCCTCGATCCAGGAATCAATATTTTGCGGAAAATGTACTAAATAATGAAACAAATGACAGTACCTTGAATACTCAACTTGCACATAGCTGTGCATTTATTATCATGTCATTTGTTGAGAAGTATGCGATAAAATGAATGCAATATATAATGATGAATAATGGTATAATTTGACTTATCTTGAGAACAACCACAGTGCTGGCCACAGCAATTCAGTTGGTCCGTCATTGGAATATTTATCAATGTGCCTTCACCACGTGCTGTCTACAGTCAAAGTCTTTCAGGATGAAGAAAAATGCGATTGCTGAATGTTAACATTGCTGCATGTTACGTCCCATTCTGGTTTGATTCAAGTCTCAGCTGTTTGCTATATTGCTTGATCAAATTCCCTCGGTAGGCCCCAGATTAGTATAAGATCCACGATTTAATAAATAGTAAGAAAAAATACGTGCCCATTAGCCTGAATTGAAGAAAGAAAATCCCTTTATAGTTACGTTTCACTAAAACCCCTCTTTGCAAAAACTCACCTTGGATTGACGACAACCTTGTCCTTTTCTTTATCCAGGCTGGTTCACAAACAAAAAGGTATAAAACGTGGACTTTGAAATTCAGACGAACATTTCCTTATGCTGGTTGTACTTGGAAAAAAAAACCCTTAAAAAAAACCTTTTCTTTGCAACGTGCAGAAAACCCCTTCCCCCATTCAGCCTTCTTTTTCAAATTGCGGTTTTAAACTGTCAGTCGTTAATTTTGTCTTATCGTCTACTCCCGTGTGCGAGTGAGAAGTCTTGGTCCGTTTGTGTGTTACTGTGTTGCCGTGTTGTGCAACTGATGAGCAATCCGCCACTGCTAGAGATCACACACTAGCATCCGCACCAACACGATCAAAAAAAAAACCACAACAACCTTCGTTATTAGGTAGCTTGTAAAGTCGCTTCCGTCGCAATATCGTCCCAAAAAATAAAGCAAATCGTATGTCCCAGTTCCGAGATAATAGGGATTGAATGTTAGCAACGAAAAAAAAATGAAAATTTGTATCTCCATAACTGGGCCTTGCAAGTCAATGAAATTTATACCAAAAGTACATCGATAGACTCTCTATATCGTCCCAAAAAATAAAGCAAATCGTATGTCCTAGTTCCAAGATAATAGGGATTGAATGTTAGCAACGAAAAAAAAATTTTTATCTTCATAACTGGGCCTTGCAAGTCAATGAAATTCATACCAAAAGTACATCGATAGGCTCTCTATATCGTCCCAAAAAATAAAGCAAATCGTATGTCCTAGTTCCGAGATAATAGGGATTGAATGTTAGCAACGAAAAAAAAAATGAAAATTTTTATCTCCATGACTGGGCCTTGCAAGTCAATGAAATTTATACCAAAAGTACATCGATAGGCTCTCTATATCGTCCCAAAAAATAAATCAAATCGTATGTCCTAGGTTCGAGATAATAGGGATTGAATGTTAGCAACGAAAACAAAATGAAAATTTGTATCTCCATAACTGGGCCTTGCAAGTCAATGAAATTTATACCAAAAGTACATCGATAGGCTCTCTATATCGTCCCAAAAAATAAAGCAAATCGTATGTTCCAGTTCCGAGATAATAGGGATTGAATGTTAGCAACGAAAAAAAAATGAAAATTTGTATCTCCATAACTGGGCCTTGCAAGTCAATGAAATTTATACCAAAAGTACATCGATAGGCTCTCTATATCGTCCCAAAAAATAAAGCAAATCGTGTGTCCTAGTTCCGAGATAAAAGGGATTGAATGTTAGCAACGAAAAAAAAAATGAAAATTTGTTTCTCCATAACTGGGCCTTGCAAGTCAATGAAATTTATACCAAAAGTACATCGATAGGCTCTCTTTATCGTCCCAAAAAATAAAGCAAATCGTATGTCCTTGTTCCGAGATAATAGGGATTGAATGTTAGCAACGAAAAAAAAATATGAAAATTTGTATCTCCATAACTGGGCCTTGCAAGTCAATGAAATTTATACCAAAAGTATATCGATAGGCTCTCTATATCGTCCCAAAAAATAAAGCAAATCGTATGTTCTGGTTCCGAGATAATGGGGTTTGAATGTTAGCAACGAAAAAAAAATACAAATTTTTATCTCCATAAATGGGATGAGTCAATGAAATATTATATCAAAAATACATCGATAGGTACTCTATATCGCCCTAGAAATAAAGCAAATCGTCTGTCGTTGTTCAGAGATAATAATAAATTGAAGCCGACGCCACTGGTCGTTCAGGAATTTTCGTCAAATTCGTTGCTGGCTTTTCGTTGCTAAGTTCACATCAGTATTTTCTCGGCCATAACTCGAAAACGAGAAAAGATATCAACCTGCGGTTTGGAGGTTTTTTCTTGTAAATTTAATCTTTATTTCGATTCTGTTATCAGAATTATACCGTACCATTTGAATTTTTGAGGTGATGCTACGACATAATGACCTAGTGGATAAGTTAATAAAACTCTGTTTACTAAATTAATGAATGATATATATTCAAATGAGTGAAGTTGTTTTACAAATACTAAGTAAACCAAATCAAACTAGCTATCTTTGGTCAAACTTTGCGCATGAATTAATTTGTTACCGGTAACCCCAATTATCCTTAACAGACCATTTCCGTAATTAAATCCACTTTGGTAACTGAGTTATTATTTCGACTAGCTCAATATAAAAAAAATATATACAAGGTGTTCAGCTTACATATGCTTGCCTGTGTAAACAGTCACCATACTGTCCCGACCTCGGTACCTACTCAGTCTATGAATGTTGGTCTCTTAATCGGTATAGCGGTCACCATTTCGTCAGCACCCATGCCAGAAAGAAAACATCCACCATTTGCTGTCTTGCCAGTTTGTAGTGTAGTTGCAGTTCGCAACACTCCAGTAGAAAGTACCCCACAAAACCAATATGACGGTCACAACAATGTAACAAAGGGGGTAAGGGAGAGAACCCTTAAGAAAGAAATCCTAATTAGACTTGGAGAAAAAATACCAGAAGAGCTTACCTTTCGTTTGAAAGGGTATTGTAGGAACGTCTTCCAACGACTCGATTCCAAAGCTGACCAAATCCGCAGCGCGGTTGGAGTTATGAAACTTCAGCTGTGCCTTCAGCACCAGCTTTTCCGGCAATCAGCCCACACTCAATACTCCACACTGACTTTTCCACATAAAATTCCAATTAAGGTCGGCTCCAAAATAGCCTTAACACATGTGGAAAGTCTTCAGCAGGAAAACGTGTCGTTCCAAGATGGAGGTTGGATGAAAGAGAGCCTGATCGATGGCAAATCAATACTCAAAAATCGATATAAAAAAAAACGAACAAAGAGGCAGAAATGCGCATGACTCCCGGCACAAGAGCGTGCTCCTAGAAATTGCAGAATAATGGCAATGACAATGGCAACCAGCAATACGCCAGAAGTAGGTATTCGTTAAAACAATGAATCAAAAGTGAGATTGTAGCATTAAAATTTACTTGAGAAGACACGTCATTATGTGAGCAGTTTATTTAGGGTTAATGCACAGAGAATTCATGGATGTTAATTTGCAATCTACCAGCCAAAGATTAAAACATAGACATAACTGAGGTAAAGTTTATTGAAAGAAAATAGTGTTACATCGATTATTAATATGAATGAAAAATCAAAAAGAGGAAGGACACTCTATCAACGCATTTTAACAAGTCCACTAAAATCACTGTTTTAACACTTCACATGGTAATTTCATCAGTAAATTGATGGTAATCTTCTCAGCATCTTCTCACTCGTCACATTTCAGCAAAAGTCAGCACCATTCTGGAAATAAGAAAAGTGTAATAAATAAATATGTAGGAGTGTAGGTTATAAACAAACTTTTTGAATGATCGATATTTATGTATTGTCTAAAATGACACCAAAGTACTTACCTGCGCTTAATACAGCCTCGTATAGTCGCAATCCTGCCTCATGTTGATTGGAAAGTTGCGAAATAGGTTCTATAAAAATCAACTTCTTCACTGACGTTCAATCCGGGAGTTTCTTCAATCGCCAAAGCAGCTTGTCAGTTGTACTGATTTGTTCGTTTGCAGCATGAACCCTTTTCGCCTGCGCGATATGAGTACTGGCAGTATTGCCAAATTTCTTGAAGAGATTTCCTGGAATTATAGTTGAATTTGAATCGAGCGCCTTTTCTCGACCAATAGAATTTCGTCCAATTTTGAGGAGGTTCATCTTCGGAATTTTTGGAGATGGCGAGGATTCAAGCTTTACTGTAGCACGTGAAGGTAGTTTTCAAGCTAGTTAAGTGGAAAACTGGGTAACCTTCCCTTCATACCGTTTCTGGTGATCTGTTGAGAGTTTCCACGATAGCCTAGGACTACATTTTCCTTGCTCACCAAGAATCAGGATCGATTTTGAATTCCCTGGCTTAACACGCCGGCAGTTCTTGGCTGCTTGAATCACGTTTTAGATTATTTTGAATCTGGCAGTGATTTCACTACTGGCAAGCATTTTCTTATTTTTTCAAACCTCGACTCTCACCCTCGTGTACTATTCCTTCAGGATTCACGTAGGAGTCGACTCCTGGATTTGACCATAAGTCTCAAGATAGACATAGTTTTGGATCATTTGGTTTCATCGAGCCAACTCCGCAACATTTGCGAGATAGACACCCAAAAAACCACCCTACTGATCAATCACCCAAAGAGACCGCACTGCACTGGATTTTGCTGATCAAATTGCTGTTTTTGCTGACCTATTGGTGACGATCTGGATTATTCAGGCCAGTCCAATTTTAATTACATATTATCTTCATTTCGTGCTTTATATATTTTATTAGCAAATTAATAGTACCTATTTTCGTGAATTGAAATATTACATAACATATCCATATTACGAATATTACCCATATTTTATGATTTTTGTAAACCGAAGTCGACAGAGGTAGTAGTTTTTGAAATCTTTGGGTATAAACAATTTCCACACGTTTCATCAACTATATTTATCATTTTTTTCTTTAGTCTTCTGCTGAATAAACGTAGTTGTTAAGACAAAGTTAGATTGTTTCGATTTGTTTGCACTCCACAGTAAATACATAATTATTTGAGGTCTCTGAGTTGAGGCATAACATCTGTTTTGGGTTTCACATTTCTCCCTTTAAAAAATGTGTGGCGCCCTTAATTTTTCAATCATCCAATACTTGGTTATTGCGTAATGTGCTCTTGAGTCAAAAGACTCACGCCTAGTGCTTACCGATGAATAGCGGCCGTTCGCTGTGGTAAAGTAAAGAAAACTATGGCCACAAATAATGGCGCCCAGTACCACAAGTTTTGGCAAACATTAATGTTCATAATCTATCTATCTATAATCATAAACGGATTATTCGAAGATCAGTCAACAATACGTAAATTCATAAACAGTGATGGTGAAAAAAAGAAAACGGCAACGCCACTGACAGAATCAGCTGGCTGCAGGAACCACTAGCTTCATGAATTGAATTTCAACCATAACCACACTTACCACAAATCAAAACAAAGCCAATGTCTGCGAAAATTCGCGAAAGGTGCAAGAAAAACCTGAAGGTGTGTAAAATAACTCTTGATACATATCAGACAAAGTGTCGATGAAACCCCAAAACAAACCTTTCCATTTTAGGCCTCATCATAAAGTTTCAACAAAAGTTTTTGAATGAAAGGTATTCCAAATACACTCCGAATAAGATGTTAGGTACTTTATTTGTTAGGCACAAATAATGACCTCCGAATCAACAAACCGGCATTGTTCTTGTGAGAAGCAGAACTGAAATGAGTATGCTGATGTTGAGAAATGATAGTCATGATAAGGACAAAAAAGACTACATGAATTTATTTCAAGATTAAGGAAAATCACCCAATAAACAATCCAACAAAATGTGAGTAGTTTCAACTTGAAGAATATAAATTAACGAGAAAAATGAAATGATAAAAAATACTTGTTACAGATAAAAATGAACTGTAACAACTCCACCTCTTCTCCCAATAAAAGAAATGAAATTTCTTTTGCCAACTAAAACTACTCTTGAGGGTCTGGCTCCAGATCTTTGACGTGAAATCTACCAATCGAAACTCCCTGATCATTTTCCAATTCATAAATACAATAACCCACCTTACGACGAACTTTGAATGGCCCACAAAATTTACCAGCCAACTTGGAGGCAAAATAATTTGCACCGTCTGATAGAACAAACTGCCTTTTCCATACTGAATCACCAACATCATAGTTGACGTCTCTTCTACGAAGGTTATACTGGTCAAGACTCTTCTTATAAGCAACATCTAACCGTTTTCTTACAAACTCTCTCAATTTAGACAAATTTGAAACTTTATCACCATTTTCCCGAGAAACGACGTCCGGGGTACATTTCAGAGAATATTCACCTCCATGAATCACCATGTCTTGTCCGAAATTAAGAAAATAAGGGGAACATCCTGTGACCCCATGGCGAGCACTGCGGTACGCACAACCAATCTCCGAGAGACATTCATCCCATTTGCGATGATTATCCTCAACATAAGCTGACAACATGCTTTTCAGCACGCGATTTACTCGCTCTGTGGGATTACATTGAGGGGTATAGTTGGGATTAAAAATAATGTTGACTCCAAAATTCTTGCAAAGACCAGTGAACTCCTTACTACGAAACTGTACGCCGTTGTCACATTTCAAATGCAAAGGCACGCCAAAAACCATGAAAATGTTCTCCTTTATAACCCTTGCAACCGCTGTGGCAGTAGCTCTTCTTAAGGGGTAAAACAAACTGAACTTACTGAAATTGTCAGTTATAACCAAAATCTACTGGTTTCCATGAGATGACTTTGGAAGTGGACCAACAAGATCAGTGCTGATAATCTGCCAGCATTTAGAACTTTCCAATTGCTTCCCCATAAGTCCAGCAGGGTTTCTCTGCTCGGGTTTCGTTCTAAGACAGGTTTTACACTTTCTCACGTACTTAGAAATATCAGGCTTCATTTTGGGCCAATAGAAAAGTCTAGCAACACGATGGTAGGTCTTGAAAATACCAAGATGACCAGCAGTCTTATCATCATGGAACTTTTGAAGCAGTAATAAACGGTTCTCCTTGGGAACAACTACCTTCCAATAATCGTCAATATCCCTCAAATAACGAAAGTCCGGCTCAACATACTTGTACAATTTGCCAGCCTCAATCCGCCAACGAGAGTACTTGAGTGGATTCCTTTCAACAAGGTCCAACATCCTGAGATACCATGGATCTTGACTAGCTCGACCTCAATGAAACTCAACTCTACTTCACAAGGAAGCACTCTAGATAACGCGTCTGGTACGATATGATCTTTACCCCGTCTGTGGACAACCTCATAGTCGAACTGCTGCAGGCGAAGAGTCCAACGACCCAGTCTACCTTGCGGATCTTTTAGATTTTCCAACCACAACAAGGAATGACAATCAGTTACGACGTAAAACTTTGAAAATTCAAGGTAGCAACGAAGCTTTTCAACTGCCCACAGAACTGCTAGGCACTCCCGTTCCGTACTTGAGTAATTCCGTTCCGCACGACTCAAATACCTAGAGAGGTAGGATATGACGTATTCCCTGTCATTGTAATTTTGCGTCAGGACAGCTCCCAACCCGTAAGCCGAAGCATCTGTTTGTACGTAAAATGGGTGTTCGAAACTTGGACATGCCAAAATAGGAGCAGAAACTAAAGCGTCTTTAATCTTCAGAAAGGAGACCTCGCAATCATCGCTCCAGACGAACTTAACATTCTTTTGAAGAAGATTCGTTAACGGCGCGACGACATCAGCAAACTTATCGACAAAAAGACGGTACCATGAAATCATTCCAATCAGTCTGCGAACCTCTTCAACACTCTTGGGACGAGGTATATTTACAATGGACTCCACTTTAGTGGGATCGACCGCAATGCCAGACCTATTTACCACGTACCCTAGGAACTTTAGTTCTGAACGACAACAGTAACACTTCTCTCGATTCAATGACAAATTTGCCTCCTTGAGACGTCGAAAAACCATTTCCAGCACTTCAAAGTGCTTCTCCAAAGTAGGGGTTACAATAATAATGTCATCTAGATATTTGAAAACAAAAGGCTCCAACTCAGGACCGAAAATACTGTCAACCAATCTCTGAAATGTTGACGGGGCATTGTGAAGACCGAAAGGCATCCGAACAAACTGGAAGAGCCCCTTAGAAGGTACGGTGAAAGCGGTATAAGGGCGCGACGCTTGTTCAACCTCAACCTGCCAGTAGGCACTCTGAATTTCTAAAGTGGAGAGATACCTCGCACCACCAAGCTTACTTAAGATGTCCGATATGTATGGAATCGGATACGCATCCTTTTCACTCACCCTATTTAACTTGCGAAAATCAACACAAAACCGCCATGAACCATCCTTTTTGGGGACCACCAAGACAGATGAGGACCAGGCACTAGTCGATCTCTCAACCACTCCCAACTTGATCATCTTATCCAACTCGTCATTGATTATCTCTTGTTTAAAGGGAGATACGGGATAATATCTCTGCTTAATAGAACTTTTCTGAGCAACAACGATCCTATGCTGAACCAAACCATTCAATCCAACATGCTCAGAATTAAGACCACTGAAATAGCCATCCACAATCTCATTGAGTCTGCAAATCTCATCAGGATTTAGATCAGAATCCGATTGAATCGAATTCAACACAGGGCTACATAGCTCGGTATCGGAAAAATACGACTCTCCCTTTCTTAAATCGGGAACAATTCCCATCCGGATCCAAAAATCCGTACCAAGAACCAGTTTATGCCGCAGTTTGGGTAAGATGTAGATATCTATAACCTTGATGACGTCACGCAAACAAATCGGAACAGCAGCAACACCAATGCATTGACATTCAGAATCATTTGCCACTCTACAAGAAATTTTCTCATCACGAAGAATAACACCTAAATCTTGCATCTGACTCCAACCATCCGCATTCATGAAGACTTAATTTGCGCCGCTGTCCAACAAACCATAAAAGGGAATCCCAAGAACTTGCACCTTGACATAAGGACATTCGCCGTCATTAACCTGAGACAAAATGTAATCAAGTACCAGTTTATTTTTGAAATCTTTGACCGATGCAGAAGAATCACCAGACGCAACCAATCGGTCTACTGTCGCCTGGGTTGACCGTTTCCCGAGTTACCAGGTGGAATGGTCCGATTGTGGGTGTATCTATTAGAAGAATTTCCGTTACGATCACAAGAAGGACAAGAAGATTTCGTGAATCCCTGTTTTCCACAACCAAAGCAATGAAAATCATTCTTCTTCCTGGGACAATCCTTAACAAGGTGACCTGCCTCACGACAACGCCAGCAAATAGATTGAGTGGTCTGCACCTCAGAAATGTTGACATTCCGAGAACGAGTCATCGTAGGGGCTGGAGTATAAGCTAAATCTGGTTCCAATGATAAATTTGACGAATTCGGTGGTTTGTACTTCTCAATAGACTCACGAGTTTTCTCAATCCTCCTACATAACTCTATGAGTTCAAAAGGAGATTTGATGTCCGTCAGCGCTAATCTTTCTTGGTAGAAAGGGAGGATATTCGATTTAAGAACCTGAATTCTCAAAGCATCAGGAACAGGTGTGGGCATCCTATCGAAAAGACTTGTCAACACTGCCACATAAAGTGCTATGGACTCGTTCTCTCCCTGGGTCCGAGCAAGAATTTGTTGCCATAACTTATCTGCCGAAGGCACAAATTCCTCCTTCATCAGCCGAACCAAATGATCCCAATCATGTGCAAACTTCTTCACATAATTGTACAACCGCAACGCATCACCAGCAAACAGTCCACGAGCAGCCGAGAACAGCTGACTCTTGTCCACATTACGGCTTTGACAGTGCTCCTGCACATCTTCAAGGAAAGCATTGAAGCTTTCCGAAGCTAAGCCTGAGAATTTCAAATTCCACTTATACACCGGAACAGTCTTATAGAAACTGGGAATACCTACTTGATGACTAGTAGTTAAAATAGGCGAGGAGACGGATTGTTGGGGTGGTAAAGACTGATTTGAGAACTCTGGATCGTCATCATCGTCATCAAGAGAATCAAACCTTGGATCAACAGGTACATCAGAAGACTTCCCTGGATTATCCGAACTCTTTACTTTGGAGGAATACTCGTCAATAAGTTCCATCAGCGCTTTGAGCATATCACCGCGCTTGTTAGAAACCTCTTGATCAGAAGTAGGTATACACTCCAATCTGTTGTACAAATGGCAGACCTTACTCTCAAACTTTACAGATTGAGTAAACGTAGTACTGATCATCGACTTGATATCGCCAAGTTTGGACTCACAGATGGTTAGTTCCTCATCCTTAAATTCGATGGAAACCAAAGATTTCACAAACGAAGAATCGTGCTCCACGAGCAGAGCGCTACGAAGAACCTTCCGTAAGTCGTCAACAACATCCGTGTCTAAAAAACTGATCCCTCTTGCCCTGAGTTCCCAGATGAGTTCATCCTTTAAAAGTCTATTGACAGAAAGCTTGAACGGCATGTTGTTAGAGAAGACCGAAAACCGCAAAATAGAGACGCAAAAGTATGCAGGGGTACTAAACTGGACTGCAGCAAAACGGAAACAAAACCAACAGGTATATGAAAATCTTGTAACGACAATGGCAACCAAAATACAGAAATACTTCCAAATAACGGTCATCAACAATACGGCAAACTGTTAATTATCGAAAATTATCAACCAATCCACTAGTCGTTAACAAGGTTGTGTAGGTTTAGGGCTTAAACAACTTAATGAACACGTTGGGCGCCAAATTATGCTACGACATAATGACCTTGTGGATAAGTTGATAAAACTCTGTTTACTAAATTAATGATATATATTCAAATCAGTGAAGTTGTTTTACAAATACTAAGTAAACCAATAAAGCTACCAAATCAAACTAGCTATCTTTGGTCAAACTTTGCGCATGAATTAATTTGTTACCGGTAACCCCAATTATCCTTAACAGACCATTTCCGTAATTAAATCCACTTTGGTAACTAAGTTATTATTTCGACTAGCTCAATATAAAACAAAAATATACAAGGTGTTCAGCTTACATATGCTTGCCTGTGTAAACAGTCACCATACT
Source organism: Orchestes rusci (assembly GCA_958502075.1). Classification (NCBI taxonomy): domain Eukaryota; kingdom Metazoa; phylum Arthropoda; class Insecta; order Coleoptera; family Curculionidae; genus Orchestes; species Orchestes rusci. Next base: position 18,630,454 of record OY293306.1, read on the forward strand.
ATCCCGACCTCGGTACCTACTCAGTCTATGAATGTTGGTCTCTTAATCGGTATAGCGGTCACCATTTCGTCAGCACCCATGCCAGAAAGAAAACATCCACCATTTGCTGTCTTGCCAGTTTGTAGTGTAGTTGCAGTTCGCAACACTCCAGTAGAAAGTACCCCACAAAACCAATATGACGGCCACAACAATGTAACAAAGGGGGTAAGGGAGAGAACCCTTAAGAAAGAAATCCTAATTAGACTTGGAGAAAAAATACCAGAAGAGCTTACCTTTCGTTTGAAAGGGTATTGTAGGAACGTCTTCCAACGACTCGATTCCAAAGCTGACCAAATCCGCAGCGCGGTTGGAGTTATGAAACTTCAGCTGTGCCTTCAGCACCAGCTTTTCCGGCAATCAGCCCACACTCAATACTCCACACTGACTTTTCCACATAAAATTCCAATTAAGGTCGGCTCCAAAATAGCCTTAACACATGTGGAAAGTCTTCAGCAGGAAAACGTGTCGTTCCAAGATGGAGGTTGGATGAAAGAGCCTGATCGATGGCAAATCAATACTCAAAAATCGATATTAAAAAAAACGAACAAAGAGGCAGAAATGCGCATGACTCCCGGCACAAGAGCGTGCTCCTAGAAATTGCAGAATAATGACAATGACAATGGCAACCAGCAATACGCCAGAAGTAGGTATTCGTTAAAACAATGAATCAAAAGTGAGATTCCCAGTACCACAAGTTTTGGCAAACATTAATGTTCATAATCTATCTATTCATAATCATAACCGGATTATTCGAAGATCAGTCAACAATACGTAAATTCATAAACAGTGATGGTGAAAAAAAGAAAACGGCAACGCCATTGACAGAATCAGCTGGCTGCAGGAACCACTAGCTTCATGAATTGAATTTCAACCATAACCACACTTACCACAAATCAAAACAAAGCCAATGTCTGCGAAAATTCGCGAAAGGTGCAAGAAAAACCTGAAGGTGTGTAAAATAACTCTTGATACATATCAGACAAAGTGTCGATGAAACCCCAAAACAAACCTTTCCATTGCAGGCCTCATCATAAAGTTTCAACAAAAGTGTCTGAATGAAAGGTATTCCAAATACACTCCGAATAAGATGTTAGGTACTTTATTTGTTAGGCACAAATAATGACCTCCGAATCAACAAACCGGCATTGTTCTTGTGAGAAGCAGAACTGAAATGAGTATGCTGTCATGATAAGGACAAAAAAGACTACATGAATTTATTTCAAGATTAAGGAAAATCACCCAATAAACAATCCAACAAAATGTGAGTAGTTTCAACTTGAAGAATATAAATTAACGAGAAAAATGAAATGATAAAAAATACTTGTTACAGATAAAAATGAACTGTAACAGTGAAACGAAAATAACAGTTTCTAATTCAAATTACGCCTTCTAGCAACTTTTCTGGAGACAATCACGCATCACTTGATACGATATACGAAAGTACTCACATTTATCTTCCAAACAAGCCCATACGCAACAAAATCGGACAAGTCGTTTATAAGTTACAGCCACTTGAACAATTACACTTTCACTACCTTCCCCTACTCACACGAATATCGGTACGCCAATCAGCCCTGTACCAAAAAGACGTGAAATTGTCTAGGTTTTCTAACCATGTTGATAAAGATATACCTCAATCTGAGAATTTCCGGAGAAATTTCGAATTTTAATATTTAAGCTTTGATTGCGCCCCCTAGCGGAAAAATTTCGAAGTTATAAATATCTCCCACCATTTTCTCGTGGCCACTTTAGTGATAATTTTTTTTTTCCTGAACTTTTAGGTCCAGTAGTTTCTGAGATATGGCCGGTGGCCACCCTTGCTGGGACAATATATATTCGATATATATATCAAATTGCGATATTTATTCACTTTTTATCAATTATTGTTTTATTGGAGTGAAAAAAAGGGCAAGTGGAAGCATAATATATTTTTCTCATTAGGAACAAAGATACTTACAAAATAAAAAGCCTGGATTCACATAAAAAATAAATTCCTTATCCTAATGTTTCATGAAAAAGAACAGCAAAAATTAACAACATAATATAACATTCTTAAAATAAAAAAATAAATTAAAATTCATATTTATTCTTCTCTTTCTGAAACTAAATTTCGTATCTTGATAATGGAACATTGTCATCCTGATCGCTAGCATCTGATTCTTCAGCATCTAATGTAGGTTGAATTTCTCTCGGCCATATCCATTGTAAATTAGCTCGTTTTTTCGAGGGGTTTTGATCCAAATACTTGAAAATAAATACAAGTTTTCCCGCTTTCTCGTTACCAAGACGATTTCTTAATTTCGATTGGACAAGTCCGAACATGGAAAAATATCTTTCCAATCCTGTTAGTAGTTGTTCGTATAGACCTACGAATTTTTTCTTATCAGGCCATTCGGAGTCCAGTATAGTCAAGCTTTTCCACCATATGAGAGGACTCGTGTTCTTGAAATGGCCCCCAAACATAAATTTGGGAAATGGTTTCGACTTTGTTATTAGGGCAATGACGAATGGAACAAGCTCTGGATTAACATCGTTTAGAAATGCATAGGCTTGCTCTTTCTGCAAATTGCTCAGCCTTTCACCTAGTAATCTATGATCTAGCATATTTGCCAAATAATGAGGGCCTCCCAAAGCCATGTCTCTTCTTTTATAAAAGCTTCTTTTCACAGTTAGAGACTTGTTTTCCAGATCTTCTTCTAATGATTTCCATACCTCAACTGCCACCGATATAGTTGCATTGTCTCTCTGTGTTCGGTCTAAAGCTGTGGCAATTGGGTTCAGACAATCCATCAAATCGCTTGCATTTGTGACAATGTTCATATCATTGACAATTTTCAAAATATCAGCATCGATGGTTTGCCTATGATCTTGACATAATTGGACGAGGATTCCCCTATTTTCCAAGAATGATTTAATGGCTTCATTCATCGTACTCCATCTTATTTCAAGAGGCATTATAAGTTTTTTTCCCTAAGCTTTTTTAGACAATGCTGCGGTCAAATGTTTATTTCTGAAATATTTGATCACCTTCAAGATATTTGCTGTGATAGCCGGAACATCAACGTCATGTGCCAATAAGTTCAATATATGGGCGGAGCACCCATATTGAATTATCATCTGAGTCTGAACATCATTGTTCAGGTCTTTTCTCATTTTCTCCACATTAGCTGCGTTGTCTGTAACAAAACTTCCAATTTTCACACCAAACTTTTCCTCTGTGCTTTCAATAACTTTTAAAGCTACTTCTTTTGAATAATTAGCTGTATGGGCATTGCCAGAGGTGTCTTCAGTATGAGCTAAAACAGTTAGTCCAGACCCAGTTACAATGCTGCAGCAAACCAGAGACTCATTATGGACGTTACTCCACCCATCCAGACACATCGTAACTGTTTCTCCTTCTAGTTTTTCTTTGCATTCTCATGTCACTTCGTCATAGACATGCTCCAAAATAGGTCCCGCTAGCTGCCGTGACGATGGAGTTTTATACCCTGGTCTCATCTTTTGAACCATCAACTTGAATTCAGGATTATCAGCATGATTAAATGCTGTATTAGTGGCATAGAAATATCTTCTCATCTGTCTATCTATCAGAGTGGCATATTCAGGAGATGTCGATATTACTTCTGTATCTCTTGTTATATTTAAAGACGTTTTTTGTCTTTTGGCTGGTGCAGGTTGTGAAGTCTCATCCTCACATTGCTCACCAACTGAAAAAAAGTAGCTTATTACTTTATTATATTCGATTCCAAAACATTTAAAAGGTTTATGTCATATTATGTATATCTGGGACGTGAGAAAATGAAAATAATGTCGCCAAACTCACAGTTTCAAAATCTTTTTCTACTAGGTATATGTGTTTCTGCTTATCACTTAATTTTAATTATTTAGTTGGGTTATTTAGTTTATAGCGAGCCTCATGCTCTTGATCAGCCTCTTGCCTTGGCCTCTAGTCTTGGCCCACAAGTTGATGCAAATCGACTTTAACAACTATTTTTTAAAGTACACGACTTCAAAACCTGGATCATTGAAAAAAAAAATCTTTCAAGTACCAAAATATTAATAATAATGAGAACAAAAAGAAGCCTAAAAATTACAAAAAAATAAAAAAAAAATCGTGTCCCGTCAAGATTGTGAAGTGAGATTTGCATATTTTGAAGTTCTATTTATTATTTTGAAATTTGAGCACTATCAGAATTTCCCAGACATACTAGAATAATAGTATAAAATATAAAACAATAAAAAAAAGTAATATTTTTTTATAAAAAGCGTAATAGACATTGGAATATCATTTTTCCTATTACTTAGAAAAATTGAGAATAAATTCTATCAATGAATGCTCACCTTGTTTGCTCGTTGATGAATGTGAATTATTTGAATTTTGCTTTGCAACCGCATCCGCTTCAGCTTCATCACAATGGAGCAAATGATTTTCCATGCGGGAAGGAATTCCCTGCATCTCTATCCCACACTTCTTGTATTTAGCCCATTTCCCAGTATTATTGGTTTTATTTACACACTCAAATTTGAGCCACACTGCACTTTTATTTCTAGGCATTTCGTAAAGGTAACCGTGTAACCTCTCGCATTCGCCGTTAAAATGGACAGGTCTGAATCTGAAGTGAAGGTACACGACACACGTCACGCGAACACATAGTAAACAGTAAGGGGATTCACACATCAAGTATAGAAAAAAATGGGATTCCCCGGCAACTATCAGCAAACTGAATGATTGGGGAGTTTTTGAACCTGTGCATCGTGAATCGGTGAACCAACTATAAATATCAGGATATATATCAACGAATAAATATCACGATATATATCAATGATATTTATCCGATATATATCGAATGATATATATCGGCGAACCCTGTTGTATGTCCTCCATGAAGTCCAACCGATTATAATTTCTTGAAGAGATGTTGTGTATTATTTTAGAATTAAGCAAATAGTGTACGAGAGTTAGATGTCAAGGTTGAAAAAATTATATACAAGCATTTTTTAATGAAAATGTACGATGAATATCTTCCTAAACAACATAGTAAAAGTCCTGTCAAATAGGATCATGGCAAGTTATGAAAATCGGTCGCCATTTTGTTTTTGTCATTTAATTGCAAATATCTCAAAAACTATGGGGTTTATGAAGTAAAGTCAAAAGATAATTTTTATTTAAAATTCAAAACTACACTTGATGTGATATATCAAAAAGATGTATTTCAAGTTCAACAAAATTATTCATATTAAAAAATCATTTTCGTCCTCGTCTTTCTCAGGTATGATGCAGGAATTGCAGCAATCAATTCCTAAGCACTGACCACACTTGGAGGAACATCTTAACCCTAGTTTTTTGCAGGAGCATGATTTGCCACATGACCCTTCCTTGCAGTTACAGAAAACCATTTTTAATATGTCAGAAGGAGCAATTTCTTTTGTTGCGGATGTGGGAACCAGATGACCCTCTCTATCTCGTTGCCAACCATAGTCTAATGGATCCAACTTGCATCCCATCCACTCTTGAACCTAAAAAAATCATAAAACTTTATTATTTCGGCTAAGTAATAATAATTAGAGAATATACCTGATAATAATAAATGTTGATAAAGATATACCTCAATCTGAGAATTTCCGGAGAAATTTCGAATTTTAATATTTAAGCTTTGATTGCGACCCCTAGCGGAAAAATTTCGAAATTATAAATATTTCCCACCATTTTCTCGTGGCCACTTTAGTGATAATTTTTTTTTTCCTGATCTTTTAGGTCCAGTAGTTTCTGAGATATGGCCGGTGGCCACCCTTGCTGGGACACCCTGTATATCGATATATTGTAGTATATGTATATGTATCTAATAATAATAGGGTATAGAAATAAGAAATAGATAATTATAATTATTATATTCAAATAATATTAATAACACCCAGTACATTATAATGGTGTAATATGTAAGTAGGTTCATTGACATATTATTGTCAATGTAAGCAAGAATTATTTAGGTGGTTAATTATAAACAATTATTGTGAAACATGTATTGTAATTGCAATTATTGGAAAATAGAATACTTTTGGTAATAGACGGGGCTGGTCGTATTATTGAGTGACCCCACAAAACCCAATATATTACATGGCGATCCTGCCGAAAAACATGGAAAGTTCCATGAAAAATTGATAGAGTTCGAGAAGCCTCTTTGGATGGATTGTTGGAAAGGAAAATCAAAAGCGAAGTGGCCAGAAGTAGACAAGTCTAGGAATCGAATGGAAATGGTAGGTACCTAACGAAAACATAAATGGAAATGGTAATGGAAATGGATATGGAAATAGTATAAAAATGGTTATGGAAATGGAAATGGAAATGGTTATGGAAAAAGTGATGGAACCGGCAATGGATGAAAATGTCAGTGCCAGACGGGTTTAGATATCTATTGGAGGATGCCCGAGTATTTTGCAGAAATTTGAAAAAAGACAGTTTGGGAAGACGAAAATGTATAAAAAGTGTTAACCGTAAGTTAATTAAATTAGATGGGTTAAGGTCAGAGTTAGAAAATTGTAGGAAAAATTTTAATTTAGGTCAGTACGATTCAAAAGTTGTTGCTTCAGTTAGACAATACGTTAAGGAAATAGATAAAGTTTTCAGTTTAATTCAGAGTACGTTAGATTTACGCTTATTAGAAGTAGGAAAATCTGATGATACAGGAGATGAACAGGCCAATTCTTCCGAGTCTGAGAGTGATTTAGTCCATTCAAAAGAGCACCAAAATCTAGTAGAGTCAGAAAAAATGGGTGAAAAATTTGATTTAAAGACGGCATCAAGCTTGTTGCCCGTAATGAACGGTAATGAACTTGTCACTAAACAGTTAGTAGATTCTATTGAATGGTATGACTCTCTCTTGGACCAGGCGGGAAAAACTTTATTAACTTCATATGTTCTGAAAACACGTCTTTCTGAGGGGGCTAAGTTGAGGTTAAAATCGGCGTATGCTAGTAACGATATTTTAATTCAGGATATAAAATCAAATTTCATTTTTAAAAAGTCGCCGGCTGTCTTGTCCATTAAACTAAATTCAGCTAAGCAACGCGGCAAATCAATCGAAGAATTTGGTAGATCGATTGAAGAAATGTTGGTCGATCTAACAATTGCTCAAGCTAATGGTGATGCTAATACTGCTGATGTTCTTAGACCGGTGAATGAAAAAATCGCGATTAATTCCTTTGCAAATGGTTTACAAAGTAGTGAATTGCGTACCATAATTAAATCTCGAAATTTTCAATCGATAAGCGAAGCTGTCAGGGTGGCAAAAGATGAAGAATTGTCATTCGAAACACCTAAATCCTGTTTCCAAATGCGTGGTAATAATAAAACTTTTCGGGGACAAGCAAACTTTCACAGGCAAACCAACCCGCGGGGGGCACCAAGAGGAAGCTACGGTAATCGTGGGGGTAATACTAATGGTTACCAGTTTCACCAAAATTCCAATTCACGCGGGTATAGACATAATCAATTCGGTCGATCAAGGGGAGGTTTCCAAGGAGGTAGGAATTTTTCAAGAAATAGCGAAAATAGGGGTAGAACTTATTTTTTGAACAGTGGCGAGCGATCAAATTCAAGTTCACATAATACTGAAATTAAAGATACATCGGCCGACATGTTTTTTCGTCCCTAAAGAAGAATATATAACAAATATTAATGGTCTAAATTACATAATTGTTAAATGCGAAAATAAAAATTTAAAACTTTTAATTGACACAGGAGCATCTGTAAGTGTTCTTTTTAAAAACTCCGTTAATTCATTTAACAATATAGATTACTCAAAACGCGTCAAAATACATGGAATTTCTGGGTCAACAATTTCTCAAGGTAGCGTGCATATTGAATTACAAGTAAATCATAGTAACACAGTAGTGGGTCATGAATTTTTGCTCATAGATCCATTTGATGACGAGTTTAATGGAGTGTTGGGTTCAGATTTTTTTATACGCTACTCAACCAAAATTGATTTCGAAACATTTACGTTAGTTTTTTGGTTGAATAATGAAAGAATCTGCTTACCGATGAGCTCGAATCATGATCAAATCACATCTATTCCTGCGAGGTGTGAAATTATTAAATACTTTGACGTTAGCACAAATCATGATTGCATGATTTTACCTGAGGAACTATCCGAAGGAATTTTTGTTGCTAGTGCAGCAGCTAGCCCAAAGTTCAATAAGATTCCAGTTCGAATTCTAAATGTACGTGAGAGTGCAGTACAATTAAAAAATTTCAGACCAAAAATAAAACCACTTGACGAGTATGAAATCTGCACCTTCAATGATACTGATAAAACTGTCGATAGAATAGAGGAGATTTTAGGCATGTTGAAACTGGATCATTTACAGCTATCCGAGAAGTATTCAATTCAAAAAATTTGCTCAAAATATTCAGATGTGTTTCACTTAGATAACGACTCTTTTACGACTACAAACATTTAGAGACAAAATATTAACTTACACCCTTATTCGGCACCCGTATATGTTAAACCATACAGGTTGCCACAGTCACAGAGGGAAGAAGTAAATAGACAGGTAAAGGACATGTTAAAAAATGGTATAATAGAAGAGGCAAAGTCACCGTGGTCCTCTCCCTTAATAGTGGTACCGAAGCATGCGGACGAAAAGGGAAATAAGAAATGGCGTTTAGTTTTGGATTACAGACGTTTAAATGACTGCATTCAAGATGATAAATTTCCCTTGCCTTGCATAACAGATATTTTAGATTCATTGTCGGGAGCGATCTATTTTACGCATCTAGACTTATCACAAGGTTATTACCAAATAGAACTTGAGAAAGAAAGCAGACAGTGTACTGCCTTTGTCACCGACAAAGGGCAATTTCAAATGACAAGACTACCAATGGGTCTAAAGATAAGTCCGAGTTCTTTCTCAAGGGCTATGTCAATAGCAATGGCAGGCTTAAATAATTCATCGTGTTTTGTTTATCTGGACGATCTAGTTGTGTTTGGGAACAGTTTGGCTCATCATAATCAAAATTTAGTAAAAATATTAGACAGATTGCGGCAAGTCAACTTGAAACTAAATCCAAGAAAATGTGATTTCCTTAAAAGAGAAATTTTATATCTAGGTCATCTGATATCGAAAGAAGGGGTAGCTCCTGATCCGGAAAAGACTAGGGCAATTTTAAATTTTCCAGTACCAAAAGACTCCACTGAAACCAAACGTTTTGTTGCTTTTGCAAATTACTATAGAAAGCATATAGCAAACTTTGCAGAAATAGCTTCACCTCTCAATTATTTGAGTAGAAAGGGGGTACAATTCGCATGGGATTCACGTTGTCAACAAGCTTTTGAAACATTAAAACAAGCACTAGTTAACCCTCCAGTCTTGCAGTACCCAGATTTTTCTGAATCAAACACATTTATTATTAAGACTGACGCATCAAATGTAGCATTAGGAGCAGTTTTGTCTAATAATGATGACAAACCTGTCGCCTATGCCAGTAGAAGTCTGAATAGTCATGAAAGGAACTATCCAGTTATAGATAAAGAACTTTTGGCAATTTGTTTTGCAGTTAAGACTTTCAGAACTTATCTGTATGGAAGGAAGTTTATTATATATACAGATCATAGACCGTTAGTTCACTTATTCGGTATGACGAATCCATCTAGTCGGTTAACCAAGTTCAGGTTACTTTTAGAAGAATATACATTTGAAGTCAGGTATTTAAAGGGAAAGACTAATGTGGCAGCAGACGCATTGTCACGCATCACAATCTCGTCAGATGAATTAAAAAACATGTCTAGCAGTGTAGGTAATATGTTCGCTATTACTAGACAACAAGCCAAATCTGTTGACGATAGGAGTTTCAGTAGTACTTCACACGAAAGACTTGATCACCCTGGAGTGGTAGAGCTATTGAAACCGCCTAAAAATTACGTTGAGGCTTACGTCACGTCTGAACATGACTTTAATAAAAATATAAACAAAGACAATTACTGTTTAAAAAATGTCATTTATTTGAAAAATGACAACGCAATTATATTTAAGAAAACTTGATCAGCGTTAGCATTTGGTGCATCGTTGAAAGAAATTTGCGAAATGTTTGAAATTCCGGAAATAGTTATATTGAAAAGTTTGAATAATCAACTATTGATTGAAAGTATGTTAGAGGATCCTAGAAGAATTAAAAATATGAATTTGAGATTATCGATAATAAAAGATGTGCACAAAATACAAGACAAAGAAATGAGACAAATTATTTTAAACGACTTTCACATTCTGCCAAGTGGAGGACATGCAGGTATGAATCGTATGTACAACAATATCAAAAAATTCTATTTTTGGAATGGCTTACAAAAAGATGTACAAGATTTTGTTAAGCGTTGTGATGAGTGTCAGAGGTGTAAACATTCAAGGCCTTATGTGGAGCCTATGACAATTACTACAACCGCCACATCAGCCTTCCAAAAGGTTTTTTTGGATCTTGTTGGTCCACTACCGGTAGATTGCGATAATAACCAATATATACTTACCCTACAATGTGAATTAACCAAGTTTGTGGGATGCTATCCAATTAATAATAAGGAAGCAGCAACAGTTGCGAAAAGTTTAGTTGAAAATTTCATCCTACGTTTTGGGATTCCGCAAACTATTGTTTCAGACCAAGGTTCAGAGTTTATGGCGACAATTTTTGAAGAAATTTGCGCAATCCTTAAAGTAAAGCACATTTCTTCAACGTCGTATCATCATCAAACTTTGGGGAGTTTGGAAAACACACACAAAAGTTTAGGCGCGTTTTTAAGAATGCAGTGTGGTAAGTTTCCAGATTCTTGGAGCTCTTGGGTTCATTTTTGGAGTTTTGCCTTCAATACTACTGTGCATAGTGAAACAAAGTATACCCCATACGAGTTGGTTTTTGGTAAGGTTTGTAATTTACCATCGCATTTGAAAAAACAAATCGACCCTCTTTATAACTTTGACAGCTATCCGTTAGAATTAAAATTTCGGTTACAGCAGGCGCAAGCGGAGGCTAGAGATAATTTGATTAACTCTAAAATGAAAAGATAAAACAAATATGACTATAAAACTAATTCAGTAACGTATAATCCAGGGGATAAAGTTTTACTAAAAAACGAAGTTGGAACAAAAATGGAGGCGTTGTTTAACGGTCCATATGTAGTTATTGAGGACAGGGCACCAAATATTTTGATACAATTAAGAAATAAAATCAAGGAGGTTCATAAGAATAGAATCAAATCGTATTTTGAAAGGTAATTATAGGCGTATGATTAGTCTTTTTTTTTCTGTTTTTTTTTGTTAACGAAGGAGGTGTAGTATATGTATATGTATCTAATAATAATAGGGTATAGAAATAAGAAATAGATAATTATAATTATTATATTCAAATAATATTAATAACACCCAGTACATTATAATGGTGTAATATGTAAGTAGGTTCATTGACATATTATTGTCAATGTAAGCAAGAATTATTTAGGTGGTTAATTATAAACAATTATTGTGAAACATGTATTGTAATTGCAATTATTGGAAAATAGAATACTTTTGGTAATAGACGGGGCTGGTCGTATTATTGAGTGACCCCACAAAACCCAATATATTACAATATATCCGATATATATCAAATTGCGATATTTATTCACTTTTTATCAATTATTGTTTTATTGGAGTGAAAAAAAGGGCAAGTGGAAGCATAATATATTTTTCTCATTAGGAACAAAGATACTTACAAAATAAAAAGCCTGGATTCACATAAAAAATAAATTCCTTATCCTAATGTTTCATGAAACAGAACAGCAAAAATTAACAACATAATATAACATTCTTAAAATAATATAAAAAAAATAAATTAAAATTCATATTTATTCTTCTCTTTCTGAAACTAAATTTCGTATCTTGATAATGGAACATTGTCATCCTGATCGCTAGCATCTGATTCTTCAGCATCTAATGTAGGTTGAATTTCTCTCGGCCATATCCATTGTAAATTAGCTCGTTTTTTCGAGGGGTTTTGATCCAAATACTTTCTCGTAACCAAGACGATTTCTTAATTTCGATTGGACAAGTCCGAACGTGGAAAAATATCTTTCCAATCCTGTTAGTAGTTGTTCGTATAGACCTACGAATTTTTTCAGGATTATCAGCATGATTAAATGCTGTATTAGTGGCATAGAAATATCTTCCTATCTGTCTATCTATTAGAGTGGCATATTCAGGAGATGTCGATATTACTTCTGTATCTCTTGTTATATTTAAAGACGTTTTTTGTCTTTTGGCTGGTGCAGGTTGTGAAGTCTCATCCTCACATTGCTCACCAACTGAAAAAAAGTAGCTTATTACTTTATTATATTCGATTCCAAAACATTTAAAAGGTTTATGTCATATTATGTATATCTGGGACGTGAGAAAATGAAAATAATGTCGTCAAACTCACAGTTTCAAAATCTTTTTCTACTAGGTATATGTGTTTCTGTTTATCACTTAATTTTAATTATTTAGTTGGGTTATTTAGTTTATAGCGAGCCTCATGCTCTTGATCAGCCTCTTGCCTTGGCCTCTAGTCCTGGCCCACAAGTTGATGCAAATCGACTTTAACAACTATTTTTTAAAGTACACGACTCCAAAACCTGGATCATTGAAAACAAAAATTCATTCAAGTACCAAAATATAAATAATAATGTATCAAATGAGAACAAAAAGAAGCCTAAAAATTACAAAAAATTTAAAAAAAAATCGTGTCCCGTCAAGATTGTGAAGTAAGATTTGCATATTTTGAAGTTCTATTTATTATTTTGAAATTTGAGCACTATCAGAATTTCCCAGACATACTAGAATAATAGTATAAAATATAAAACAATAAAAAAAAGTAATATTTTTTTATAAAAAGCGTAATAGACATTGGAATATCATTTTTCCTATTACTTAGAAAAATTGAGAATAAATTCTATCAATGAATGCTCACCTTGTTTGCTCGTTGATGAATGTGAATTATTTGAATTTTGCTTTGCAACCGCATCCGCTTCAGCTTCCTCACAATGGAGCAAATGATTTTCCATGCGGGAAGGAATTCCCTGCATCTCTATCCCACACTTCTTGCATTTAGCCCATTTCCCAGTATTATTGGTTTTTTTTACACACTCAAATTTGAGCCACACTGCACTTTTATTTCTAGGCATTTCATAGAGGTAACCGTGTAACATCTCGCATTCGCCGTTAAAATGGACAGGTCTGAATCTGAAGTGAAGGTACACGACACACGACACGCGAACACATAGTAAACAGTAAGGGGATTCACACATCAAGTATAGAAAAAAATGGGATTCCCCGGCAACTATCAGCAAACTGAATGATTGGGGAGTTTTTGAACCTGTGCATCGTGAATCGGTGAACCAACTATAAATATCAGGATATATATCAACGAATAAATATCACGATATATATCAATGATATTTATCCGATATATATCGAATGATATATAGGGTGTTACAAATTCGATGGGATAGCATTGCTAATTCCTAAACCATAAGAGATACAGCGTCGGTTAAATGGAGGCAAAGTTGCGCATTTTGTCACTCAATAATATGCCGCTGAAAAACTTAAAAAATTCGGAGCACTTCCGGAGATATCCGGAAAAAATCGATTTTTTCAAAATTCTTTTTTATTTCCTCCTGAGTTAGTTTGAAGGAATTATTGAAAACGAGTGGCACATTTTCATGGTAACAATAACAACTTGTCACGCCTGTGAATAGTTTTTATGATCAAAAACTAGTCGAGAAACTGTTTTTAAGCCGGAGTTTTATTATTCAAGCTGCAAAACTATCCACAGGCGTGACAAGTTGTTATTGTTACCATGACTACGATACGCGCATTGCATTACAAAGAGATCAAGAGGTTTGATTTTGAAAAATCTCGGATTATAATTCTGCATATTTTGGAATGACAAGTGTGACACATCATGATGTTCAGGAAGTCAGGAGCTATCCAAAAATGCATAAAAAAGTTGGGTTTGTATTTGAAAAAATTAAGTTGATGATGGTTGCGGAAAATCGAAACGTCGGATATAAATTCCGACCACCCTACCTTCAAGAGGAGAAAAAGTGGCCATGAAAATGTGCCACTCGTTTTCAATAATTCCTTCAAACTAACTCAGAAGGAAATAAAAAAGAATTTTGAAAAAATCGATTTTTTCCGGATATCTCCGGAAGTGCTCCGAATTTTTTAAGTTTCTCAGCGGCATATTATTGAGTGACAAAATGCGCAACTTTGCCTCCATTTAACCGACGCTGTATCTCTTATGGTTTAGGAATTAGCAATGCTATCCCATCGGATTTGTAACACCCTGTATATCGGCGAACCCTGTTGTATGTCCTCCATGAAGTCCAACCGATTATAATTTCTTGAAGAGATGTTGTGTATTATTTTAGAATTAAGCAAATAGTGTAGGAGAGTTAGATGTCAAGGTTGAAAAAAATTATATACAAGCATTTTTTAATGAAAATGTACGATTAATATTTTCCTAAACAACATAGTAAAAGTCCTGTCAAATAGGATCATGGCAAGTTATGAAAATCGGTCGTCATTTTGTTTTTGTCATTTAATTGCAAATATCTCAAAAACTATGGGGTTTATGAAGTAAAGTCAAAAGATAATTTTTATTTAAAATTCAAAACTACACTTGATGTGATATATCAAAAAGATGTATTTCAAGTTCAACAAAATTATTCACATTAAAAAATCATTTTCGTCCTCGTCTTTCTCAGGTATGATGCAGGAATTGCAGCAATCAATTCCTAAGCACTGACCACACTTGGAGGAACATCTTAACCCTAGTTTTTTGCAGGAGCATGATTTGCCACATGACCCTTCCTTGCAGTTACAGAAAACCATTTTTAATATGTCAGAAGGAGCAATTTCTTTTGTTGCGGATGTGGGAACCAGATGACCCTCTCTATCTCGTTGCCAACCATAGTCTAATGGATCCAGCTTGCATCCCATCCACTCTTGAACCTAAAAACATCATAAAACTTTATTATTTCGGCTAAGTAATAATAATTAGAGAATATACCTGATAAAAGACTCTCAAAACATGTTGTACAGCAGCGTCTTTGGTTGGAGGAAGCGCTGCCAAATTGAAATTTCCAGACATACCTTGACGAGATGTTATTCGATTATACAAAGTATACCTTAACGTGTCAATTTCTTCTTTGCTCTTCTTGGGCCTATATAGCTTTGTAATGAATTGTACACCTGCTCTTTTTAACTGGTTCTTATCCGAATTTTGTTGATAAAATATTTGAAGGCTGTCGCATAAAGAAATGTCATTCTTCATAAACTGTAAGCAGAGCTTTTTGCTTTTTTTGAATATGAACGAGGTTGTGTCACAACCTGATATAGCATGGAGGAACAATATGTATTGTTTAATATGCCCTAGTTTTTCTTGGATCTCTGATATTTTCGTGACTTTATCAGCTTTGGCAGCTTTTCCTGGCCGGAGCAAAAACATTTTATCATGTTCTGAATGATGAATCAACAGAACGGCAATATCTGTGTCCTCAGATACAACTACGATTGGTCTACCAGAAGTTGAAAGTTCTACTGCAGTTCTAACGATTAAATAGTCTGCGTCACTTTCAGCTTGTTTTACCTTTAAGACTGCTTCTTCAGATCTAAACTTTAAAAGCTCGATCAGTTTCTGTTTGTTATTATTATTTCGTAAAAAATCTTCCTGTGGCGTAACAATTGTATTCCCCAACTTTACTGATATTCCCAAAGCATTTTGTGATCTGACCTGTTGCAAAGCATCCTTTGTTGAAAAATGATCTGAATTGTATCCATCAAAAACAATTACACAGTCCTGACCATAAACATGTTTAACGTAATTAACATATTGGTCGCAAATTTGGTTAAATGTGGCAGGCTTCTGCCATAAAACTTAATGTAAAAGAAAACCCCCATCAATTACATATATTGCATTTTGCTCAGTGCTCGAAATAGGTGTAGTTAGAGCATCAAATTCTTTTAAGAGAAGGCTTTTCGTCCCTTTTCTCAAGACACCATCCTTGAATAGTGACAGCGGATATGGAGATAATTCGAACCTAAAACAGTCTTTTATTTCTTCTGGAGTTTTGTTAGAGCAAATAATTCTATTGAATAATTGCATAGGAGACACGTTAACGTAATTGCTATCAATTTTAATGCTTCCAGTCATTTGTGAAAAATTCTTGATTCGATCTGTTCGCTTGCACTTAATATCTGTGAATAATTTGCCTACATTTTTGATTAGTAATTTTCTTCCAATTTCATCCGCTAAATCGCAGTTTATATCGGTTTTAGCTATGCGTCCAGAGAACAATGATGTGAACTCTTTGCATTTAAAAGGGTTGTATTCCTCTAGCCAATCTAAAATTTTTCGCAAGTCAGTTTCATCTCGTTGTTGGCGTGAACGACTTAACTCTTTATGTTGTTCAGAAGAGACTGACTTACATACCAGAAAATCTTCCATAGCTGTTGATACAGGCATACAAACTGACATACCTGCTATCCATCTGGCCAAAGAAGAATTAGTAAACCCGCGCCCATGGGTTAAGCCTTCAATGGTTTTGATTGACCTCATTAAATTCTGCTCGATGACCATATCGGTCCAAGTACCGGACCAGAAGTTGTTGGTTCATCTCACAGTAAACATTCCCTCAGAAACAAATTTTTCATAATTGTCGGGACTCATATTATGAAGTTTCTGAATCTGTTGTAAATAAATGTGGGTACTTTTAGCATAATTGTTATGACCTGTTGCGTAGAATATTGGGATCATCAGTTTTAAACAGTGAGTATGAAGAGACCAGTTGCCTGATCTTTCTGCTCTAACAAACAGCTTGATAATATTGACCAATTCAAAATAATTACACCATAACCGTGCGGTTCGACTGCTTTGAGAGAGCTCACTAATTTTAAGATGAACTTTTTCCAACACGTTCTCGAACAACTGATTGTTTTCGACTTCGTTTGATAAAGGCCGTTCATATAAAATACGGATTTCCTCAATATTCTCATCAGTGAGAACTATATCAGAGAGTAGCAATAAACCAAGAGCTTCCTGTGTGAGAAAGTGGCATCTTAGAGCCCGTCATATGCATGGCCCGAAATCATGTGTGGAAGTGTATTCTTTGCATATATCATTTGCCAAAGTTCTTCGATTCCACTACCGGACATTATATTGCCAATGCTTCCCATAAACGACATAAGAGTATGGAAGCCGCCGAGTCGAACTATAACTTTGGACAAGATACTACTCGAATTGGATGCTTCCACAATGTCCACAGCTTTAAAAAAAAAGAGGTTGGTCGAAGGTGACAATACAAGGCTTATTACACGAGCGGCATTTTTCAGCTGCAAACAAAAGTGCTGTGTGTATAGTAGGGTAAACATCCCAGTGATTGGCCAATCACCTCATTGACAAGCTGTTCACTAGTGTCACAAATATTTAGAGCAATAAACATTGATCGCGAAATTGTTCCTGGTAACAAACATAGTTTATTTTATAAAATGTAAACATGATATTGACATTATTCTCTCGTTAAATTGACATAAAAATTCAATTTCTTCTTCCAACACAAGTCACCAGTGATTGGCATAAGTATTAAAGAATAAACCAGGTCTTCAGGTGATAAAAGGAGCCTCGAAAGGAGTTGAAAAATAAGAAAAAAGAAGTAGTTTTTAATCAACTCAATAAATATAAGAACAAAAAATTCAATAATTAACATACATTCCAGTAATTATTAACAAAATTAAATATATTTTCGCAAGCAAGATTGACAAGTGAAATGTTTGATTTATTTTGATTTATGCAAATCTGGTTTTTTTATACACAAATAGTGATAAAGCCGACTACATGACTGACATTTTATTCCATGTTTTAGGGGCGTTATATTAGAGGTACAGGAGAAGCACAACCCAACTTCCACCCTTTGATTTTCAAATTCTGGCTGAGTTTTTCACTGGGTTGGAAATAGCCAGCGCTTGACTTTTTGCACCGCTTGCACTTGGTTACTTATTGCTTCCTGGTTGGGACTTTCTTCGCACTCCACAACATTTGGAGATGATGTTCTTGAAACTACTTGTTTTATAGCTTCTTTTGCTAAAAATTCTCCATTTTCTTCCATTATTCCCACCCGGAATTAGAACTTCTTGCGTTTCGTCGCCAGCACCACCCAAAGAATTTACCTCGTCAGTCTTCTTGAGGATGATGTTGGAGTCGCTAGAGTGATCACAGCTATTTTCTTTATTAGGAACATCTTCAGGTACATAATTTATTGAACTAATGTTTTCCACTACCTTAGTCAGTCTTTTATCAGTCTTCTTACTTTTGTTGGCTTTGCCTTTCACCTTATTTTTTTGGTTTATCTTGCTAACTAACTTCTTTGTGTTCTTCTCTTTCTGTTTCTCAAGCCGAAGTCTCTTTCTCTCTTCTTTCTCAAGATTTTTATTTATCTTAATTTCTTCTTCTTCCTTCTTTCTCTTCAGCCACTGGGTGGAAGTAATTGCAAATGAAGCTCTCTCCGTGTCTTTTTTACCTTTTCTTGTTGGAGTCTTGGCATACCAAAGAGCATTTTTCAAACATTGTGATGAGTTATCAATGGTTTGTTCTGTGTTGTTTCCAGCTGGGTCAGTATCATCATCTTTTTTAGCCTTCAAAGTATCAACGTCAGGTTTTTCAGTGTGCATATCTTCAATCGGTTCTTCTATATCGAATGTAAATTGAGGTAAATTTTCCGCTGTGCTGTTATAAGTTATAGACTGTTGATTATCAGGCATTGAAAAAATTATTGGTATTTCATCTATGTTACTCTCATCTAATATAAAGTCTTGCAAGTCAAAATTTTGGATTTGAGTCACTTCTGCACTTCCAGGATTTTCATGGGGGTCATGCATTGAAGAAACTCCGGTAGAACCTCGTTCAAAAGCTTCATCGCCGAGCTGGATTTTATTTGCTATAGTTGAAAACTTCTTCCATAATTTATAAAGAATAAACTCGTTATCTTCAGCATATTTGAATTCTTGCTCGTTCAATGTTTCGAACTTATTTATTTGGTCCTTTTCAACAATAGCAACAAAATCAGCGTAGCTTAGAAATGTATCTTTCTTTTCTTCTTCAGGTTTTGTTTTGTTTTGCCCACCCAAACATTTCGAGAAGTCTATAGAATTTGGGTTCCATGGGAAAAGCCCACTTGCACGAAATCCGTTTTTGATTGTTTGTGACTTAGAAGCTTCATCAACAGCGAGTTTTAACACAGGAGCAAAATGTTCTTTCGTTAAACTTTCCAAAGGATGACTTCGTCGCCACTCTATAACAGCCCTTTTCCAGCAATTTTTTAACGGTTTGAACGCAGCAACGTCCGCCGGCTGTAAGATTCTGGTTGAATTAGGGTAGAGACACATCAAAATAATTTCAAGTTTTACGCACAAGCAACTGAGTTCGTAAGTAAGGTGAGTGCTGTGGCCATCTAGGAACAAGATTACTGGGAAGAGGGTTCCCATTTTTTGTAAACTTGGATGCAATATATTTTTTATGTAGTCAAACATGACTTCCGATTTCATCCAACCGGTATCAGATAGGCCTATACCCCAACCCTCTGGAACTGATCTGCCTACATTCACGGGTAATCTCTTGTAGGGATACACTACCATGGGCGGAGTTACTTTTCCTGAGGCAGTAAAAGCGAACATTACTGTTAAAGTTGTTTTGGAGGGCGCGTGTTCAACCTCGTAAACATTATTTGCCCCCCTTGGGGCAAGAACTTTGCTGTTTTTTGGGCATAGATTGAAACATGTTTTGTCCGCATTCAGAACTCGATTTGGATCCTCTAAAATTTGCAGCCACCCTTTTGATTGGAGGTATCCTTCAATACTTTTAAACCATTTTCTTTTGTCCTGTTCAGAAACGTTCGCACTTGCAGCAGTTACCCCTTCTCCGGTTCTCACAGAAATTTCCGGGTTTCTTTTCAGGAAAGCTTTGTACCAGGCCTCTCAAGGACGATTATTCACAAATGGATTTTTTCGTTGGTTTCTATCCAGAAACTCTTTCACTGATTCTTGAATATCCTTTTTACGACGAGGAAACCCACGTTTATGATTTTCAATTATCCAATTGACCAAAACCTTTTCTTCGTCTGATGTCAGTATTGGAGTGGGCCCCAAACTTGTTTTTACGAATTTAATGCTTCTGCGGAATTGCAGCGTGGCTCTAGGTATTTTAAAGCGCCTTGCTGCTTCGCGTATTGGTAACCCAGCATTAATCGCTTGTAAGGCTTTTTCAATAGTGTTTTCATCATAAGATTTATTGTACTTTCCTCCAGCAATAGCTTTCGGCATTTTCTTCACCTGTAATATAACGAAAATCCAGTTATTGGCCACTCCAATATTCAATGATTGGCATCCGGCCAACAACTGGTTACGAAAGGTTTTTATTGAAACAAGTTGAAAAATTCCGTTCAATCATGTATAAGAATACAATACCACATATAAGTTTATGAAAATAATTTTTATGTGTAATGACCAAAGATTGGCCATGCGGCCAATCTTTGATTTTTACTATAAAATCAATATCCAGTTATTGGCCACCAAATATTTAGCTCAAATGGTAGATTTGGAAGCTTAAAACATAAAGAATTTAATAATATAAACACATATCAAAGTAATACAAGCATGTTGTAACATCCATTTTAAAATTAATGAAGGATTATCAACTTACCTCATATCATACTTTCTTATAGAATCACGAACAATCTCACGCAATTGACGCGCGCTCTACACAACGACCAGCTTTTGGTGTGGTCCCGAATGAAATGACGCAATCCTTCAGAAACAATGATGACATTAAAACCAGCACGGTTGCCAAATTCCGTGAAAAGAACATTAAATCAGTTTTTCACTTATGCATTCAAAAATCGTGTTTTTATCTTAGGGGCCAATTACTAAATTGAAATTAATGAATGGCCAATCACTGGGATGTTTACCCTACTTAAGTTCGAAGGGTCCAAGTTTATGAAGGGCAGAGGTGTTATACTACTAGTCGTAAATTCTGTATCGTATGAGACAGAAGACATGTATCCATTCCATGATAACTTTTTATGAAGATATTTGGTACTAAATAACCAAAGTGCATCTAATCTTGCTGCAACTTTTTTCAACTTTAGGTTTTAGAAATTGTATTTCTGGCATTGTGACTGTCTTGAGACCAGACTTTGCGGGTTTATTGTAAAACTGAAAGAGATACAAGAAGTTGAAAAGGAAACACCAATTTATTAAATTAAAAACTAACCTGTATTGGTAAACTTCCGAAGTGTTCAATTGTATGCTTGCTTGTATTTTTTGTTTTGATCTTGGAACCTGGAAATTTTCTGTTGCTGGTTCAGGAGTAATGCATATAATACCGCCCATGGAGTGAAATGTGCCGTGTCCATCAATTGTTCTGGTATTGACGTCGGCGTTATCAAAAACGAACTGCAAGAAACCGTCCGCTGGGATATTTTCCTGAACATTTTGAATTGCCGAACTTTCAGAATCAAGACACTCTGAATAGGAAATGGAAACTCCGAGAGTCGACAAGATGTCTATCAGATTTTTTGAGCCATATTTTCTATGTAGAAGTGTTCCGAGACCAAACATTGTGGGTGATATGAAGGATCTTACTCTAACTAACGAAACGATAAAATTTTCCAACGCAGCTACCTTTGTTGTGTATGCGTCGAAGTTTTTCTTATCTTTGAGAACCAACTCGTAAAAAAAAGACTTAAGAGAATCAGGAAATTCCTCTGTACCTCCAGTTTTAATATCATCTAAGTTTGGATATTCCTGCAAATTGCATGTCATACTTCTGATATCCTCTCTTAAAATTTTAGCTGCGGCAGTTACAATTTTATCACGATCAAGGGTTTAATCTTTTGACCACTCTTCGTTTAAAAGTTTTTCACAGTTTCCCCTAAAACTGACGATACTTTGTGTTCCTGATAGAGAAGATATTATTATACGATCTTCATACTTTTCTTCAATCTCATTTTAAATTTTTTTTCAGACCATGGCTGAACGCTTTCTGGTAAAAGGGTAACCATCATTTCAATTAATTCTTTAATTGCAAACTGACAATTCTCGGAATCGTTTTCAATAAAATAACAAATTTTTTCGAAAGCCTCTTCTAAAGGGGGATTTACCGGTCGGCCTACATGATCCTGAGATTTATCTTGCATAAATTTATTAAAGCAATTTACATGATAAATCGCTTCTGCTGCAACCAGATCTATTTCATTATTTATTTTATTAAATACTTCTAGTCCCAACTTGTCATTTCTTTCATTGCAGCGGTTAATTATCTTGTTTTTAAATTCCAAAGTGCAGACCTGGCGAAACTCAATATTTTTCTTATATTTCTTGATGGCTTGTATGTCAATGTATTCATCGCATAAAAAACAATGTTAAAAATCACAGGCTTTACTGGTCGATCTCAATACCTTAGATGTACTTGGGGCGTTACTTTTCAGTTATAACAAATTTGTAGGATGCGTGTATTTATTTCTACATTCTCTGTGTACAAAAACGCTGCATATATACATTTGTTAAATTTTGCCACTTACTATCGTTACGTTCCTTACTAGCATTAATTATTGTTTCAATTCCTTTCTTGCTAACTTTCACTACATCTTGGCTTCCACTTTTATCGCAAATCACACAAATAAGTTCATCAGCCATACTTGAAAAATAGTCTACTGTATTTTTACCGTCGCAAGTCCCAAACAGAAACAGAATAATTTTATTCTCACTACCGAAAACAAACGTATCGTGCGCGTGAAAAAACGACAATAAATCAAGATGGTGTCGCAAGGCGTAAATAACGTCCAGTCAGCTGACGCGGCGTTGCCAGTGCTAGTGTGGGAACCTAAATATCAGATTAAAATATCAAGCGTTTTATTCGTGTCTATGGCAATATTATTTGCCTAATACTACACTCAGAAATGTTTTTATATCAATAACTGTTGAAAATATTTTTGGTGCATTTGAATATAGTTGGAAGAGGGGTGTCAAAACTATGTTAATCGATGTATTTTTTTATTTACAAAAAATACTATCTCTTGAAATTAATCCGAAAACTTGATAGTTTTCGAG
The DNA here is from genome assembly GCA_958502075.1 of Orchestes rusci. Taxonomy (NCBI): domain Eukaryota; kingdom Metazoa; phylum Arthropoda; class Insecta; order Coleoptera; family Curculionidae; genus Orchestes; species Orchestes rusci. Next base: position 18,653,653 of record OY293306.1, read on the forward strand.
ATACAGGCATTAGCTTAAAAAAAACAAAATGGCGACCATTTTTCTGCAACTTGCCATCACCAGATTCTACGGGACTTTTAGTATGTCATTAAGGACCATATTTTAAGTACTTTCCCGCTGAAAAACATTTGTATATAATTTTTTCAGAACTTTGGACAAAATTCCGACAACTTCACTACACTAAAAATATAAATCTTTGCTAAAAGGCAAAGGTTTCTATACACAATAGATATCCAGCGTATATGGCGGTGTTTGAATCACACTGATTTTGACGACATCTCTGCAGAACTCATTGAACACTCTATTCATTGTTTTAACAACAGATGTCACCTCGCTAGTCACCCAAAAATAAAATTATCATTGTCTAATAATAGAATCCGGGTCGACCAGTTTTCCGAGTAAAAGATTTACGAGTGTGGCTTGATAAGATGATAAGTAGGGAGAACAAATTAAACACAGGTAGCATGAAGTGGATTAGTTATATTACCTAATACCTAGCTGGAAAAGTAAAAATCATTGCAATTGAATACAGGGTATTCGATTCCAAATATCTAGTTTGGGTAATATCAACAAATTAAAAAAAGAAACATACCTACCTTCTTACTTGCATTTTATTTTGAACTGTTTTTTTATTTTATAACCAACTATAGCAAGTTTCAAACTTGATTTGTAGAAATCCGAAAATATTGAAGAAAAAACATGATAAAACTACATGTTGAAAATTCAAAGTCCGTGGAAAGTTTGATAAATATATTGTTCATCATTCAAGTACAGAAAGAAGACTAAAACTAAAAATCAATTTGCAGAACTTGCATCAGCCCTCTAAAAATAAATCTATTCTTAGACTGGAAACCGAACCAATCGTAAACAAGAACTGGTCTCAGAAAATCAATATTCGGTTTTGATACAGGGGTACAGCAATTTAAACTAATGCATAGTATAAATTCAAATATTAATAATATATAAGCCTTATATTTTAACACTCCTACTTATTTGAATTTATAAAAGAAATATCCTTTCAGATTACAATGCTAAGTGATGCGAATCCAACTCAAAAATTCAATTTCTTAACTAGGTTTTCAAGAACCGTTTTAGTCAATGGCTTTGTAAGCATATCCGCAATTTGGTCACTTGATTTCACGTAACTCACTCGAATATTGCCCTTTTCACTTTCATCGCGAACAAAATGCACTTTAATGTCTATATGCTTCGTTTTGGGATGAAACTGATGTGCCTGCGCTAGTTTGATTGTCGACTGATTATCCACTCTAAGCTGCAGCGGTGACTCTTCTACGCCTAGCTCTCGTAGAAAGGATTGAAGCCATAAAGCTTCTCTCGTTCCAAGGGCCAGAGCCAAATATTCCGCCTCCGTTGTAGATTGGGCGACAACATTTTGTCTTTGGCTTTTCCATGTAACTGGTCCATTCCCCATAATGAAGATATAACCACTGGTGGATTTCCTGGTCTCCCTGCACCCTGCAAAATCTGCGTCTGTAAATCCCTGTATTTTGGTTTCTATGTAGCCATTCGATTTTTGATAAGTGGTCTGCAATTCTGTCATTGTCGGCCATCCTATAGTCATAGAAGCGCTGCCAAAGTAATTCTCTGGATACATCGGTCCTTTGTTCGTGTATTGACACAAGCTTTGCCCACATCTGCGATGCATCCTCACAGTTAACCAAATACTGCACTTGATCCTGTGTTATCGACGTTAAGAGGATTACTTGGGCCTTGGCGTTGCGTTCCTCCCATGCTTTGAGTTTAACTTTCTCTGTACTTGGTGGACGTAACTCACTACCATCGACAATAGGTAGGAGCTTCTCTGCTTTCAGTATTATGCTAATACTAAATTTCCACAACTGGAAATTGGTTCCGTCAAATTTGGCAATTTGACCACCATAATCTGTTCTTGCGGCCATCTCGCGTAACCGGAACTTATACTGTTACGACGAACGAACTCGCGAAAAACGTATTCAAATATCTCAGCACAACTAACACGACTTTTTGATAGGTATTCAGTGACCTGGGCCCATAACCTGTTGAAAATTCAAAGTCCGTGGAAAGTTTGATAAATATATTGTTCATCATTCAAGTACAGAAAGAAGACTAAAACTAAAAATCAATTTGCAGAACTTGCATCAGCCCTCTAAAAATAAATCCATTCTTAGACTGGAAACCGAACCAATCGTAAACAAGAACTGGTCTTAGAAAATCAATATTCGGTTTTGATACAGGGGTACAGCAATTTAAACTAATGCATAGTATAAATTCAAATATTAATAATATATAAGCCTTATATTTTAACACTACATATTTGTTTTGAGGAACTTGAAATTATTATATCACTTGAAAACATATTAGGTAGGTGCTCAACAAAAATAATATTAGGTAAAAAGGTACTTATGAAGCAATTTACAGGTTTTGTAATAAATCTAATTTACTCTTACGTTTAATACCTTTTTTACAATATAAAGTCCTCCATTTGCAGTCTTTAAATACTTTACATCGTATCATTAAATTAATTAAATAACCAACATGTGTTTTGCAAGATTCCTCCTCAAAAATGTGGAGGTTTCCTCTTAATTTTTCGATTTTTTTTGTTAAATTTGTCACGAGGTTTTTTCTGTGAGGGTATTTTTCAAAACTTTATCCACTTTGAAAAGGAATTTTTTCACAAAATTTGTAAAATAAGGAAATGGTTGTCTCAAACCCACTGAAACGTTTTTATATGTGCGATTCAATATCAGAATTTGACTTTTATCAGTCAGCATGCCACTTGAAGACATTTGCATCTCACACAGTTAAATTTTTCCGACGATTTTTTCGCCAAATATCCAGCAAAATATGCGTTGGAACAGTCTTGCAATGTGACAGTTTTTGAGAATTCTCCATCTTCTTCCAAACAGCTACTGGTAGAATGAACTGATTCCGAGCTTGATATGGACATTTCTTCATCTGATAGACTCGTAGAAGTTTTAACAGTTTCTGGATTTGACCCACCTCCAGGTGAAGTTAAAGAAATAGATGTATCCTGATCTTCTTCGCAGTTTGATCTATCGGTTGACTTCAAAAGATTGACTTTGAGTAGCAGCCTGAATGTTGACCTAAATGTTCGTACTGTTGGATTCATGTTGAAGCCTCCACGCTGCCTGAATATCGCGAATTTATTTTCGATTGGATCTTGGTTCAGTCTGTTGGTTAGAAGGTAGAAGTAACCGACCTCTTTGTTGCTATCATAAATTTGAAGGATTGCTCGGATGGTTTGTACAATTCTATCAAAACAATCTGGTATTGAATATTTTCCTGGTGAAACTTCTTTCTTCATCGAATCGATAATTCCGATGGCTTCTTCCAATGTTTGCTGCACGATAGGTAGCTCAGAAGAAATAGCACATGCGTACGGATTAGATGCGTAAAGACTTTTGCTATTTAATGCATCGAAGAGATTGTTGGTAAATTTTGCAAAATCTGCTGTATGCTTAGCAGTAACAGATTTCAATTCCCCTGTGCAAACATTGTCATTGCCGACTGATTATTTTTTCCTTGGTCGCACACTACACTCACTATCTTCAGACCAGCGTCTAGAAGCAAGACCAATGCATTTTGTAGAAGTCTGTTGAGGTCGACATTCTTCATAGTATTTGTAGAGACAAAATATGCAAATGGTAGGTTTACATATAATCCTCTGATTGAAAATAGCATAATTTGGCTTCCATATGTGTTTTTTCTGCTGTTTCCGCCATGATCATGAAAACCTTCGATCAGGTCATATTTTGGGGAGTATTCCAGATACTTTTTTATTGTAATCTCGTCGAATATGAGTGTGCAATATTTCTCTGAAGACTCCATTGCACTCACTTTTCTTCTAATTTCTTCAAGAATCCCATCATTGAATCCAGGAAGGCAGTCGATGTCGCCTAACCAGGAATGAATTGTACAGGGTGTCCCAACGAAACTGCCATTTTTAAAACGCGATATCTCGATAACGGTTGAATTTAGGAACATTAGTTGTATCACAATTTTTGTTCCAAATTGAAAAAAGAATTGAAATATCAAGCAATATACAGGGGGTTCCATTTAAAAAAATCATACTTTTTCGTGCCATACTTTTGTGAGGCACCCTGTATATTTCCAAATATTTTCAGAATGTGCGCTATTTACACCCCTAACCTGTGACGCATATTGATATTGATATTTTTCATATCCTATATGATAAAACCTACTTTACTCTATCGTTGGGACACCCTGTACTTATTCCGGGCAAGACTATATTCAGTTTATTTCTCCAATACTTGTAAGCTCCGGGTGACTTGTGAAAGGAAAGTAAGCTCATGTCCTTTTCATTTTTCGTCCAAGCATGACCTGTTTTATGACGAAGTTGCATATTGACTAGTGCCTCTGAATATCTTGATGGAAATGAAACATCCTCGATGCAGGTTTTTTGTATCGCGTCATCCTTTAATGATCTAACTTGCCTTTTGAGTCTTGCGATGGTTTGATTATTTTGCCGAATCTTCAGTCTTTGGCTGGAAATCACTTTTTTCAGATTGGATGTACTGGACGGCAGTTCTCTGGCATTGAAAATATTACGTCTTATTCGTCTACGGGGTGATGATTTTTCAGGCATCTCAGAAAGGACGTTGATGAATGCTGATGTTCTTGGAGTCAATTCTTTCCTACTGGTTGAAGAAAGTGGAGAGATTTTTGGCGAACACATTGGTATTTTCCTTGAATAACTCGCGTACGTTTTTTGCGGCGTTAAGACTTTCATATCAGGTGTTCCAGGATCCTCGAGCTTATACTTTTGAGGCACTGCTGTTTTCTTCAATCGAGTTTTTACTTGGAGATTGACGAAATCTTCATCCTTGAAGTGAAGGCTACAAACAACCTTCCTTTTATCAAGACTTGTTGGAGATAAATCCAAGAGGTCCGTGTTTCCTGAAATATAAAGTAATTCTTTCATTTCACCGTCTTCAAAGTCACCAAGTTCTTCGAACAATAGATGGAGTTAGTTTATTGTTTGCATTTTGAGATGTATATATTGTCATACAGTGGCGGATCTACGGGGGGGGGCTACAGGGGCTATAGCTATATACAGGGTGTCCAAGAAGTCATGGATCAAACGGCTTTGGGTGATAGAGGACGCTATTTGCAATAAGAAAAACCACATATATTGTCATCCAATTGTTGATCGTTTTCGAGATACAGGGTGTTGAAATTTTCATGAAAAAAACGTTTTTTTTTTATTTTTTGGGCAAACCAAAAATCATATTTCAACCAAACTTGAAATGCGACATGATAACATGAAAAGCTAAATTATCCACCAATATCAAGCTCTTCAGTCGACCAGTGGCGAAGATAGAGGTTACCGGGAAAAATAATTTCGCAAAAAAATAATGTAACACTCGGTGAACGACTCAAAAAAATACTATTTTTAGACACACATTTTATTTTATGAAAAAAATCATTTGAACATTTTTTTCGTATTTGCTACCATTTCGCAGGAAATGAATCTTCTTTTGTCTTTTAACAATATTTTCAATCTACTTGGTAACGCAAAAGTGAACCTCGGGGTGAAAAATGGAGTTCAATTGATTTAGATATTCAAAGAGATGTTCAAAAAAGTCCCAATCTGCTCTAATGCACAATCTGCACTTGCGAAAAAAAAAAGTTTAATTCGTCGTAGAGCTTGTTTATTGCGCCTGATCTGCTTCCCAACAGTTATTATTTTTTTAAGGAGTGTCAGCTCATCAGGGGACTGTTGAATACCCTTCTTCTTCAAAATAACCCCATAAAAAATCAAGTCGGCTCACGTCGGACGAATAAGTTGGCCATTGTATTGGCCCTCCTCTTCTATCTCGGAAACGATCAACAATTGGATAACGATATAATATGTGGTTTTTCTTATTGCAAATAGCGTCCTCTATCACCCAAAGCCGTTTGATCCATGACTTCTTGGACACCCTGTATAGTGACAAGAGAGAAGTACCTACTATTATTTATTACTTTTATCAAAAATGTTATAAAACAAAGTTGTTCATCACGTCTAAATACAAATTTTGAAATAAAATTTAGATTTAATGGTAAAAAAAATAATCTATGGATTTTTTCTCAAATCCTTTACAAGGTAATTTTCACTTATCCATAAACGAAGAAGAAATTCATGAACTCAATGAACCACGAATGATTCGTAGTGTATACGGTAAACTTATCAGGTTATCGGAAAAGTGTGTGGATGTGGGCAGTAGCAGTAGCTATTTAAAATAATTTTAAATATTCGAATTTTCATTATTGTATTAAGACTTTGTTAGTTTATAAACCACTTTGTTTTATAACATTTTTAATATAAGTAATAAATAATGGTACTTCTTTTTGCCACATTTTCTTTTTTTCCTAATTTTTCAACACCCTGTATACCAAATCTAAAATTTTAATAAGGCAATCGCATTTTTTTGACAAGCAGAACTTTTTATAATTAATGACTTTTTCAAAAAAATAAAAAAGTTTTTCTTATTGTCAACCCCATCCGTGGACCCACGTATATAATCTGGATAATATGATGAAGAATGTAATGAAGGATCTTTCGAATATCAGGGAGTGGCTCTGTGACAACAGTATGGCGCTCAACATGAAAAAGTGCAAATTTGTAATCTTTGGTACACCAAATATGCTAGCAAAAATTGATGACAACATTCACATAAACTTGGATAGTCAATCAATCGAGAGAGTAAAAGTTATCAAATATTTGGGTGTAATGTTGGATGAAAATCTCAAGTTTGATCGTCATGCAATTTATATTGCCGGGAAAATGGCTAGGAAAATATACTTTTTACAACGAATTGGTAAAAACTTGACAATCCATATAAAGTTATTATTATATAAATCAATAATCGCACCACATTTAGAGTATTGCTCTACAATATTTTACAATTTAAATCAAGAACATGTAAACTTACTACAAAAAATTCAGAACCGTGCTCTTCGTACCATTTTATGTTGTAACATGTATTCACCCATTCAGTTAATGTTAGACACGTTAGAATTATTGAGTATTAGACAGTTAATTATGTATAAAACATTTGTCTTTATATACAAAATGAAAAATAATTTGGTTCCGAATTATCTATGCGATGAACTAAGGCTCGTGAGTGATGTTCATGACTATAACACCCGTAATGTAACAAATTTTTATGTGCCTACTAGTCGCTTAGTGAAGACCAAAAACAGTCTATTCTATAAAGGACTTGTTGAATTTAATAAACTCCCAAATGAACTTAAAAACTGTGATACTCTACATAGCTTTAAAACATTCCTAAAATCATATGTGATCAACATGTAATTGTCTTTTATACACGCTAACTTGTTCTATAGATATATGTATTCATTTTTTCCGCTTCAACTTTTAACTTTTAAATGTTTTTGGTTCTGTTTTTTTTTTTTACACTCATTTGTTTATTATGTAAGTAGTTTAGTAAGCCTTCATTCAGCCAATATGTATTTATTTATTTATGATTTGTGAATTTTATATAGCTCTGCTAAATAAATGATATATTATTATTATATGATGTATAATACCAACAAGGACATCAAAACCATGGAAAAATAACTAAAGACCAAAACGTTACCCTAAGCAAACACAAACTCAAATTAACTCAAAATCGACTGCTGTTTTTTTATACACTGTGTGTATAAAAATGCCGGAACAATAAATTACTTTGGAAATTGTGCACAAGACAAAAAACTTCAGACATAAAAGTTGCAGGACTTAAAGAAATGTATCAAACTAGAACTCTTGCAATTACATATAGGGTGTCCCAAATAGTCACTACGATTTTTGTGAATTTATCATTGTCCAAGAAAAGCTACTAGTTTTTTCTCCAACAGTAAAGTTATACCAATACTGAACGAAACCAAAACTGCTATTATAGAAAAAAAAATCTTGAAAAATCAACAATTACAAATAAAAACAAACACCAAAATTCATGGTCTCTGGAGAAAGCTGTTTAGAACCGAATATGATATTTCCTTTTTTTTTCTCAATAACTACATTAGTATAAAAGGATGAATGCAATTTTTTTCGTAGACCTCATTAAATATTATTGAATGAATCCAATAATTATTGCTAATTCTTAAAAATGTTGCGTGAGAAAAAATAACAAAAAATAAAAGCCTCTCGAAAATAGAGATATTAAAATGACTTGAAATATTTGTATCATGCGATGACCTTATGCCTAATACATTTTTATGATAAAAGCTAAAAGCGAGGGTCTACAAATGTAAAACATTGGGCAGAAAAATGTTTTGAGAAAAATTCGCATCATTTTGTTGAGAACTTTGCATTTATTTTGCATATTTTTTGAAACCTGTATTCCTGAATTCTGATAAATAGGAATTTGCAAAAAGTTTGACTGAACTTTTTTTGACATTGTTTTTTACACCCATAAGAACAAGAACTATCTAATTTAAATTTCAATAATACATAGCATTTTAATTTTTCAAAACAATAATTATTATACTTTAAATCTCTGTCGATCACGAACTAGTTTCTCTTTGATGTATACAGGGTGATTCATTAAAAGGATAACGAGGTAGCATATCTCAGAAACTAATAGTCGCAAGAGGTTGGGAAAAAATCAAACGGCTCATCAGAAAGGTATAATATACAGGGTATTCCATTGAAAAAAATGGTACTTGTGGAAAAATATTGAATTTCCGAAAGTCTTTTGTTTTTTGTGATAAGATTTTTGAAAAGTTCAGATGAATATCTAAAACTTTCATATTTACAAATTTTTTATATCTCCACAGATAATGCCGCTAGCATATTAGTCAATATATTTGGAATGACCCTGTACATATAATATGTACAGTGGCGGACATGAGTATGGAAAGGACTTCAAATTTGATAAAACTCTTATCCTGCATCAGATATCAAAGACGTGAAGGTGCATTTGAGAACTTCAATCCATTTGTCAGTTTACTTGTCCTGGCGATTTAAAAAAAAAACTAACTTTTTTCTGTTTAACTTTTGATAAAAATGGCTAGCACCTTTCAAATGAGGGGCAAAAGTTACGTACTTCCTGAAAATGTCATAATGATTGAACAAAGGATAACAATAAAATGTTAAACTTGGCAAGAATGACCCATTTTGCATGATATTTTCAAAAATGGGTCATTGTTGCCAAGTTCGTCGTCTTTCAGAATAAATGTCCATAGAATAAAGATTGTTCGTTTTAATTAGTAGAATGTATATAAATCTTTGGTAGAATCTAAATTTTAAATATTGTCGGATAAAATTGGGTCACCCTGTACGTTGTTCCAATATGTTTTGAGAAGTTGACATCTATTATGCTCTTTCATATGAGCTCAAGTTCGTCAAAATCGGTCAAGCGAAACGGGAGAAATCTTCGTTTGTTTTTAAAAATTATTGAACTTCCCCCACCACCTTATTTTGATAGATGGAAAAAAACGTTTTAGAAAAAAAGTGTAGGTAAATAGTCAGTTTATTAATCTGAGGACAGAATTCTATAAAAATCTCATTTTTCTACTTGGTGTTGGTTGCTACGCCCCCTAGCGACCATTTCAAAAACTTGAAAATATTTTCCAGGTTTTTTTCTTGGTCGTTTTAGTAATAAAATTTTTTGCCGCAAGCCGCTACGATGAACAGTTGTCCGGATACAGTACCTCGCATTCTTAGTTGATGGTGCTTTTGAAAAACCTGGCGATTGTTTTCAAAAAATTGTTAAGAGCCCATTTTTGAGGTTTAAAAAGAACATTTTTTTTATAAAAATGGCCAGCACCATTCGAAACACGGGCAAAATTTATTTATTTCCTGAAAATTTCACAATGATTGAGCAAAGGATAGCCTACCCATAAAATTTTTAACTTGGCATTATTTTTGAAGAAATCGTGAAATTTTCAGAAAGTACATAATTTTTGCTCGTCTTGGTACTGGCCATTTTTATTAAAAATTACACAGAAAACAGTTTTAAAAAGTGTCCTTTTTTTAAACCTGAAAAAAGGGCACTAAACAATTTTTTGAAAAAAGTCGCCAGGACACGAAAGCTGACAAATGGATTGAGGTTTTTAAAAGCACCCTCATTTCTCTCATAACTGTTGCAGGATCAAAGTTTTATCAAATTTAAGGCCGTTTCTATTTATCAGGCCACCACTGTTATATCCATAATAACTCAATTTTTAACTTGCTTGAGTAGTTATCTTTTTCAAATTCTCATGTTACTCATGTGAAATAATGGATCATAATATAGTTGTGAGAGTAGGGCATGATTCTAATACATTTACACTGTTTTTTTTTTCACAAAATAAAAAATAGAGTTTTTCCTCGTTTTTTCACGTCAATCGCAACATATCTCTTTCATTTGACGCCCCGTAATTGGTTACTAAATGAGAATCACTCTCATAGTCTCATCCCAAGCTATCAAGCTTCAAGAGAAATGTCCAAGGAAAGAACACAATTAATTGTAACACGTTTATTTAAAACATGATTTTTGAAAAGGTCAACAAATCATGACTTTTCAAAGATTAAAACATACTCTTTCACGATAAGACATAGATCCATCAAATCAGAAATAGAAACAAGAAAAAGTAATTTAATTAGGTACATATTACACCATGTAGATTGAAAAACAATTCTTACCTGAATTTAACACCCACTCTTCACATCTCTGATTATTCTTTGGAAAACGGAATAAGTGGAGTTCTGGATTTTTCTTGAGACTGCTACTACAGTTCTCAAATGAACACTTATTCTTGCGTACTTGTTTGGAAGGCTTGCCCATTCTCACAAGATACAAGTAGATTTGGATATAATATGAAGTTCACAATAACAAAATAACTGATGCCGAATACTAGTAAAAACAATGCTCACGATGCAGATGTCTACTACCGACTGTCTTGTTTTAACATCTTCACACAGTTGTTTTTTTGTGTGAATGTTATAATAATATAATAAATATAAAATGCTACCACCTACCACCCAATAAATCAATCATCTCCTTATCGGCACTGTCTCGCCTTTATAAAGGTCCATAAACCAAATAACAGCATACATTACCGATAATAAGCACTTATAGGATCCCAAAGATAAAACTATCTTTTTGTATTATCCTGATGAATCAAAAATGCAAAATACATAGTTTGTGTTTTTTTTGTTGAAGTTTCGAATTTCGAAATGGACAAATTCAAAGAAACAGCATAAGATTTGATAAAACTTTGATTCTGCATCAGTTAAGAATGATGCATCTGAAAACTTCAATCCTTTATTGATTTCGAACGATATTTTTCAAAAAAGGGTCGAAAATGAAACTTTTTGCTGTGTACTTTTTATGCAAATGATGTCTACCATCATTTGAAAGAGAAGCATACATTTTGTACTGTGTGAAAATGTTATCATTATTGAAGAAAAATAATAATAATCTACCCAGTTATAAAATTTCAAATTTGGCAAAAATAATTTATCAAATTTTAGGCTGTTACTTTAGTTTTGTATATTAGTGTATTTACATTGCATTCTAGATTAAACTACAGACAATAAATAATTTCAAATAATAGTTTCCTCAAAAAATATCTTTAATCTTCAAAAATCCATAATCCAACCAAACACCGAAAATATGTTCCATGTAATACTTTTCGACTGACCACGTAACATTTGAAAAATAATCATGGTAGAGCAGCGAATCCGAGAGGCTATCGTGTCGTTTGTTTTTTTCAGAGTAGAACTAAGTCAGACCTAGTAGGTTTTGTTAAGAATATCATTGAGCATATGAAATCGCATTTGACGACATTTTTTAGTGGTCGTGACTAATTTTATAATCAAAAAACCTAAAAAAAAATTATTCGTGAAACATGTTTTTTTGCATTTACATTGCTTTATCTGCGGAAATATGTAAGGTACAAAGCTATTTTTTTTTTTTGAATTGAAGGGCATACATAAGCGCTTCTAACAGAGTGTTAGGGATAGAAATATTACGCAGTGATTGAATATCAATGCGTAGAAAACTCAAGACGCAGTGGATATTTACTTTCTTTCGGGGTATGGTTTATGGCTGTACCTGAAACGAACAAAACCAGAGAAAGGACATGGGCATTCGCTATTTGAGGGTTGTCGAGAATAGTTGAATAATTATTCTATAATCAGTTTGGTGACTTTAGAGTGATCTTTGTATCTATTTGTGACAATAGAGTTGAATTAATTAAAGTGGTTCTTTGATTCATCTACGAAACTCATTATTAGATCAAGAGTGAATCTAATAAAGTCAGAAGTGGGATCATAACAATTCAAATCCGTGATTACGAAAGTTGTTGTGGTTTAGGGGTGCGAAAACTTTTATTCTGCGATTTTGTGTTGAGCTGAGACTCTAATCGGACTTTCCAAGTTTAGAAAGACGGTGATACGTGTGATAAAAGGTACTTTTCGGTAGACCTTCGAGTGGATTGTGAACAGTTTTGTGAGAACTGAAAACGTGACAATGGAGCGGCCTGGGAGGAGTTTCACTCCACCATTACCTGGAAATGCGGTAGAAGTCAATCTGCCTTTAGAGGAGCAGGTGAAAGAGTTGGCAAATGAGGTCAGGTTGTTAAAACAAACCCAAAACGTTCAGGTAAGCGATGAACTTTTTTCGTTTACTTGGGAGAATGTACCATTGTTTGATCCTGCCAATAAAATCATTTCGGCAAATAAATGGTTGAGACTGTTCGAACAAAAAGCTTATTTTTCACGATGGGATGATGTGACACTCATGCGAAACGTTACAAACAATCTGATAGGACGAGCTCGTGAATGGTTTTTGAACTCTGGATTCTCAGGTTTATCATTTAATGACTTAAAAATCCGTTTTCGTGAAGTATTTGACATTGACCCTCTCACTATTGGTACAATATTCAAGAGTGCTGCAAGTTATACTAGTTCCAATCCTACAAGTTTGGTGAATTATTTTACCAGAAAGACTCTTCTCTTGAATAAATTATCGTGGGACATTCCTGAGTGTGATAAAATTAACATAATCATTAGTGGTATCAATGATTCGGTTATAAGACAATTGGCGTTTAGTAATAACTATAAAACTCTGGATGAACTGTTGACATTCTTAAGAGGTAGTGATTTTGCCGGACGCGAACAAAGTGTTTTCAAAGCTGTGTCAAGACCCAATGGACCAAAATTGATGTGTTTTCATTGTAATGAGCCTGATCATAAAAAGATAAATTGTCCGAAAATGAGGTTCAGACAATTTAATAATAATAAAAATGAACAAGGGCGTAAACATTATCAAAACGATAGGGCAGGTGTCAGTAACTCATGTAATGCATGTGGAAAGCCAGGCCACGTCGAAAAGAACTGTTGGAGAAAAACTAAAACAGTGAATCTTATTGAACAGCATTCGAACAATTTGTTTTATAAGGAAATCCTGATTCTTGACCAAAAATTCTGTGCTCTAATAGATACCGGAAGTGAATGTTCCCTAATTCAAGGTTCCATTGCTCAAAGGTTGAATTTGACTGTAAAAAGAGGAAAATCTCAAAATACAAAAACTCTTTCGGGCGAAATCATCAAAATTGAAAATGTTGTGACAGGAAAATTGATGATAGATGGGCTGGAAATCGTCGAGGAAATGCTGATAGTTCCCGATTATTGCTGTCCCACTAATATACTGATTGGTAATTCCTTACTTTCCCGGAAAAATGTGGGCTTAATCAAGGCAGGTCATGAAATAAAGTTATTTCCAATTGAGGTCGATTTACTTATCAATGCTGTTACGGTCGATGAAGACATGGACACTCAACTTATTCACTGTGGACATAACAGAAATAAACTGGTCAGTGTTTTGAAGGAATTTCGTGATTGTATCGCTCTGGATATATCTGAAATAGGCAAAACGAACTGCACTGAGATGCAGATTAAATTATTGACCGATATGCCGGTAGTATGTAATCCATATAGACTCTCGGAAGATAGAGCTTCTAAACTGAAAATTATGCTGAACGAATTACTGGAACATAATATAATTAGGAACTCCAATTCACCCTATGCAAGTCCTGTAGTACTTATACCTAAACCCGATCAAACTTTTCGTATGTGTATCGATTATAGAAAACTTAACAATATCACTATCAAAGTTAAATTTCCACTGCCACTCATTGATGAGCAAATAGATAAATTGAGACGCTATAAAATTTTCACCACCTTAGATTTATTTTCTGGCTACTATCAAATCCCCATGGCTGATGATTCTATCGAGAAAACGGCTTTTATTACACCCGACGGAAAATATGAATTTCTTCGAATGAGTTTTGGATTGTGTAATGCACCCTTTGTCTTCCAACAAATGATCAACAAAATCTTGAATGAACTTCCAATCGGCACTGCATTTGGATATATTGATGATGTCATTGTACCCGCAGAAGATTATGATCAAGCCATCGAACGGTTGACCCAAGTTTTATCACTGTTCAGAAAATATAACCTAACGTTGCAGTTGAAAAAATGTAAATTTTTTATGACAAAACTCAACTATCTAGGACGAGAAATTTCTGCCGAAGGAGTGCGACCAGACAACGTCAAAATTCAAGTGTTAAACAATCTAAAAGATCCTAAAAACAAAAAGGAATTACAACGATTTTTGGGACTAGCCGGATATTTTCGGAAATTTGTAAAAGGATATGCTGATATTGTTAATCCATTAACAAAACTTCTCCGAAAAAATCAAGTTTGGATGTGGACATCTGAGCAAGATAAAGCTGCATCAACAATTAAGGAAATACTGATGACTAGACCAGTATTGAAAATTTATGACCCGACCCGTAAAACTGAAGTGCATACAGATGCAAGCAGTATCGCACTTGCCGCAATTTTGATACAAATTTATGACGATGGACCTCACCCAGTGGCATACTACAGTAAACAATGCAGTTATGAACAGAGTAAATATCACTCTTTTGAGCTCGAGACTATGGCAGTAGTTTTCGCATTGAGACATTTTCGAGTGTACCTATTAGGAAAAGAGTTCAAAGTATATACAGATTGTTCCGCTGTCCGGGCCTGTTGTACCAAACGCGATATGATACCCAGGATTGCTAGATGGTGGCTGGAGTTGCAGGAATATACATTCAAAGTACACTACCGCCCTGGATATCAGATGAAGCATGTTGATTGCTTGAGTCGTGATATTGGGGAAGAAAATTATAATGTTAATTATGTAATAAATCTTACGGAAGTCGAATGGGTGAAAGCGGTACAAAGCCAAGATGAAGAAATTCAGAAAATCATGGACATTTTATATTCAACAAAAGTACCCGCAAATAAAAATTATTTTGACAATTTCATAATTAAGCGTGAAATACTGTATCGCAAGGTGGATAAGGAAATCAAATGGGTAGTACCAAAAGCATCACGGTGGTTGATATGCCGTTTGAATCATGACGACTGTGGACACTTGGGAACAGAAAAAACATTGGAGCGAATTAGAAGAAATTATTGGTTTTCTCAAATGACTAGATTTGTGAAAAAATACATCCAAGCTTGTTAAAATTGCTTATACATGAAAAATGCAAAAGGACCGCAACCAGGCTACCTGCACCCCATCCCCAAATCAAAAATACCCTTTGACACGATTCACGTAGACCACTTGGGACCGTTTGTAACCAGTAAAAAGGGAAATACACATTTGTTTGTTCTAGTTGATGGGTTCACGAACTTTATATTTTTGGAGGCGGTAAAATCCACAAAAGTGAAGTATGTGGTAAAAACATTAGATAATTTTATATCATTGTTTGGAGTTCCAAAACGAATAATTTCGGATAGGGGCACCTGTTTTTCATCCAAGACAATGAAGAATTTTTGTGAAGAACTTGGGATTAAACATGTATTGAATGCTGTAAGTACCCCACGTGCAAATGGTCAATGTGAGAGATTCAATTCCACCATTTTGGATTCTCTCAGATGTTTAAGTGTAAATGATGTAGATGAAACATCATGGGATTTACATATTAGAACTATACAACTGGCAATTAATACATCGATCAACAAGACTACAGGAGAAACGGCCTACAAATTGTTGATGGGATATAATCCGCAATGCCCTGCTGATGCAAAGTTCATACATGCAATAGCGGAGGATATCAACCGAGAGGATTTACAGGGCTTAAGAGATATAGCTGCAACAAGGATAGAAGAAGCACAACGGAAACAAAAGTTGAAGTTTGATGCCAAGCGTATACGACCAAGAAAGTTCAAGGAGTCAGATTTGGTAATGGTGAAAATCACCAGTGATTCGGCGACGGGCAACAGCAGGAAGTTGCATCCTGTTTTTAAGGGACCATTTAAGATTAAAGCGGTGCTACCAAATGACCGATATGTGTTAGACGATGAGGGATAAAAAGAATCAAGCAACTGTTGTGGCTATTGATAAAATGAAACCCTGGGTTGTTCTAAATGGTGACAAAGATCAGCCATTCAATAAGAACTATTGAAGTTGATTTATATATTAATTATGTCTTTTGTTTATATATTTCTGGGATAGATAAAGAATGAATAATTTGATTTTATTTTTGGGCCACTGTTTTTGCAAAATAGATTTGAGTTGATCGGGAATTGATGAGTTTTAGTTTGAAGTGAGGAGGTTATTGATTCTATATTACAACAAATGTTGTGGTTGAAATAAAAATAGAGGAATGATGGAATTTGAAGATGGAAACTAATGAAATGTTTTGAAATTTCTAGATATTGTGCCTTTAGAAGTTCAGATCTCGGAATCATCGTGGCAAATGTATGCATGGTCGACATGACGACAGATTTTGGGCAGTAAAATTGTAAAGTATACAAAGCAAAACAGTTGGGTCAAACTCTATTGAAATTGAGAAAATATGTTTTCCCAAAAATAAGGTTGTTATGCAGAATAATTGATTTTTTGACTGTTTCAGACATCAAGAAGGTCAGAGCTGGGGACTCAACTTAGCAGCTTTGTGGTGACATTCAGGTACTTTAGGTACCTGAAGTGATAAAAGTCAGGACAAAAGCAAAGCAAGTTGAATTGGTTATTGGTTGATCAAGTGGTGAAACCAAGGTAGAGTAGGTCACGACTGCGTGAGCGTGGCTACTTGGAGGAAAATAAGTAGGTCACGACTGCGTGAGCGTGGCTACTTGGAGGAAAATTAGTAGGTCATGACTGTGAGAGCATGGCTACTAAGAAGAGGTAGAGTAGGTCACGACTACGTGAGCGTGGCTACTCAGAGCAATATGTGTAGGTCATGACTGCGGGAGCATGGCTACTCATGGGTTTTTGACTGTGTGAGCATAGTAGTAAAGCTTGACAAAATAGTTAAGGTTGAAGTTGTGAACATGACTGTAGTCTGTCATGTTTCACGGAACTGTAGAATGAAACAGTTTTGTTATGAGTTTGAAAATTTGTTGTTGGTAATGTGAACATGACTGTAGTCTGTCATGGGTCACGGAACTGTTGATTAACACTTGAGATGTTAATAGGCATATGTGTTGAAAATGCAATTATTGTTTGATGTTATTGATGGATTATTATTGATTTTCAGGAACTCTATAACCATGTGTATGATAAACATATTCATACATGAATGTGACTAATATGATTGTGGGTTTTCACAGATTGAAGATGTTGACTTCCATGTGGTCTGTAGTTCACAGGCACTCCAAGATCTGAAGTCAGCTAGTTTCACATGACGTGAAATGATCAGCATTTTAGTGGCGTGCAGGTCGTGAGGCCCGCCGACCCAAGTCTTCAATCAACATGCGATTGTGTTTCGGGACGAAACACTTGCAGGATGGCCGACAGACGCTGGAAATTTTGAAGACTATCCAATGGGGCAAAGGACAAAGATAGCCTACAGGAAGGTTGTTTCGAAACGAAACAGCTGCAAATAGTATAAAGTGCCAGGAGGAAACGCTCCAGAATGGTTAACAGTGGCATGTTGAAACGCTCCAGCATGGTTTACAGTGGCAGACAATTTTGAAGGGCATCCATGCAAGGGCAAGCCTGTGGGAGAAGGTTGTTTCGGGACGAAACAATAGCAGGATGGCCGACTGTTAGGGATAGAAATATTACGCAGTGATTGAATATCAATGCGTAGAAAACTCAAGACGCAGTGGATATTTACTTTGTTTCGGGGTATGGTTTATGGCTGTACCTGAAACGAACAAAACCAGAGAAAGGACATGGGCATTCGCTATTTGAGGGTTGTCGAGAATAGTTGAATAATTATTGTATAATCAGTTTGGTGACTTTAGAGTGATCTTTGTATCTATTTGTGACAATAGAGTTGAATTAATTAAAGTGGTTCTTTGATTCATCTACGAAAC
This sequence comes from Orchestes rusci, assembly GCA_958502075.1. Lineage (NCBI taxonomy): Eukaryota > Metazoa > Arthropoda > Insecta > Coleoptera > Curculionidae > Orchestes > Orchestes rusci. The sequence continues at coordinate 18,671,993 of OY293306.1, forward strand.
TCATTATTAGATCAAGAGTGAATCTAATAAGAGGTAATATAATCTTCAAGTTCGTTTGTTTGTGTGTAAAAAAAATCAAGTCTGAAATCTATATTTTTGTAGTGACATTTTCAGTAAGCGAGAAACTTTTTTATTTTGAGAAATTTCATCATACATACAGCGAATGAAATGTTAAGGAAACTATAAGGAAAATTTCAAAAAAAAAACGCTAGTCTATCTATCATAGTTACTGAGATATAATTTTTTAAAGTTGCGACAACGACCGCCGCGCCGACACGTGCATCGGTGCCGTGTTCTGTGTGTATAATAGGCATGGGGGTGTATAGGTCGATGTTTAATCGATGTCAAAAAACATGTAGAATTTTTATACATTAATATTGTTAATTTATTTGGTTATCAAAATCGATATATGGTATGTGATAATTGAGACAGGCATAACAAATGTTAGTTAATTCAATGAAATGCATTCACAATTATTGTTAAATAATGTACAACCGTATTGAACTATTTAAGTGAATATGAATTCATCAAAAATATAAGGTAAGTTGATTAAAAGAGAGTAATTATTTTTTTAATTATGAATAAGTTTCGAACTTTTTACTCTAAAAGAATTCTACCACGTCAATTTCTTCCGGATCTGCTTCTAATTCTATGATGTTATTGCAGGTACGGCACCTACACTCAGTACAACATTGTAAGCCTTCTTTGACACAGGTACATTTACGGTTTGCGCAGTTTTTGTCCGAACAATAGATTTTTAGCGATTGACGAACAAAGTCAGGAATTGGCTTATCATTGGAGAAAGTTGGATTCCACACCTCGTCCGTTAAATTCCATCCAGAACCATCTACTTTTATAAGTGGCGTTGACAAATTGCTACTGTACCATATTCTGATAAGTTGATACATACACCTGAAATTCAAATTTAATAATAATATTGAATAGTGTATATTATTAATTTTACCTTAAAAAATGCTGATAGAGAGCGCCTTCAGTTGGAGGAAGTTCTGATGATGGTTTATTAATTGTTAAAGTAGCTAATTTTATTCGTAGGTCATTCAAAGTTTGTATCTGAATGTCTTTGTTTTTGTAAAGTAGTAGAATCAATTTTGTAACAATTTTAAAAGCTTCTTCATTGTTCTTCAATGGCAAATCAGACAATTTTTGTAGAGCCCCAATATTTTTTTTCAAAACTTCAAATGAAGATCTTTTTCCTATTCTGAAAAAACCACTGGTGGTGTCACAACCGGTAAGACAGTAAAGAGCCAGAAGAAAAGAACAAATTGTAGTTCCTAATTTTTGCACTACTTTCTTAATTGATAAAAATCTCCTGGTAGAGCCGTGTCCCAGTTACATAAATAAATCAGTTTGCTTCAAGTCTGATTCGGTACAACAAAAGTGAATCAGTAGAATTAGTACATCTGTATCCACTGATCTAACTAATATCTGATCGCTAAATGCAGTTTCGTAAATAGCATGTAAAATTATCCGAGTATCAGCTTCTTCTTGTGGGCTAAACAGATTTTGCAAGATTTTGGAATGATTTCGATGAAGCAAAGCCACTTTTTCAGACACTTTAAATCCTCCGAGTTCCGGAATAATTTGAAGCACCAGCCCCATCGCTGGAAACACTCTTTGATTGTAAAGCACTATGCGCTATGTTCACAGAACTAGTGTAAGTCTTACGGCACTCTATATGATATTTTTTTTTGATTTTTCCACTCAAAATATCATCTTTTCTCGATATAATGTCTTTTGAGATATTGTCTTGTCTTTTTTCGGCACTAGATAATAATGACAACAAACCTTGTATTCTTGGTCTTTGTATAACAGATTTGTCACCATCTCCCACAGCTTTTTTACAAATAATAGACTCCATATTATTGTAAAATTCGAGAAATTAAACCATCACAAATTACAGCAAAAAATAACTGCCACCGAAAAACATGCACAACAAACAAGTCTCTCTCTACGTACAATTATAACTTGAAGAATGCAACTCTTGTTTTTAAAAAACAATTTATTTTATAAGTTGCGATACACGATTGACAAAGCGGCTTATTTAAGACTGAAACCTACATTCTATGGCATGGATATATATACGATTACAATATGCAGCGTCAGCCCACGCTAAATACAAGCTTATTTTAAATAGAGAATAGCATAAATGGCCATATAACTCCTCCCTCCTTAAGTTTGAGAAAATCGGGGTTGATTTTCGAAAGGGTCAAGTTTTATGTCCACCTTTACATCGTGCTTATTCTTTCGAGTTCTTTTGTAACACACATAAATGCTTAACACTATGATTACAACAATGATTAATATAAATGTGGTAATTGAAAGTCCATTACTTTTAACATCAAAGGTTTTTAAGGGTTGAACGACAAGTTTCTTGGCGTTCTCTAAATCTTCTTGAACATTTTCGAGATTTATTTCTTACAATTCCAAAGGTTCGATTTCTTGTACTAACTTTTGATCAATAGATATCGAAGGAAGTTTTAGTCTCAAACTGATAGTATCAATTTTTTGAGAATCGTACAAGATATTTTTAATTTTTACTTTGCAATCAGAGGGTAAAATCAGGGTTGGTTTGTTGATTGTTTCAATGGTGTGTTGACTGGGACATTGGAAGTAAATATTTTCTGAAGAAGTCGGGATTATTATGATGGAGTTATCTTCCAATTGTGTTACAGAAGTGTCTTTAGATTTGATTGGGGTCAAAGGGCAATGACTTGTTAGATTCATGGTTGCTGGAATGCAAGGCTCATTTTGATTTAACAAATTTGAGGGACATAAAGAGAATTCCTCTATTTCATAACAATTCTCTCTGATATTGTAGAAGTTATCACTAGATCTTAATAGATAGGGATTATTTATTGCTACTATTTTATTATTAATTGGAATTGGATACATTCTGTACAAAATATAGGGTTTGTTTGAAATTAAAGGGATTGCGACGTAAAATATTATTAGGTCGTCTTTGATTGTCACGTCCGCGTGTGCCACTTCATAATATCGAATTATATTATGAAACGGGATTCTGACTTTGGGACTAAGTTTTGTCACAATAGTTTTTAATTCTTTGTACTTAAAAATGCTGTGATGCATTATATTAAGTTCTGCGAAGTTAATTGCGTTTTGTACATTACTACGTATCTCATGAATAGAACGTATATTGTTTTCTAAAGTGTCGAGAAGTAAAATGAGATATGACGTTGTAGTTAGGGATTCTGTTGTCTTTGCAATTTCATTCACGCGGGACAAGAGCTTTTGTAGATTCGTCTTAAGGTTGATTAGCTGTGAATCAATGTCCTTTGTTAATTGTTTCACGACTGTTTGGGTACTTGATAAATCTTTATGTAAAGTCTCTTGATTAGTTTGAAGAATTCGGATGTAATTATCGTATCTTTCACCATCGTCGTCGTCTAGGGTGCCATATAAATATTTTTGTGCTTTTCCTAAGAAATTAAAGAGTCCTCTTTTAACTCTTCTCTTTGGAGTAGAATAATGGTTTACGAATGATTCGATTGATTCTATTTGACTTATTAAATTCTGAACTTTGTTGATTAACCAGTTGTTTAATAGTGAACTAGAATTTCCTAAGGTCGAATTAATTCGTAAAACTGTTGATTTTGTCTGTTGAACACAATCTTTCATGTTGGTTAAATTTACATGGTAATAAAAATGATGGTAATTAGTTATTATATAACTAGTTCTCTGGTAGACCGGTAATAGGGGGTTACTTATTTCCTCGATATGGTACTGAGCTTGGGTGACTAGTGGAAGGAGTAGAAGAATGATCTTCATTTCCTGAAAAGATTAGGAATGTCTTTTAACGTCCTTGGGATGTCTCTGACTTGTAAATTGCATTGTCTTGTATCTAGGTTTTAGTTTGAGTCCTATTTTATGTGGTGTTTTTACGAGTTGTTTAGTACCGTCCGGTATTTCTGGGTCATTTTCTCGTTTTTTATTTAGTTTGGACAAGACATTTGCCTTTTTAGCATTTAATTTTGAATTGACATGTTCGTTAAGGTCTTTAAAGGTTTGGGCAAGTTCATGTATATAATCAGTTTGTATCTGATTGATATTTTTCTCGAAATTTAATTGATAGTTTAAATTTCCTTTTAGTATTTGAAATGGGGTGTAGTCATGTGAAGAATGTATGCTGTTGTTGTAATTAAGAAGTGCTATATCCATTAATTCTTGGATGGTTTTAGTTCTATGATCATTTCTTAAGGCTAGCATACTTTCTCTTATCGTTGAGTGAAAGCGCTCGATTGGTGAATTAGAGTTGGGATTGTACGGGGTAGTGAAATGTAACTCTATTTGATATGTTTTGCATAGATCTTGCACTAAATTACTTCTAAAAGTCTGTGCATTGTCAGTGGTTATTTTTGAAGGAGTACCATGATTAGAAAAGAACTTTATCAGATTTTGACAAATTTCTATTGCATTTTCATTTATAGGATAAGCAGCGGCAAATTTTGAAAAATTGTCTATGATTGTCAAGTATTTTTGACCGGATATAGAGTATACGTCCATGTACAGGTGTTCTAGTGGTTTGTATCCAATTGGGGTAGGCTTATAGATAACTTTTTATGGATGACGGTCATATTTGGTTTTCTGGCATATATCACATGTATTGACGTAATTGATTATATCTCTTTCCATACTAGGCCAATAATATCTTTGCTTGATATTTTTGATGTTTTCGGTCATTCCTCGATGGGAAGTTTTTGTTGTATGGTGTCTTTCTATAATACTTTTTTGTTCGTCCATGTCTTCTACATCTTGAAGTAGGGTGTTAGAAATCACAAGTTGGTATGCATTATTTCTGAAAGTTTCTTGAAATATTCTTATTATCACCGGCTCTAATTCCTTATTGGGGAAATGCAGGCAATACATATCTGGTGGTAGATAATCTCGTAAGACTTCTTGGATTTCTTCTGTTGTTGGATCTTGACTGATGAAGATGATCAATCGTTTTTTTGTTTCGAAACATTTTGTACTATTTACATAAGATTTTTCTTTCTGTGTCCACTTAAAAATTATTTGATTTTTGTACAAATTTACAGGTTTGTTTACATATACAGCTCCTATAATGGGATCTTCTATTGAAGTATGTATCGTTACTGTATCTGATACGTTGTCAATTATGGGTTGCTGTTCTTCTTCCTGTAAAGGTTCTTTACTAGTAGATGGTTGTGGGTCTGGAGATCTGATTTTTATGTTCGATATTACGTTTATTTTTGGATTTTTCTTTTGGTCTATTTTCTTTGGATGTCCAAATAAATTTTCTTGTGATTCAAAAAAGTGTTTCATTTTTTCTAACCACACGTATTGATCTTCAGATTTTTCTTCTTCGTCGCATGCTGCTGACATATGGGTTGGCGGTGATTTAGTTATCTCTGTTGGAAACATTTCTTTTGGTGGTCTTGATAAAGCGTCTGCGTTTGCATTCTGCTTTCCTTTCTTGTACTGTATAGTGTAATCAAATTCCTGAAGTTTTAGTCTCCATCGAACTAATTTTGAGTTCGGTTCTTTGATTGAAAATAGCCATTGCAATGGTTTATGGTCAGTAACAATCGTACATTTTCTTCCAAATAGGTACGGTCTGAAGTATTTTGTAGCCCATACGATAGCTAAAAGTTCTTTTTCTATCGTTGAGTAGTTACATTCCGCGGGATTTAAAGTTCTACTTGCGTAAGCTATGAGCAAGTCAGATCCAATTTTTCCTTGGGACAGTATTGCACCTACTGCATAATCAGAGGCGTCCGTAGTCAAGATAAATGGTTTGTCAAAATCAGGGTGTTGCAAAATTGGGTCATTCATTAACAAATTTTTGCAAAGATTGAAAGCATTAATGAAAGGTTTGTCATGAATTATTTTAACATTTTTCTTTAAACAATGCGTTAAAGGTTTTGTTATTTTGGCAAAGTTCTTGATGAATTTGCGGTAATAACCAACAAGTCCAAGAAATGATTTAATTTCTTTTGTTGTGTTTGGAATTTTGAAATTTTTGATCGCTTCAAGTTTACGTGGGTTTGGATGAAGTCCATCTGGTGTTATTACATGTCCTAAGAATTTGACTGATTTTTGAAGAAATTCAGATTTATCCAACTGTATTTTTAAATTAAAGGAAATTAATCTTTCAAATACTGTTTTGAGGGAATTTATGTGTTCCTGCAAACTAGTGGAATAAATAATTATGTCGTCCATGTATACGAGACATATTTTTCCTTGTAGTCCGCGTAGAACATTGTCCATTGCACGTTGAAAAGTGGAGGGTGCATTTTTTTAATCCAAAGGGCATACGCGTGTACTCATAATGTCCATTTTCCACATTAAATGCCGTTTTCTCTATGCTTTCGGGGTCCATTTCTATTTGGTGGAAACCACTTGCCAAATCTAATGTCGTGAAGTACTGACATCTTCCTAGCTTATCCAAAATATCGGTGATGTTAGGTATTGGATATCTATCGTCTATAGTTTTTTCGTTTAACTTTCTATAGTCGATGACTAATCTCCATTTCTTTTTTCCTGAGGCGTCTGGTTTCTTTGGGACTATCCAAATTGGTGAGCTCCAAGGGGAATTCGATGGTTGAATAATTCCTTCTTGTAACATCTGATCAATTTGTTTGTTCACTTCTTGTTTATGGACGTATGGATAACGATAACTTTTTGTGTGTATCGGAATTTCATCGGTTGTTTTAACTACATGTTTTACTTGATTCGAAAATGTCAAAGGGTCACCAGGTTTATGTAAAACGTTTTCAAATTTACGGATTAAGTCAAAAAGTTGAAATCGTTCTTCAGAGTTTAAATGTTCGTGTCGAACTAAATTTTGCAAATCGATTTTTGAAGATTTTTTTTCAAAGGTGTTAATTTCGAGTTTTTGTTCTTTTGATGGAAAGTCAAAAATGTCAAAGTGATTTAATTCAATTGGTTCTAATTGAAAATCATTGTTTCGATTGAATGTGAGGGATACATACTTTTCAGTATGATTGAATATGTCAACTGTAAAAGTATTGTTAGTGATTGTCACAAGGGTTGATTGTATTTCAATGTCATAGTCTGAATAATAAGGCATTATCCAGCTAGTTCCATTTGGTAAAATTGTTTTGAAAGTTGAATTTTGAATTGTGTTGGGTGGAATTTCGATGGTGAATTCATCAAAATCGTCACGGAATCTAAAAGGAATTGTAAGATATTGACTTCGGAGTTTTTTGTTGGTTAAATCAATATTGAGGTTTAGTTTACACAAGTCTTTGATACCTATGATTCCATCATAGTAATCATGAAAAGAGAATAAAACGAAGTCAATGGGTTCGGAGATACCAAAGCAAAGAAAAAGGGGAATTGTTGCTTTGCCAGTAGCTTTTTTGGAACCTGTGCAGGTTTGAAGGGTACAAACTTGGGATTCAATTCTATTGGAAAAATGTTTTTCAGCAAGAGAAGGTCTTAAAAGAGATGAATGAGAACCTGTGTCTATTAAAAGACGGATTTTATAATTGGGAATTTCAACGAAAGGTAGTTGATTTAATTGAAATTCATTTAAACTCAAGCAAGATGTTGTTCTTCCGAGGCTGGTAAATGAAAATTTTCCAGTTGGTCTACTAGACTTTCCTTTTCAGAATGTTCTTGATCAGTATAATCATAAAAATTATCATTTTCGGTGTTTTCATTATAGTCAAATTCAGGGTTGTAGTAGTCAAATTCTGGATTCAAATGACCTCCTGAAGCTTCGCATGAATTATTTGCTTCTTCTTTTTCAAGATGAGTTAACTCTTGAAAGGAAAAGTTGGGTTTTCCTGTGGACTGGAAATATGACTGTTGGGGTCTTATTTGTGAAAGGGGTTTCTTTTGCACTGAAACGCCTGACATGGGTTGTGGATATTGTTGTCTGGGAAACTGGGGTTTTTGATTGAAAAATTGACCTTGTGGTCTATTGAAGGGTTGACCCTGCATTTTATTGAATGGTTGACCTTGCGGTCTGAATGAATGGTTGAAAGGTTGTCTAAAATTCGGAGATTGTCCTGAAGGATGTGGACGATTATTCACATGTGGGGTAAAACTAGATCGAGACTGGAAATTAGGAGATTTCTGATAAAAATTGTTTATCGGATTTTGAGGTTTAGGTGTGTTTGATCTAAAATTGTTATTTCTCAAGTAATTATCTTTAAACTGATTCTGGCTTGACAATATTTCATAATTGGTTATTATATCAATTGCAGAATCCAAATTCTGAGGATTTTGAACTATCAGTTAGGTTCTTAGTTCATTTGAAATATTAGCAAGAAGATTTTGAGTAGCCGTGAGTTCATTTTGAGAAATTAAAATTGCTCTAGCTTCAACATTAGCTATTTCAGAACAGATTTTAGTATTTATTTGGGTAACCAAGGCTTTGAGTTTTTGGATATAATCTTGAGTAGTTTCATTACTCTTTTTGGAACAAAATATCAACTGTTGTTGCAAGTTGGATCTAGTGACTGGATCACTAAACTTTTGTCTTAAAGCTGTTTTAATCTCTTCCCAAGTGTTTAAATCAGGTCGAGTCAAAAGGAAATCTTCAGCAGAGCCTACAATTTTGGATTTGATAGCCAAATTGACATATTCTTGCTGAGATGGGTCATTATCAAAATATCTTTGGTGAAATGTATCAATCTGATTTACAAAAGATTCTAATCTTGATGGTGTACCATCAAAATTTTTAAGAAGTGTTACCGTTGATCTCAAAGCGTCAGCCATTTTATAAACTATATTAAGTCGATTAACTACTTCGGTTACAGAATTATTGGAAGTTGAAATTTGTACAGGATCACTAGAATTATTTTCACTATTTTCAAGGGGAAAATTATGAGCAATTTCAGAATAAAGTTGAACAAAGTCAAAATTGCTATTATCACTGTCAACACTACTTCTTCGCCTTCTGGGATAAGTAATATCAGCAGGGTGTTTCTTAAATGGGTTTGTAAATTTCTTCATAAACGCCCAAAAATGTCTTAACTAACAGAGTTTCACAACTATAAGGAGCAATTTTCAAAACTTACTCCTAGTCTTGGTCCTGTATCAGCCAATAACTTCGCTGAAGAGATACACTATTCAGGTAGATTACTGTCTGTATTGAACGCTAGCTATGCCAATACGTTCGGACTGGTTTCTCAAATGGCGTACCAATAATTGATTACACCAGGAGCCTCAGATTGCCTCAATCGTGTAGTTGTTCGGAATCCTTTTCCTAACTGTTGAAACAGATAGAGTGCAGCACTGATAATTCAAACAAAAGGTCAATACGATTCGAACCGGAACTACCGTTACTTGGTAAAACGCACCGGAACTAATTCGATTCAGACTTCGATGACGTAAGGATCTCAACACGTTTCGTACTCCGAAAAGGATCCTACCGACTGCGCCAATTATAACTTGAAGAATGCAACTCTTGTTTTTAAAAAACAATTTATTTTATAAGTTGCGATACACGATTGACAAAGCGGCTTATTTAAGACTGAAACCTACATTCTATGGCATGGATATATATACGATTACAATATGCAGCGTCAGCCCACGCTAAATACAAGCTTATTTTATATAGAGAATAGCATAAATGGCCATAAAACTGTACTGTTCAAATATTTGTTTTTTCACTTAGTGCGGCGAATATTTCCAAAGTAACGCGCGCTAGCTATACCTGTCGCAACTTCAAAAAATCATATCTCAGTCAATATGATAGATAGATTAGCGTTTTTTTTTTTGAAATATTCCTTATAGTTTCCTCTACATTTCGTTCGCTGCATGTATGATGAAATTTCTCAAAATAAAAAAGTTTCTCGCTTAGCGAAAATTTTAATACAGGAAATATAAATTTCAGACTTTGAACTAATTTTTAATATAAAAAATGAATCAACTTGGAAGACTCACTACCTCTGTCATGACCGCGTATGTATGCCCTTTAATTTAAAAAAAAAATCAGCTTGATAACTTGAATATTTTCGAAGATAGAGGTATGGAAACGTTAAAAAACATGTTTCACGAAAAATCATTTTTTTTTTGGTTTTTTCATCCTAAAACTTGTCTCGACCACCAAAAAATGTCGTGAAAAACGATTTCGTATATAAGGTGACCTACTTAAAGTATTGCACCAAGTCTGGTTTGGTTCTACTCCAATTTTTTTTTTCTCGGAAACTAAGCGACTTAGACGCTCGATTTTACTCCTCTTGAATGCATTTTTAGAAAGACTCGTTTATTGATTTTTCCTGGGCGGTCCGCATTGCATCTCTTTCTAACGGGCTCTCTTTCTATTTGGTGTACCTTGGCCCAATATTTGGTGTACCTTTACGTGGCTCAAATTTTACTGTAGGCGTTGAATATCTATTGTGTATATAAATCTTTGCTAAAAGGGTCAAAAATATGATTGGTTGATTGAAGATGTTCGCCAAAGGCTGAAGTGGTTCTCGTTAAGTGTTCTTTTATTCGAGTAGTGAGAGGCCTGAAAGTGCGCCCTATATAGGAAGCTTCGCAAGAACCACATTCAAGTTTATAAATACCGCTCCTAGACAGATGATCAACACCATCCTTTGAATTAACTAGATTCATGGACAAACTATTGTTAGTTTTAAAAGAAATACAAGCACTGTTGACAGATTGGCGGATGGAATTTGAAATTTTATTGTTGGTTCGTTCATTGATAAAGGGAAGTGAAAAAAACTTTTTTGGAGGTGATGTTTGAATGGGGTAAGCGAGAGATTGTAGTTTTTTGAACATAGTCCTTTCAATCAAATTATCAATAATTCTTGGATCGTAACCATTATTATAAGCGATCTGTTTTAAAACTTGTTTTTCTTTATGGAAATTTTCTTTAGAAAGGGGTATGTTCAAAAGTCTGTGAATGTAACAGTGAAAAGCAGCCATTTTATGTTGTTGGGGATGATTAGAAGAAAAAGAAATAATGTGATCAGTTTGGGTTGGTTTACTATAGATTGAAAATTCAACATCATTAGGGACTCTTTTTAATGATGTGTCTAAAAAATTTATTGAGTTGTTGCTTTCAACTTGTAACGTGAATGAAATATTAGGATGAATAGAGTTTAATTTATTAAGTAAAAGTTCTGCCCCTTGTGCATCACAATTTAGAAAACATAAGCAATCGTCCACATATCTAAACCAATGAAGGATTTCAGGGTTGTTGTCAAAAATAATGTGATTATTTTCAAGAAAGTCCATAAACAAGTCTCTCAAGAAAGGCGAGAGGCTACTACCCATGGCCAGTCCATCGGGTTGTTGGTAATATTTATTATTAAAGGAGAAATAGTTTTGAGAAAGGCAATGGTTTAATAGAGATAAAATATCCACAATCTTTTCATCACTCAGATCCCTTGCTCTCAACAAATCACCGACCAATTTTACTGTTTCTGATTTTGAAACGGCAGTAGAGAGATTAGTCACATCAAAAGACACAATGAGAAAATTATGTGGCAAATCGAGCGCACGAACATAATTAACCAAGTCGACTGTGTTTTTTAAAGTATATTTGAGCTGAAAATCCGTGTACATTTTAACAAGTTTAAGAGTGAAAAGGGAAAGTAAAGCGACTGGGGTGTTAGTGAAGCTAACAACCGGTCTAATAGGTATTCCATCTTTATGAATTTTTGGTAAACCATAGAGACGTGGTAAACTAGGGTTACTTGAGATCAAAAGTTTAGGTGAATCGTGTTCGACGAGAAAATGACTGAAATGTTTATGAAATTTGTTAGTTTTTCGTATAAAACAATTATGTGGATTGCTAGGTAATAGTTTGAAATTGTTGTCCAGTAAAAAAGTCTCAACTTTTGAAACATAGTCGACACTGTTAAGAATCAAGATAATTCCCTTTATCTGCCTTTGTGACTATTAAATTATCAGACTTGATCTTACGTTTAATTCCGTTCAATGTTCGATGAGAAAAGGTAGAGATAGACAGATTGGATTAAGGGAAATTTTTTTTTGTGTTGTGAAGAATATTATAAATATCGTTACGAAGTGACTTTTTTATGTTGAAATCGTTTGATAATTGTTCAATCACGACATCCAACTCAACTGCAAATTTCAAAATGTCAATGTCTGAGTGTGGGATTTTAAAGCAATGTTTGAGTCCTAGTCCAAGGAGGTGAAGTTCATCATCGTCAAAACTAGTATTTGAAAAATTTTTTACTCTATCGAAAAATTGAAAATCAGAAAATTTAGAAAAACCCCGCGATCTATTTAGGTTTAGATTATTTTTATCTTTGATAAGAGAATAGAGTTTATATTTGACCCTGTTGAATTTAAAAGCCATTGCTCTTGAAATCTCGTCGGAAATATCGTTAAGTAAGTTCTGTAACCGTTCATCCTCCAAATATCTTAAATGACTATCAAATATTAATTTAAGTTTACAATTTAAAGAATCTAATTTTGCATAATGTTTACAAATTTCAGACCTAATTAACTTATCTTCTAAAAATAGTTTATATTTATGATTCACGTTCTTTGAAATTTTAACCTTAGCAAATTTTGGAGTCACCTGTTCTTTGATGCAATTATTCAAAAACCATATGTCAACATGCAAAGTGGCCCTCTTGACTGCGATCCTCCTGTACTTTTCAGCCTTTTCTGCCATACTGCAGTGGAATGAAAGGGTTGATAGGGCTGTGTACACGTGCGTAGAGTTGAAATGATAGACAAGGGAATGTGTATATTCCGTGTAAATTCTTTATTAATCAAATGCAGAGCGCTTTCGGCCTAAGCCATCTTCAGTGCCTCCTGAAAGAAGTAAGGAACATAGTTCAGAAAGGCCTGAAGGGCGTAAAATTATACAATTAAAAACGTGGGGAAGAAAAAAGAAACAAACAATCAAAAATCTTATTGTAAAGTAACAAGAAAAAAAAATAATTAGTTTCAATCAATACATTTTTGACGTTTGCTTTGGAGGGGGCCAAGCGTTTCCTGGGGGGGGGCCTGGCCCCCCCTAGTTAGGCCAATGGGTACCTTGGTTAAATCTGCCCAATTAAATATTTCCAGTTCTTTTGTAAACCAAGTCCACAGCTCTAAATATTCACGACAAGTTTTATAAAATTCTGTAGCCGTACTCTTCACAAACTTTTCGTCGATGTCAGTGCCACTATCCTTTAATTTTACAATCAAACTGCGGACTGTAAATGGAAAAAACTGATTAGTCTGTTTCTGAGCTAGACTGTCTTTCAATAGGTTCATTTCTTTTGCAGCTTCAATTGCCGATAAAGTCTGACCTTCAATTTTCAAAACAGCTTGATGAAAGCTTGCGGACTGAGCGTGTAGAAAATAAAGCCACAATTCTGATGTGCGGTCTTCAAAAAAGTTTTTTAAAATTTGAGGACATTTTTCAATGCTCAGAAAGTAGTTTTTTAATAGCTGATACATTTTTAAAACTCTTTCAATAGCAGGCATAAGCGCAAGCCATCTAGTTTTGCTATATCCCAGCAGTTTCTGATATTCTGTTTCATTCTCGGAACAAAACTCCTTTGGAGCTTCAACTCGAACAGTGTAAATATAAAAAAATGAATATATCTTTACAATTATGCATTCGTAATCTATCGGTAGACCATCTGCTGCGGATTTTATTGCATTGTGAATTATATGAGCTCCGCATCCAATATCTATCAATGTTTTGTCCAAAGATGATTGTTATTTCACAAACACATTATTAGTTCCTCGCCTAGCTGCTCCTCCAAAGTTGACGTTGGCATTGTCTCCACAAAATGCTACGATTTTTGCAGTCAAATTATTATCTGTTAAAAATTTGACCAAATAAGACAATGATATTGGAAGTTTCACCAGGTTGGTCTTGTAGATCCAAAATTTTTACTTGCACTCCCTCGTAAGGTTGAAAATAGCGCACTAGAACAGGATATATTTTCTTGCTACCGTGGTTTGAAGCGTCGGTTAAAATTGTAATACAGCTGGATTTACCAAGATCATCTTTCAACTCTTTGATCGCAGTACGCGCTAAAACGTTCACCACAATGGCTTCTTTTTTGGTACGCGCGCATCTGAATTTCTGATCGAAACATGATTGGATCAATTTTGATGCACAATCATTGGATCGAGAACTGTGATTTTCTTGTATCGTGTGATAGGCCCAGACGCCCTTTGCCGCGGCGATATTCAAATCCTTTGAAGTTGGCACGTTCGACTTTTTGAAAAAATTTGACATTGAAGCACTTGAAGCGGCGGCACGGTCGGCATTTTTATGTTTTCCAGACTTAAAATGCTGTTCAATCTCACCTGCATAGAAAAGTGAATATAATATTATATATTTCAATTACTTTTCTATGGTCACCTGCACCACTATGGGAAACACTGAACCATGGTCCGCGCTCTCTCATTTGCATTTTTAGACATCGAATACTTTACGCGCAATGCACCGGGGGCGCTGCGCTACGAATCAACTGTCAAAAAAAACGATGCACCATGGATACACCAAACGAACACCCGCCGTTATTTCGAATGGTGTCATTTCGTTCGACATTCGTCGTTAGATACGTCTAGCGTCGAGAAGTCTTTTTGTGTTTTTGATTGTGTTTTTGTGATAGTGACTATTGAAACTATTGATCAAAATTGTGTTTTGTTTGTTCTCCAGAAGAGTTTAGGTAAGTTAAGCCATGATTGATGAATATTATGACTTTTTCCAAAGATGATACAATGTTCACTGTTCGAAGACATAATATAGGTAAGTATAATTATTGAGATTGGAAGGGTGAATTGTAACATTACCATCAAGTTAATTAGGTATTGAAGTCAAAATACCTAACTGAACAAAACTGAAAACTGGTGGACCCGAGTTTGTCAATCATAATAATAATATTTGGTCATCTTACAAAAAATATAAGTCAATTAGTCAACCACTCAAGAATAATTCCAAGAATGATAGTTATTGTCGTGCCAACATCTTTTCAAGTATATTTTAATAGTGTTTATTGGTAATTGAGGTTTCTGTTGTTTTATTGTAGTGTTGCAAAGAAGCATGCCTTCTATTTGTTGCATCCCTACTTGCCTGAAAAGTGCACATTCAAAACACATGTTTCCAAATCCTGCAAAGCAAAAACAGCTTTTCCAAATGTGGGTTTTATTGTGTGGAAACAGACGCTTAGTCACTGAATCAACTCCTGAGCATGTTCATAAAAGCTTCAGAGTTTGCTCCCTTCATTTCCATGAAAATGAAATTGATGTTCATGGAAGACTGAAACGAGGAGTATTGCCATCTTTATGTCTACCAGGTATGCAATCCGTTTTTAATACTCATGATTATATGTTATATGTGAATGTTGATAGATCCATTGGATAACTCGACATTTGAACTGGAAGTGGCTGTTGAAAGACTTACATCAATACCTCCAACCAGCCAGCAAGAGGTTGTGATGTATGATTCTGATCCTTCTACAAAAAGAAGTCCACTTCGTTTTGGCACTGATGCTCCAGACCCAATAGAATCCACCCCCAGAAAACAAAAAAGTATGTATTACCAGTAACAATATAAAATATTCTTTTTTTTTCACTTACTTACATACGGTTTTCATAACACTCAGTTCTAAATATTTTCACAAAGAAACTAACTTAGTATTTGGGTTAAATTTTGCAAAGAAAAATACTATAATGTAATACCTAATAAGAATTTTTCCAATAGTCCCTCATACGAAATCTTATACACCCATGGAGAAAAATCAAGAAACCGCCTAAAATTTGAGAAAACTTTGATACTGCATCAGTTACCAAAGAAAGGATGATGCATTTAAAAACTTCAATCCAGCAGTTTGCTTGTCCTGGTGATTTTTTCCAAAAAATTATTTAGTGTCGTTTTTTTTACGTTCAAAAAAAGGAGAATTTTCAAAACCTTTTTCAGTGTAGTTTTTGATAAAAATGGCTGGCACTATTCGAAAGAGGAACAAAAATTATACTCCTGAAAATTTCACACTAATTGAACAAAGGGGGGTAGTCTAGATATAAAATCTTGAACTTGGCAAAAATGACCAATTTTTCATGATTTCTTCAAAAATGAGTCATTTTTGACATATCTGAAATAGGTTTTCTCTTATTCTAGAACGTTCTGAAATCCTATCAGAAATAAATGTTTCGTCTACGAAAGACCTCTCACCAAAGGCATTTGTACAAGAAAGCAGTTTATTATAAAAGAAAAGCTGTGGCCACTACCAAAACTAGGCAAAAAACTTGGATGCGTTCAAAAAGCTTCTGAACCTCTGAATCTGGCTTCAAGTATGGATAGAGTGAGAGCTAGATTTTTTCAGTCACAAGTGGAGAATCAAAACAAAAAACCAAAAGGCAGGATATATTCTCTGGAGGACAAAGTTCTAGCTCTATCTTTTTACAAACAAAGTGCAAATGCATATAGATATATGTCAAGTATCTTCGCAATGCCCTCCAGAAGGAGATTAACAAAACTCCTCAATAGAATTCCAATGCGCCCAGGACTGCACAATGAAGTGTTTTCAGTCTTGAAAGCAGAATGCAGACATTTCAAAAACCCCCTGGATAAATATTGTGTTCTAATGTTTGATGAAATGAGCATTCAGCCTTGTCTTCAACCAAATACATCGGACAAAATTGTGGTTGGTTTTGGGGATTTTGGCTTCAGAAGGAGTGATAAGATTGCAAACCATGCTCAGGTAACATAGACTCTAGTTGTTATTTTATAGATTCATCATAGACCCAAAATCTGTATGTTTTTTTTAATAATAAATATTGTTCAATAATTGTGAGTTCCATGACATACTAGACGGGAAACTGCGGTGATTTGCGGTTTCCTGTTTTGTGGTATTTTTTTTTTTATTAAAATGTGTACCAACACATACTGCAACAGTCGTGTGCATTAATCTGTTGGACAAAATTGGTACCGTGTAAACCTTCCTGTCACCACATCAAAGTTCATAAATATATGTTATAGAAAGTATTAAAATGGATAATAATAATTGATGTTAATAGCTTTTTTGTGAATATCGTATTATCAACGACAATAACAACATAAATAAATCAGTCACATATTGTTATAACTGATGTTTATTGTACTAATAATAAAATATAAATAATGAGGAAAGAAATGTTACAAAACTTTAACCTTCAAAATTTAGTCATAGCTTCATTTCTTTCTAAAATTTCGGTAATCCTTTGTAACATCGATATATTATACAAATATACTAAGGACATCTTCGCTCAATGTATCGCATATATTTTTATGGATCGTTCAATTTATCTCTTACATTCCTTTTGATGCAGAAAAACTAGTTGTAACCACAGTATTTTATGCTAAGCTAAATGGGTGTTCTTGCGGATATTCCATTAGCGCATTGTTTTTTTTACTGGAGGAGATTTTTGTTCTATTATTCATAATTTCGCCCACTTGTCTCACTGCAATCCCGTCTTCAATATAATAATATTCCACCATTTTTAGTGCTTCAGTTTCAAGTTCAAGTAAGCTTATACCAGCATGAAATAACTTGGATGTTCTTATCTTTGTTTGGTAACTTGTCACTCTCGTCAGATAGGCAATGGCCACAATAACATAATAGGTTATCGGCAAGGCTTACACAGAAAAAATGTTTTTGTCCAACGGATTAATGCACATGACTCTGCCTCAAAATAAAATTGATTAAAGTTCAACTGAAAAATAAAAATTACGTCCTCTAGTACATAACTTGGGTGTTTTAATAATTCATAATTTTAATAGCAAATCCTTTTGTAGGTTATCATGTTACGTGGCATCAGGCGCAAATGGAAGCAACCTGTCTATTACAATTTTGTACAAGGAGCAACCAAAATCAGAAAATGTACTGACATTGGCCTCCATGTTGTTGCGAGTGTGTGTGACCAGGGATCGAATAACCAGGGTGCAATTAATAATCTCGTTCACGAAACAAGAGAAAACTACCTCAGAAATGGATCCGAATTCTACGAGTATCACTTTGAAATTAATAATAAAAAAGTGATACCATTGTTTGATGTTCCACATCTATTTAAAGGGTTTCGGAATAACCTTGTGAAGTACAACCTTCACTTTATGGATGGCGACGAAAATAAGATGGCAAAATGGTCTGATATCTACACTGCATATGAAATGGACCCCCATTTTGCAAGCCTCAGACTCATGCCCAAAATTACAGATGGGCATATTAATCCAGATAAGATCAACAAAATGAAGGTGTCGAAATGCACCCAAATTTTCAGCAACTCAGTTAGTAGCTGTTGCTATCAACATCTTTGCTTTTTCCGGTAAGATTATGATAGTATTATTTAAATTCATTGCTAATAATTGACATAAAAATCCACTTTAGTTGTATTCTTGTATCGATGAAAAAACATAACACTTGAATATTTTCAGGGACAACAGTTACTACAGAGGACGGGGTACTTTCCTTGGAGAAAAGGGCGGAGGACACTGCACTTGTACTAAAATTTCTTGATCAGCTATTTGATAGCTTGAATGGTAGCTCGTTTAATGGTAACAATCCATTGAAGAGTGCAGTGACCAGTAGGTCACAGCATTTGCATTTTTGGCAAACTGCTATAGATAAAAAAGGACGTTCTACTTTGATAGAAAGGGATCAAAGTACAAACCTCCAAATTTGCAAAATTTATTAAAAACCATAAAGAACTTCATTCAACTGGTTTCAACGCTGAGGGGCCTGGGCTTTGATTATATGATGCCAAGAACATTCAACCAGGATCCATTGGAGAACTTTTTTGGAAAATTGAGGCAAAAAGGTTCAAGGAATACCAATCCAACACTAACAAACTTCAATTCTTATTATAAAGGTTTGTTGGTGAATCAAATAACATCAAAACAGTCAATTGGTGCTAACTGTGAGGAGGACAATTCTGAGGTTTTTATAACCCTTCAACGATTAGTAACTCAGGTTTGTACCATTTTTTTTCTTAATTTGTTCACAGAATATAAATTTTTGCTTTTTCAGGGCCTGCCAGAAGAAGAAGCGATCACTCAGGAAACATATTGCCAGGTTCCTGAAGTTGTGGAAAAACACAATAGAACTGAAGGCACTCAGATATGTTGGGGACTATGTTTCACGAAAAATATCAAAACACTCCTGCTGCAGAACCTCAGTCCTAAAGGAAAATATGACTGAAGAATTGGAAGATACTGAAGACTATAAGATTGAAAGAATATTCCAAGCGAAAGTTTAGCTTGAAATACGTCAAGGATTCATTTTTTCGAAAGTTAAAAGAAGCTTTGTCAATTACAAAATATATCTTGAATCGAGATCTGAACAAATATGGTGTGGAAAATCATACTTTGGATGTTTTGCAAAACATCCAATCATCAAATTGTATACACAATGAAACATTGAAAAAACAGACTTTCCAACATTTCATCAAAGTTAACAGTTGCAACTATTGCACTCAAGTAAATAGAGTATTGAGAGGAACAGACCTTAGAAATGTTCCATCTACTGCCCCAAAATTCTTCCTCGATGCTAAAAAATTGTATTCAAATAATTCGAAAAGAAGAAAGGCAGCATTGAAGTTGAAGATATAGTTGTTTATTTGTTTGATGCGTTTATAAGTTTGATCTCAGATTAATAATTCTTGTTTATTAATCTGGGAATTTGATATTTTTTTTATGATAAAATTTCAATTCGCATTTTGATGTGTTTTTTTTCCAATTTAGAACGAGATATACCTGCTAGTAGATTAGTACCCATTTTACATCAAAATGTTCTATTGAATATCCAGACTAATTGTTAATAGTATTCTGGAAAATGTTAACAAAACATACATACACTGCTCCAAAAAATTACCGCATCAGTTATCAAAGAATTGATTGTACATTTGAAAACTTGAATCCATTTGTTTGTTTACGTGTCCTGGCGATTTTTTTTAAACTGTCTAGTGCCTCTGTTTCACGTTCAATATAGGGGTAATAATGGACTTTCTGAAAATTTCATCTTAATTTAACGGAGGATGCTCTAGTTATAAAATCTCCAACTTGGCAAAAATGCTAATTTTTCATGATTTATTAAAAATTGGTCATTTTTGCCAAGTTCAAGATTTCATACCTAGATCATCCTTTGTTGAGTTATTGTGAAATTTTCAGGAAGTACATTATTTGTGCCCCTCTTTCGAATAGTCCTAGCCATTTTTATCAAAAATCTCGAGATGCAGGATCAAAGTTTTGGTGAGGCTAGAAGTGTTCCGTTATTTCCGAGGTTAATTCTTTGGAGCAGTGTAATTATGTTTGATTATTTTGAATGTTTCACACGCAATAATAGGTGTGTTTGTTACTTCGGTGTAGGATAGTGTAATGCCGATTGATGGTGTGACTAATGGCTACCAGTGTGAAGGAAATTCACCAAACGCGTTCTTACATTTAGTGCAGATATTCTTGCCACTAAAGCCACACTGAGTGTAGCAGTGTAGAAAAGTGTAAATTCGTGTCCACCTGTGAAGGATAACGAACACATCTGATGTGATGCCCAATAATAAATGTATATCATCTTGAAATTATTTGAAAAATTTTTGTTCTAAACTTTTTTCCTTCTACAAAATGACGTTGTCACTGAACTTTTATTACATGCTTCGAACGAAAAAATATTCATTGATTCTAGTTAATGAAATACATTATCTTGTAGATGAAAAAAATTATTAGATTTCTCTGGTACAAACAAAGCTAAAGTATGTGATGTTGCTACAATAAGTATGTACAGATTTATTTTTCAAGACAGTCATAAGCCACTCTGATAATATTTCCAATAAACTTGAAGTTAATCTTTTGATCTAATTCAGCTAAGCTTCATATTTTTGACACTTTCTCTCACAATTCCGACCACCTAAACTCAGGGAATACGGTAACGAATTATAAAAATTTTGCCAAAAATATTACACTTTTGTCTGAACTCTTGTTATGTATCATAATCAGATACATCGCACATGCCTAAGATTTGGTGCATTTTAGACTCCAATCCATTTGTCTCGGCGATTTTTTTTCAACATTTTATTTTTTTTTTCAAGTAGAAAAAAATGGCTAAAAATGAAACTTGTAACTTTTGATAAAAATATCTAGCACCATTAGAAACGGGGAAAAATTTATGTAGGTAGTTCCTGAAAATGTCATACTAATTGAACAAACGATAGTATAACTATAAAATTTTTAACTTGGCAAAAATGACCCATTTTTGACAAGTTTAAAATTAGCTAGACTATCCTCTGTTCAATTATCCTGAAATTCTCAGAAAGTACATGTGCCCCTCTTTCGAATGGTACTGGCCATTTTTATCAAAGGTTACACAGGAAAAAGTTCAATTTTTAACCCTTTTTTTTTAAGTGATAGAAGGGCCTGAACAAATTTTCGAAAAAAATCGCCAGGACACGTAAGTTGACTGATGTATTATTCATTAAGTTCTCAGTTCTCAAATGAACCCTAACTTACATGACAACTGACGCAGGATCAAAGTTTCATCATTTTTAGGGCTAATTATCTAACCATAAGTGTATAACATTTTTTCAGAACTCTTAAGAAAACGATTATGAATAAGGGGTGGGTGGCAAATTATAAGGAAAATCTCTGTATCTTGTTTCCCCGAGCGCTTCATTAGTTTCTGGTAACGTAAGAAATAATAATTATTATATCTCAATCACTTTTTTCTCTTATAAAAAGACGGAACTAATCCATCAACTGACGATTTTTTTTAGTTCGAAACTTGATAAAAAGATTGTCGTTAAATATAAAATTGAAACAATTAACAGTTTGTCAGAAATAAAACAAACATTTTCGACTACCTATTCAAACGAAAGATGGTAGTTAGGTTCCTACTTAGAGAATGGAGACTATATATTATGGGATCGTGAATTTTGTCATATACATCTAGAGAATAAAAATAATGCAACGAAAAGTGTTTTTCATTTTAGATTACTTATACTCTTTTCAGAATTACACGGTGTTATGTCATAATGAGCTAGGCTACTATAGAAATATTTGTTGAGAAATCGCTTAAGGCTATTCATTAGACTGGAATTTTGAATGAACAAATATATCGAAAAATAGACTTGTTTTAATGTTTATTTTTCTATATAAAACTTGCCTCCATTTTTCCGATTCTAGTTAGCTTTAAATCCATTTTTCAAGAAATAAAGCTATAATGGCATAACTCATTATTGCATATCAATTATCGTTATTATATTCAAATTACCCGCCAAAATGTATGCCTGTCAGAAAACAACACGTGACACCCAAATGCAGGAATCTGCTTTTAGTGAACTCGGATTCATCGGATGGCGCTTTTTTACGAGCAAATCTGTTAACACGGGAGAGTCCAGTCTATTTTTTATTTTCGTCTATGCACTGAACTCTGTGCGACACTTTTCGCATTTGACGCCCGAAGGAGTATTTGTTTGCTTAATAAACGGATACTTTTCTTGTAAATTGTCATTGAACGTACACTTGCGTTTCGGCATGATTATTAAATAAAACAAAAAACTTGGTTGATTTTTTGAACGTTTGCCATTGCCCAATGACTACTGCAATACTGCAAATATATTTTATATTGTGAGGTTATCAAACTAAAAACGCAGTTTGTAAACCAACGACAACGACTGTTACCAACCTAAAACTTGTTGAAGCTAGGCAACCAAATATACCTTGCATATTTCCAGAATCAGATGGTTTGGTTCGTTTGGTCTGCACCGTCTGCACCAATCAATCTTAAGTTTCAAGTTTAAATAATAAATGAATAATTTAGAAGCAAAACCAATCTTTATTAAATATTTTTCATTATCGCGTTGATTTTTTTCGAATTGTTATACGGTTTCGAAAAACGGGACAATTTTGCGTCCCGAAGCTTCTTTCGGGGACAACGGGACAGGTAGTCAGAAAAAGGGACTGTCCCGTTCAAAACGGGACGTATGGTCACGTTATGTATGCCCCATTAAAAATGAAAAACATGAAAACGCATTCAGAGGTGATAAATATATTGACTTCATATAGTTAACTTTATAAAAACTTCATATAAAAATAGATTTAATACATATTTTTTAACAACACAAACAAAATAAACATAACATTCTTGAAAACTAAAACTAAAAAAATTCTTAGTAAAATACATTTTTTCAAACGACACAAAATTAAGTAACATGAAAAAAACAGAAACTCCATATAAAAATGAAATCAAGGTACATTTTTTTAACAACATAAACAAAATAAACAGCAGTCTTAAAAACAAAGCAATTATTCTTAAGGCTCAGAGTCCCGCGAGCTTTTGAGCGGCCTAAAAGTGGTTCAGAAATACACGTTTTTCTAACACATCTGTTGACATTTCTGAAAAGTTTTTTTTTCTAGTTAAAGGCGAAAAGTTTTAAAATTGATCAGAAATATGAAAGATTTTTTGCTCAAAGTTGATCAAATTTAACCGCCATTTTCTTAACTTTGTACTTATTTTATCTGGTCGAAATAAAGTATAGGACGTGTATTGAACATTTGGTGAAAGGCTGAAACAAAAATCATAGAGTAATGTTTTGCCGTTTACTTATGCGTTGTTCAAAACCTTCACATTACCAATCATGACTTATTTTGACCCCATTCAGTGGCGACATCACAGATTATTATTCGAACTCGACTTTGGGGCGTAGTTCAAGTATCAGCTGTTTAGCTTGGATTTTGACTTATGATATCAGGACCGGTTTGTGTTTTTTAATGGACTTGGAAAATTGATGCTTTTGGGATGTTCAATATAAGAGAATATAATTAATATTCAGTTTCGTCCACATAACTGAGCCGTTTTGAATCCGGAGTAGTTTTTGGTGAAAATCCTCCGATATTCAATATTCGGAAAGTATACCTACTTAAAATAAAAAAGAATGTTGTGATCAAAGTACGAGATATTAAAATATAATAAGTATTTTTTGTTGATTTGTGTTACAAGATTATCAGCATTGATTTCCCTAACTGATGTTGATAATGTTGTTTACCTACCTCAGAAATATTTTCTATTATTAGAAGACGTACTTTTGTTTTTTTTGCCAAAGAATTTTCAAACTGTTTGAACAATATTTCTATGGCTAAAAAAACTATTCATGTCTTATATTTCATTCTAAAATGGGATGCCATTTCTTATACGTCCAAAGAATGTTTTAACAAATGTTTCGGTGATGGTGAAGTTATGTTTCCATAGTTTCGTTATGTTTCAATGGATTTGTTGTGATTAAGTATATTAAAGTAGAAGGCGAAGTAGTAGGGAAGCAGTCAATGATAAAGTTGGGCAGTTAGATGCTCAGTTTATTGATCTTCAAGCTTTCGGGAGACATTTCCTCCCTTCATCAGGACAACTAGTAGTAATATAAGGGTAATAGTACCATCTTTTTTCTTCAATCAGCCTTCCAGGGTGAAGATTCATTATATAAAGGATAGGTGGAAAAAAGGTCCGAAGTCTTCACAAAATTTTCTCCATCTTCATTAAATCTCCATTAAATTTTGTGAAGACTTCGGACCTTTTTTCCACCTATCCTTTAATAGTACCATCACAAAATAAAATATAGAGGGCACTTACCAAATTGTGAGTAAAACAAAAAGCACTTATCACTCATATAGGATACGGATTAATTATAATAAAGTTGTACATTACGTATACAGGGTGTCCGGGAAAATGTGGGAGATCTCTCGGATTCTGATAGAATATTAAAAAATAAGATGACAAGTTCCCATAAATTTTTTTCCTAGCGTTAGGTTTACAATTTCGTCAAGAGCACCACTTCGTCATGGCTTTTTTCGAGGTTTTGTTTAATAAAAATTGTTTTTTCTCGAAAATGGTTCATTTTATCGACAATGAACAAGAGTACCTTTTCTTTAGCTTAATGTTCAAGGTATCCAAATTTATTTTTTTCAACTCCTTATCATACAGGGTGTTAAAAATTTGAGCGTTAAAATGTACAATCTAGTCCGTCCCTGGTAAACTAAACAAGCTAATTATGTTTTAAGGGAAGTATTTTGAGAGGTCCTTACTACTGTTTATCATATTAAATTTTCATTGAATTATTTTGAGTCGTTTAAAAGTTATTCAAGAAAAACCGATTTCCAGTGGGGTCCTTTAGGGGGCCGTATCTCCGTAGGGAGGGCCGCTAGGAAAAAAAATTATGGGAACTTGTCATCTTATTTTTTAATGTTCTATCTGAATCCGAGAGATCTCCCACATTTTCCCGGACACCCTGTATAGTGTGTGAATTTAAAAGGAAAATAGAATGTGATTAACAGAACATAGCTAGCCTAATAGTAGTTTGAAATAATGGAAAGTAAATACATGGAATAAAATAATATAATATCGAAATGTTCGAATGTAAAAGATGAATGTGAGTAGAATTATGATGAGGTTTAAAACGAATCAATGGATTAAAAGATAAAAGAGTTTAAAATTATGAATAAAATGACGGAAAAAAAATGGATAAAACTGGTAAAAGGGACTATGCACAACGTGAAATGACAGACATTCTGGTACAAACTGAGAACAAGGAGAATTATCAACAATAAAAAACACCAACCAAAAACTGCAAACTAATCCTTGATAAGGTGTAGGTGATTCCCTCTGTGTTTGTATGTTAAAACGGCTGATCAGTGGGATCGTAGGGATCTATACTGGATGGTGAAGGAAAGCATCGCATCGAGCAATTCACAACGGCAACATCGTACTATGCAGGACAGGAATAACAGCTGTTTGCGCGCCAATAGATTTTTGAATTTGAGAGTGAGCTGTTGTTCCTGTCCTGCATAGTACTATGTTGCCGTTGTGAATTGCTCGATGCAATGCTTTCCTTCAC
Organism: Orchestes rusci; assembly: GCA_958502075.1. Lineage (NCBI taxonomy): Eukaryota > Metazoa > Arthropoda > Insecta > Coleoptera > Curculionidae > Orchestes > Orchestes rusci. Next base: position 18,697,808 of record OY293306.1, read on the forward strand.
CATCCAGTATAGATCCCTACGATCCCACTGATCAGCCGTTCCAACATACAAACACAGAGGGAATCACCTACACCTTATCGAGGATTAGTTTGCAGTTTTTGGTTGGTGTTTTTTATTGTTGATAATTCTCCTTGTTCTCAGTTTGTACCAGAATGTCTGTCATTTCACGTTGTGCATAGTAAGACTGTGATTCTCTTTTTTATCTCAGGTTATTCATCAATAGGAATGAAATCATTAGGTCCAGGAAAATTGGAATGAGTGGTTTTCAAAAAACTCGGACCTGTCCACCATAAACTAGAGTGAAGTAGAGTTTCTGTTGTTACACCTCTTGAAGCAAGATCTGCAGGGTTTTCTTTTGTATTAATGTATCTCCAATTTTGAATATTTGTGTGTGACTGAATTTTAGAGACTCTGTTGGAGACGAAAACTTGTGATAGACTTGGCTCTGTCTTTATCCAACATAGAGCTACCATTGAATCAGACCACATAAAAATAGGGATGTCTAATGAGAGTGCATTTTTTACTAAGTCAATCAATTGGGTTCCAAGTAATGCAGCACACAATTCTAACTTTGGAATAGTAATAGTTTTGAGTGGTGCTACTTTGCTTTTAGCACATAAAATATGTGATTGAAAATCATGATTACCATGTTTGCATCTCAAATAGACTGCGGCAGCATACGCATCTTTAGAAGCGTCGCAAAAACAATGTAGTTCAGTAAGACTGAAATCCTTTGGTATACAATTCATTGGAATATTGAAAGTCTGAAGCTGATTTAGACTGTTACTAAACTTTAAAAATGACTTTTCCAAATAGTCGGGAATAGAACTATCCCAAGAAACTCTCAAACTCCATAACTGTTGAATAATGATTTTTGACGTGATAATAATAGAACTCAAAAGACCTAAAGGGTCATAAATTTGTGCAATAGTAGACAAGATAGATCTTTTTGTGATAATGCTTTTATCACGACTTGAAAGTTGTTCTGTATTATAAGTCAAAGTGTCAAGACCAGGAGACCATTGAATGCCTAGAGTTTTGCATGTTTCCTTTTCGCCAATTTCTAAAACTGAATTGGAAATGTGGCAATTGCCTAAATCGGATGTAACTTGTGGATTATTCGATATCCATATTCTCAGGATAAAATGACCTGACTCCAAAATTGAGTATATTTCTTTAGATAAATTTGTAAGTTCATGAATGTCATTAGATCCAGTTAAAAGGTCATCGACATAGAAATCGTTGAGAATAGTTTTAGATGCTTGTGGAAATTGCTCAATAGAGTCTGAAGCCATTTTCGAATACATGCAATAGCGAAATAGGGAGCGGAAGTGGTTCCGTAGTAAACTGTATTTAATGTATAAGATGAAAACTCATCATTTGGATTTTCTCGCCATAAAATTTGCTGAAGGGGTCTATGATCAGGGTTCATCAAAATACATCTAAACATTTTTGAGACATCAGCAGAAACAACGTAAGTATACGTTCTGAATCGAAGAATGTCTATGATGTCATTTTGGACTTTGGGACCAACATATTGTAGATCATTCAAAGACCAACCTGTTGTTGTAGGACAGCTACCATCAAATACAGTTCTTAGTTTTGTTGTGATATTATTCTCCTTCAGAATACCATGGTGCGGAAAGAAATAGGAAACTGAACTTGTACTTTTATCATCGGAAACTTTAGTCATATGTCCCAAGGACACATATTCATGAATGAAGTCAAAGTATAGTTTCTTGAAATTGGAATCTCCAAATCGCTTTTCAAGGGATAAAAATCTCTTTTTGGCACTCATCATACTGTCGCCAAGTAACTTGGGAGAATGCTTGAGGGGAAATTGAACTACAAGTTGACCTTGGTCCAAAAACGCTTCAGTTGATCATCTTCTGGTACATGTACCTTGGTAAAATTGCAAATGGAAGTATTCAAATCTAATGGTGTACTTCCAGTAACTATGTATCCAAAGTGTGTATTTTGTAAAGAAGGTGAAAAGTTGCCTAGTTTGATTCTTCCTTCAAGAATAAAATCCCAAAATAGATTTGCACCTATCAATAAGTCAATACCACCAGAAACAGAAAAGCTTGGATCTGCCAACTGGATGTTTTCCGGGATATTCCAATTACAAGTACTGAATTGACAGGCAGGGATTTGATTGGTGATCAATGGAACAACGAAACAAGAAACAGTACAACTAAAATTGGAAGAATTGGAGAACAATGACAAGGTACATTGCTTATTGAGTTCAGATATAACTTGATTGATCCCAATAATTGAAAGTTTCGTTGAAGTACATGGAAGTTTCAATTTATCTCAAAATTCTTGTGTTATTAGATTGGATTGTGCTCCACAATCTAAAAGTAATCGACATGGTTGGAAATTCCCATCTTCATCTCTAACTCTACACAAAATAGTAGACAACAGTACCTGTTGTGGCTTGACAGACATCCGATTTACAAATACATTGAAATTGTGTAGAGCTGAGTTATTGCTGGTATTAGAATTGCTGAAGTTACTTGTGCCACTAGTATTTTTATACAAATGAATCAACAAATTGTGTTTTAGTTTCTTGTTTTTAGATTTGCAAATAGTGCAGGGATCTAGATTACATTGATCTTGATTATGTCCCGTTCGAAGACAGTTTTGACATAGATTGAGTCTTTTAACATTGGCAATTCTATCTGAAACTGATAGATTCAAAAAATCTTGACATTTATAGATCAGATGATTTTCCTTACAAAAATTACATTTAATAAATAAATTGTGATGTAAATTTTGTTCAGGATTTTCTAGACTTAAATGAACTTGAGCCTGGTTTCTCGGATTAAATGGATGCTTGTCATATCTCTTGACATTGTGATTAAATGGCGTAACTTGACTCGACCTAAAGGATTGTTCCAAAGAATGCAGCAAATCAACTTTGATAAAGTCTACAAAGTCATCAAGACTAGGAAGATCAGATTTATATTTGATCTCTTTCCATTCCCTAAGACTAGTCTTGTTCAATTTACTTGCAATTAAATGAACAATTAAAAACTCAAATAAAGTTCTGTTACTCAATTCTAAACTATTTATGTTGATCATATTTTTTGTGATTTGATCTAACATGTTTCTAAATTGAAAGAAATTTTCTTTATTTACTTGTTGAATTTTGAGTAATTGCTGAAAATGTGTTTCTAACAGAAAGTGTTTTTTGTCAAACTTGGTACATAGAATGTTCCATGCTGTTTCAAATGGATTAGTCACATTTTCAAAAACTTAAATATATCCAGCAGGAAATCCTTCCAAAGCGGCTTTTAAAAATCGAAATTTCTGCAACCCAGACAAACCAGTATTTGCAATAATAGCTGAAGTGAAATTAACCTTGAAATTGAGCCATTCCTCAAAATTACCAGAAAATGTAGGTAATTTGAGTTTTGGAAGTAACATATTGCTTAAAGTGTCGTTCACTGTGGACGATGAAGTATGAGGTTGTGTACTAAAATTAGTCTGAGCATTTTGTTGTTCAGCAATGGTAATAGACTTGGATATGGATACACTAGCAATATATTGGGATAAAATATCTTGAGTAGCATAAAATCGGTCTTGGAACTCTTCCCTTTCATTGTAATGAAATGGTAATTCTTGTTCATCACATACAGATTCAATCACTGATTCCACCTTGTCGAACTCTTGTAATAAACCAAAACCATTCTTTGATCTTAATTCAACATCATTTAAACTAGGCGTTCTTTCGGGTGAAGATGATTTAGCCGTATTAGTGAACTTTTCCAAAATAGTTAATTTTTGCTTGATGCTGCCTCTATTTCTGATCAATTTTTTCAAATCATCTCTTGACGTCGGCTTACTGCAAAAATAAGATAAGTAACAAAAAGTAGTTCTCGAGTTATTACAGTTTTAAATTTGAATTTAACATTAAAAATGCATTTGTTTGAAAATATTTTTTTTTATTGCACATCAACTTAAAAATAGGTTCTTTAAACATAACCACGACATATGTCGCAAAAACAAAATGAAAATTATTTTTTTATAAACAAAAAACAACCACAAAACATCACTTGTCTGGTTTTGGCTGTAGAAGATCACTCATCGGACGATTCTTACTCCGGGTCGGTGTCTTCTGCCGCCGGATAAGGAACTAAATCCTTTGCATCGTTGGATATTGGAAGGGATTTATAATAGTTATGGAAATCATCCGGAACGACCCCACTCCTGCAAAGTTTCAGCAAGTCATTTTTTTTCGCGCTGGTGATTGGTCTAGCCTTATTGTATGCGGGTGGAATTTTCAACGTATTGAAATTTTTTATCGGACGGCCTTTTCCTAGAACACTAACTTTCTTATACTCGGAGGTGTGGTCGTATCTGTATTGCAGGATCCAAGGCTCACTTTTGGCGTATTTGAAACACTTCACTTTTAACCAGTTGACTTCTTCACCAACAGTGTTTTTGAGTTTGTTCTTCATTATCAGTTTGGAGAGTTGTTCTAGGTTCATAAAATCATTAAATTTCAGTTCCGTTACATTGTATGGTTTTTTCTTCGACCTGGATGTTCTAGCCATACGAAAGATTGTCATCCAATCGTGGATGGTGTACACTGGAACATTCTTCTTCGCACTTTCAATTGAACTGTGCATACTGTCAACTTCCATGTAGCTATGACCACTTTCCAAACATTTTTGTTCTATGACTTGCACGTTTGGACTCATCTGAACCAGATAAAGCAATAGAGCACTGATGTTTTGATTACGGTTTTGACCACTGCACTGGGATATTTCAGTTACGGTTTCAGGAAGCTGCTCAATGTATTTATATAAACAGGTGCCAATTTCCAAACTGCCTCTTTTCCCATTTATCTCAGTCCAAACGTAACAAAAGGCGTTATTAGGTGGTGCCATTTCATCAATGGTTAAATTATAGACGCACAGTTTCCTGCTGTAGTACATTGGACTCACATCACTACTTGGAAGTTGTAAAACACCCTGTGAGTCGAATGTGCAACACACAAAATTCTTGTCTCTTAAACTTCTTTCTTTGTCTCTGACTTTAGCAGCATTACAATCTTCTTTTCTCAAGACGTGACTCTGATAATAATTACTCTCCAGTTCTTTTTTTGTCTTCAGGTCATTGCAAGTTTTATATTGCATGCAAGTTTGGCATTGATCCTTTTTGGGAGAATAGAAAGAATAATTATAATTCTCACAAGATATTCTTCTGTAAGTTATAAGTGAAACAGGCAACGAACCATCCTCTTCACATTCCTGTTTGTAGAGCGAATGCATTTTTGCTATTGTTAATTTGGAATCTAGATATTGCCGTTTACTTGATTTACGGGTCTAGTGCGACTCCATCACGGGAAAACGCTGGATGTGCACTTTAACTTTGTCATAATCTTTGGGTTTGGTTTTGTTATGAGGTTCCTTCTTGCCCCTATTATCCTGACCACAAAATAAACGCCCGGTTCCTCTATTACTGAAAGCGTGCTCTATGACCTCTTTGCTTATTTGGAGCGTTTTTATAAAGAAATTTTTGCACACTCTCACTCTACTTGAGGAATCTGAGTAAAAAAAAAAACTTTTGGAGTTCTCCCGTGGTTTTTTCCTGCTCTGGGATTTTGCTCTTCGTCTTTCTGGAACCTTGCTGTCGCTGTTGTTAAGAATAAAGTCCTCTCTCCTCTGGAAGTCACACTCCCAATAATTTTTACAAATTCTTACTCTCGTTTCTTCTGAAAACTTTTCAGTGCACCTGAAACGGCATTTTGAGCAGTCAATAGGCTGTGGTGTTTTAGCCTGAATCTTTAGACGCTTGGAAATATTTTTTTCCACTGATCAGGTTCTGACTTCTTCCAGCGAGACCTTTTTTTTGACGGATGTTCCAAAATATTCTGGGTATCATTTGAGTTGTTATTATCACTCGCAGGTTCTAAGGAGTATTATCCTTTGTTTAATATAACTTTTACAAAAAAAAGTTATAACTTACCCTCATTCAAATCCTCATCTGACATGGAATCATCAGGAACGTAATCTGTATCCTTCACTGAACAATCGGAATCCTCTAACAAGTCTTGTAACTCAAGAGCAGCGCGCTCTTGATCCGAGTTGAGTTCAGACGACAAAACCTCGCTTAAATCACCATCAGTATTCAAGGGGCCAGCTTTTTCATGATCCTCGCAAACTTTGGTACTATTCTCTGACGCCACATAGCTTTGTTGCCCAGTTAAAGACAAAATAGAAGGGGCACTTGAGAGACCTTCCTCACGACATTCTCCTAATAAAATCACAAGTTTCAGAATAACAGCCATAACAGAATTGTACCTTTTGTTATGAAATGATAGGGAACCTGCCAAATAGTCATCAGATTGAAACAAGATAGTCATTCTCGGTCTCATAGTTCAGGCAAGATCCCTACGATTGCAATTAAACATGTGGAAACCTACCGGATTTCGTAATTGCTGGAATTGCAATGTCATCATCAGTTACTCCTAAATTTTTATCTTCCAAATAATCGTCAACCGCCTTCACCGTGAAATTAATTGTTGAAGTTGTATCTAAGTTACCTCCACCAGTTTCTACAAAAATAACAACAATACATGCAAACAACTAACTATTGACTTGACAACTTATTATGAGAAAATACCTGTTGCACACTTTTTTTTATCAAGAACCATATTCACCATTGCTGTGTCCCTGGACATAGCTGTTCACAATTTATCAGTTATATAAAACGACAATAAACACTGAAATTAATACACTAAAGATTGTAAGAGATCTCAACACTTTGTAAACAAATTTTGAGGTTATGAGTTTCTTTTGTACTGCCAAAACAAGATAACTGCCTGTAAATGACATTAAAAAACATTATCTGTACAGCCAAAATACGTTAAATGCCAGATATCTTAATTGAATGAACATTTCTGTCAGACATCAGTACAGCATAAATAAGATAAGTGGCACTTAGCTTGTTTTTGGTGGAGAAAACAGAGGTCGCTCATAGAAATAAACAGCTAAAAGAGCATAAGTGCCATATAACTTGTTTGTGCGGTTGAAAACCGTGTCAGATATACAGCAAAATTAATTTTCAAAGAACGTAAATGCACTTATCCAAGTTGTGCTGGCTAGAATTTTATCAAAGTGGACTTATATTATTTTTGCACATACGTAATATCGTTAAAACGTATACGAAACTTATCTTGTTCTCGCAGTATAAGAAATCGCATTTTTTAGAGAGAGATGTGTATTTATCTCGAAAAAATGGAAAAGTGGAGTTATCTTGTTTTTGCAGTAAGCCGACGAGATGCAGTATCGACATTATCGTATGTGTCATGCATTTTGGCTAATTCAGTTCCAATACAAAATAGGATGTATTGTAAAAATGCACCTACTCAAAAGCTATAACTTGCAAGCTATGAAGAATGATGCACTAAACTAGTCAGTTGAACAAAATTGCTTGTGGTTAACTGTATCTAAACTCTAGACCTAGACTTGTTAATATTATTGGCACCTGTCAAAAATAGAACAGTGAGGTTTACCTTTAATAGACTTGACAATAGGTATTATTGGTAATGACCTCAAATTGCTTTAATAGGAGAAAACTAGGATAAAAATAGGAAAATAGGATCAACTTGGAGAACTGAAATACCTGCTTTTTGTTTTGAAATTTGCTGTCAAAATTGCAATCCAATCACTTCAATCTGATATTGCTCGTCCAACTGCTTGCGTCGGGAATCACCAGATCGTAGCCTCACGCCTCTTAGCTGGTTACCAGGATTCGACAGGACTTGTCACTTGGAATCAACTTGTAGATTTATCCGGTTCGTGGGACCAAATATGTTTAATTTTTAACTGCTGCTGGTTCAATTATTGTGCCGTAAATAGGAGGCAAATATACTAGTTTTAGATTGTTTTTAAGCGGACTGTATTTCATGAATTGATGTATGTATGTTACAGGTAAATTATGAATTGTGACAACTGCTGTCATATTGAACTGGTGTCGCATTGTCGCCTCGCAGGGCGAACTATGTTAAGTTTGAACACACATGATCCACGTTTTTCGTTATATTTTTCACAATATTTGAGAACTTGTGTAATTGAGTAAATCCTTCATTCCATGAAATACAATGGTGATTTTTCATCAACCAATTTGCTTGTTTACGCAAACCTGAAGGCAAGTGTTCTACCGCAAAAGAAGATCTAAATATATAATGAAATATTTTTTCTTCATCAAACGCAGCTTATTCATTGGGGATAAATTTCTTGTTCTCAATCATAAATCCTTGTGCATCCAAAACAAGCAGTTTCATATTTTCAATTGTGAGAATTTCACCAACATCTTCTTTTTGTCACTATAGTCTTGAATTTGTTTTTTTAATACTTCCAATCTCTTTGAATGGTTAGATAAGCGAAGCTTCAATTCTGAAAACATACTGAACATCATTTAGGTAAATAAATGGTTTATATAATTATTAGATCAAACGAACTTACCTGTGAAGTTCGATCTGAATTATTCTCCGCATCCACTTCAAAGACATTTTACTATGTAGTCCGGACCTGGTACTCAATACGCACAAGTTTTCAAAGACGCAAAAAACCCGGTTCCCTCCGCGCCCCGTCACCGCTACACATTTACCCTTCATTTAGTTTAAAGCATCACTTTGTTTTATTCGAAAATATTTTGGGCTTATCGGGTCGGGAGGGTTTCCTGTCTTTGAAGTGGATGCGGAGAATAATTCAGATCGAACTTCACAGGTAAGTTCGTTTGATCTAATAATTATTCTCCGCATCCACTTCAAAGACATTTTACTATGTAGACGTTTAAAGGTTCTATATTTTTGAATAAAACAGCACCTATTCTGTAACGTGTGAATCTTTTAATAACGTAATCAATAATCATGTTCTTTACATCCAAGAAGAGGAACAAATTAATACATCTATAAAGGCAAAAAACATTGTTGTGACAGGCACATATAGAAAATATAAAGTTTCAATAAATGAATGAAAACAATTTATTATTCTAGTCGTAAACAAACATATAATTCTTTAATTCATATTAATACAAAATATGAATCTTTATACTATTTGCACAAAGAGGAACAAATTGAATCATCATTAAACTAATGACCTACGCTAATATTTTTCGGGCATATTGTGACGAAGAACTTAATGGCCGATTATAAAATTTATAAAATGTAGAGGAGTTTTCGCTCCAACTTGCGGCCTGTCTAATATCTTCTATTGATAATCCCTGTCTAAGCGCAGCTGAGCTAGACGCATGTCTAGTGGAGTGCGGTTTAAACACAGATGTGTCAACACCGGATTTTTGCAAAGTCTCCTTGATCCATCGACTAATAGTATCTTTGGAGGCGCGTTTATGAGGCTTTTTAGTGGTTAAAAACAAGAAATCCGTATCATTTTTCCTAATGTCTTTTGTTTCTTCAATATATCTCAACAAAAGCGAGGCTACACATAGTTTAGAGTTTTCAATAAAAAGGGGGATTGACAAACAAGGTTGTTAATTATGGCTATTTGATGTTTTTATTAACCCTTTCGCTCACGACTTTTTATTTTTACTCTAAAAAATTTTAAACTTGGAATTATGCTTTATTATATATTTTTTTGATTTTTGACAGTGGAAAAAAAAATTCAAAGAATGTCATAAAAGGAATGGTGTATTCCTTTTATGACATTCTCATTAGTGGACATTATGAGCAAAGGGTACTCAACAGAATAAAAAAAACTTTGTGGACATAAGTACATTTATTCATGTTGTGTGGTACTTATAAAAACAATTGTTATTTTTCGACAGGCATAAGTGAACTTTGCATTTACAGCACATAATTCTGGATTTTCCTGTGCAGTTGTCTTGTTTACACCGTGTGCCAAATTCTTTTTCTGCAAATGTTGGCAAATGTCCAATATTGTCCAACCTTACATCATTTTGTGGGCGAACTTCTGTATTGAGTCGTTTCTTTTTTGGTGGGACCTCTTCATCTGTATCCAGCATCAATGAAGGTCTGCCTCTTTTCTGGTTTATTGTTTTGTGTGCATTGATCAGTGAATCGGCAACTGATGCACGAAAGTGAAGCAAATCCAGGACATTCTTCTTTTGAATGCCCAATGCTTTCGCCTGTTTCGTATATTCTAACCAAGCATTTACACATGCCAAGTCAATGCCTTGGGTGAACATACGAAGCGTCCATTTTCTTGACCTGATAAACGTCCGATGAATTGTAATAAGGAAATCAATTTTGTTAACTCCACCCATGTGACTGTTGTAAGTTCTGACTACTTCTGGACGCTGAACTTGGATGTATTCTTTTTTTTTCTTATCCCATCGTCTACAGGAGTCTTGGTTGCCAATTCCCGAATAATTGGAAGCCAAAATCACGGGTTTATTATCAAACCACTTCGTCAAAATCACTTCACCATCTTGGCTTATGAGTTCTTGAGAACATCCACGTCCTTTTTTTTTCATTATTGGGTCTGAATCAAATGGTGGATCGCGAAACCTATTCACTCTTGCAGTGCATATTGCATGAATCTGCTTTGATCGAAGAAGTTGGAGCAGATTATAATTAGAGAAGTAATTGTCAAATATGAGATTGACCTTGGGTTCTTTGATTCTTTCCGCCAGTTTCAGAACTACTGCCGCTCCTTGTCCGAATGCTGCTAAATGCATGGGATTCAGTTTAGTTTTAGCACCCTGATAGATCACAAAATCGAACAATTGGCCACTGGAACCGCAGAGGGCAAATATTTTTATGCCCCATGGTTTGGGTTTAGATTTCACATATTGCTTCACATTCAGGCTACCCTTGAAGGGAACCATTTGCTCATCTATAGATAAGTGAGATTCAAGAGGTAGAGTTAGTAATCGAGAATGAATGGTATCAAATAACGGTCGAACTTTCCAGAAACGATCGTTTTCATCTTTGTCTTCTTCAACATCGACGAAATGTAAGTTTTGGCGTGATTTGTAGAATCTATTTAAATCTATTTATTGGCATACTTTCTTTTATTTGCGGAACTTGTAGATGAGGCTGCCAATAAAACTTTATTCGAGGATAGTGCAAGTTTCCCATGGTTATATGAATGCCTAGAAATGTGCGAAGTTCCTCAGAATTTGTAGGTTGAAACTTGACATTGTTTTGTACAGCATAAAGATTTGTACAATAAGACATCTTATCCAATAATTCTTTCGTGGAATATTTAGAAAAAAAATATACAGGAGTTTGTAGCTCGACATGATCTCCCAACTTCTCGGTATTCCATGTTACTAGTGGAGAAATATATGTTAGACCCTTTCGCCATTTGATATCTCGTCTTTCTGTTAGTTCATTATTTTCCATGAATGTTGAAACATCACACTTTTTTGGTCTTTGCAAATCTTCATTATTCATATCATGCTCAACGGTCTCTTGATCGGAAGACTCAGCTGTTATATGTTCGTCATTATTTGCCAAATCATCTTTATTTTCTGTTTTGCCAACATCAAATAAAAAAAATCAATAAAGGAGGTAACATGTACAAATATAACCTACCAGAATTACACACCGAATCTACTTCCCATCCACTATCACTCTTCTCATCATCCGAGAGGCTTATGTTTCCGTCGGTTTGTACTCATCTGAAAAATTCAACTCGTTATTCACAATGTCCACAATCGAGGACATCTGTTTTTATCAAAATATATCAGCATCACCAGAAATCAAATAAAAAAACCGGCACTCACCTTTCAAACTGTACACTTTCTTGAGAGTTTTTCAATTGTCAAAATCACTAACAGCTAAATGCACCGTACGTTAGCTTAGCCAATCTCGATTAATTTTCAAAGTTAGTTTAAGCGGTGTTTTGTATGCACCAAAGAATTCGCTGCAAGGATCGTTAATCCCTGGTGAGACTTTTGACAACGTCACAAAATTACCTAGAAAAACATATCAATAACAATTTTGAAATTTATGTTGAGTGATTTGTTTTGAGCTTTGCTATTTGCTTGCAAGTTCTAATGAAAAATGAGTAACTTTATGGATCAGTAACATCCGCAAGCCTCATATGACGTTTAGCAAACATTAGCCAAGGGGTTTTTCTTGTAAATTCAATAATATATTTGGTGTAGGTAGGTATTCTTGAATCATTCCTATATTTGCTTTTCCTCTTTTTTTGGGCTTAGATTTCATGATAGTGAGTGTTTATTATAAACAGTATACCTAGTCTAATAGGTACAGCAAGAATAACAATCCCATCAACCTGATGATAAATAAAAACATCACTTTTTACAACACAAGAAAATATATTTTAGTAGCTACAAGTGATTGATTAAATGATTTTCTAAGGAATGCCCCAAGGAATGCCCATTGATAAATTGACAATATTGAATAATTCTCAAACTCATTATCTACTTTGAAATTATTACAAATATGTACAACTCGATGTACAAACTTTGGAAAACGCATCGTTTGATAACTCAAGGAAACAGGAAAAACAAATATAATTAAAATAATTTCTTATATAGTTGATAAAAAAAACACAAACCTTCTTCTATTGGGATATCTGTTATAAACTTGGACTTGGAAGCCAAGAAAATTGAATGAAAAAATCTCATTTGGGAAAATAAATAAAATGTGATGAGACCATCAGTTACAAAGGTTTTTATTTTAGTTTATCTTGTAGAGATGATTAGTATCTAAAGCTTGAATAAAGAAGTAAATCAACAAGTCTATTTGTTTAAAGGAGTCTGGAAACTTAAAGGATATAGATAGGAAGTTACCTACTTTCAACACCAATCCAAATTGAGTCGATCGATTGAACAATAAAACATCATATGCGGTAGATATCCGAGTGTGATAGGTGCACTGTTTTTTTTTTGTACCTACCCACAAAAATAGGTACCTATTCAATTCAATATTCTATTGAGCAATTCGCATTGTTAAGAGTGTATTGTGGAGCAATAAATATTGCTTGATATCGAGATCTATTTGGATAGTACTCATTGACTACCTATTGGAATTGGAAAAGAATCCGACTCCAGTCGATGATTTTTTAAAAATCTAAATAATCCTTCGTTGATATTTCACTCTCATAGTTTTGTCTTTAGTCGCAAAACCTCAAAATCTGTAGGAAAAACATAAACAAATGAAAGACTTGGTTAGAATTCGTTGAAATTCTTCGATTAAGCCTAGAAAATGGGGCGATCAGAGTTAAGCGACCGATTCAGGCTTAAGCGCTGCGGTGCATACAAAAATTGGAATATAATCGCGATAAAGACTTCATCCGGATTAGATTTCTACGGTGCATATGGGTGTAAAACACTGAAAAATCCTTTTTCTTGGACAAATTTTGTTATTTGTGACCGCAGTACAAACACAACCTTACATACGAATGTCAAAAATCAGCTGCTGTCGTTGATGTCTGACGAGATGGACTGGCCTTTTCGGCCTGCATTAAGTTTATGAATGTCCACATATGAGCTCATCAAGAATTATCGGTTGAAATGCACGAAATGTATAATCAAAAACATTCAAAACAGAATGTCCACAGTTGTGGACAAGATGAGCGAAAGGGTTAAATCTGGAATGAGTATTTGAATGCCAGATTTGGATTTTATAATATTGGAAATTTTTATAAGAGATATTGTCTGTAGTCTATGTCCTGTAGCTACAGGACATAGACTACAGACAATATCAAGCAGGAAGCAGGGTAGCTAATCAAAAGAAGCAGGGTAGCTAATTTAATGGAAATATTTTTCAAATTATCTTCCTTCACATTACTTAAAAATGAAAATACGATCTCTGGGTCCCAGGTCATATTATACCTGGGTTTTGTAGGTCGTTTTTTAAATATACCTCTCATAGAGCGTTTTAGTAATGCATTTTCTCCAATATTTTCTGTTAAAATTAACGATAAGGCAGATCTATGAGTATTTAAACTACCATATGCAATGGTTTTGTTTTCAAAAAGGTGTTGTAAAAACTCAATGACGTTAGATACGTTAGCTGTAAATGGATTAAAGCCTTTCAAAGAGCAGTACTCCCACCAAACTTTATACGAGGTTGTATACTGTTTAAGGGTATTCGCTGTGCACCTAACTTCACCAGTTCTGTTATATGGTTTTCAAATTCCTTTTTTTCTTTTATACCGTATTTTTTACGAACAAAGATGGACTGTTTCACTGGAGTCCTCGTCATTGGTATTTTATAGCCCTTGACATATTGTAGAACTAAGGGATTATTGGTAATACGTTGCCAATTCTTCAAGAACAGTTTTAGTCTACCTGCCTGTTGTAAATTTCCTTTTTCTGCTTCTAATATCTGCGGCGATACTGCCCTCTCGAGGGTTGGTGTTGGCCTCTATTGTCTGTCTCGCTTCCCTCGGATAGCGATTGGGGCGATAGCCGTTTAAAAACGGCTTTGATGGTCTAGTCGTACTGCCACTAGAACCTTGCGACGCCATTGCTGGTTTTCGGTTTGATACGTAACCCTCCTGTCTCCGAGATAAATGTTGAGGAGAATGTTGAAGAGTGAACCTTTTCACATTGAAGGCTTTCAAGTTTTTGCTGGTAGATTCGATGGATTTAGCCACTTTGATTTTGTCCGTCAAATTATCTCCAAATAAAAAATTCCTTTGTAGTTGCTGTTTGATCGAGGATGATTTTCATATTATAATTAACCAACGGTAAAATGAGCTGTTTTCGTTTCTCCGTAATTTCGTGGAAGGTGTTTGCTAATACTCGGGCAGAACCCCATAGTGGATCAACTATCTTGCTGTTGGTATTATTGTTGTTGATAAGCTCGCCAAGGCTCTGCCCCAAGGTTGACAAAGATAGTCCAATCTGTTTTTGGATATTAACCAAGCTATTGTCCTTATTTTTATGAGCCAAGGACATAATACTGGAAACCTCAGGATTTATATTTGGAGGGGCCAACTGTATGTTAGAAGGTTGGCGGTACTTGGAAGTTAGTTCGGCACTCTGTTCGCTTGTCAAGCCCTTTTGGATTAAAAATTCCCATCTTGACGCAATAGCTTGATGAAGATCGAACGTTTCTGCATCTTTGAGATGCGGACCTTCTCCGAAAATATCCAGAAACCCTTCTAAAATAGGTATGTGTGGGTTATTTCTGCTATCTGCATCATGTAATGTATCAGAAGTTGGTGAAGCTGCTGTCCCTCGCTGGATACAACCTTTACCAGCGACATCATTAGCCGATGCGCGGCTTCTGTCGCTACTTCGAACATGTGGCTCACTTATGCTTTCCTCAGATGAAGACGATGATGAAATGTGTCTACGTCTTCGAGGCACGTGCGCTACAGAAATGTAAGTATTTTCTGGAGAACATGAAGATGAACGAACACCTTTTGGGTTAAGGGAACGTAATCGAGATCGCTGTCTACGATTCTTCCTTGCTTTTTTCTTCAAACGTTTTATTATTGAAGATAATTTATCTGAGTCAATGTCGCTTGACTCAAAACTGGAACTCGAGCATCTTCTTTTCTTCCCCATCACTCACAAACCACAACGATAATAGGTATCACGTATCACTATCAAATAATCAAATTTCACGTGGTCACCCCGAACGACGCCCGAAAAGTACGTCTTATTGCGTTGAGCACAAGAATTCGAATGAAGGGTAAATGTGTAGCGGTGACGGGGCGCGGAGGGAACCGGGTTTTTTGCGTCTTTGAAAACTTGTGCGTATTGAGTACCAGGTCCGGACTACACAGTAAAATGTCTTTGAAGTGGATGCGGAGAATAATTATTTGAGAACATGCGTATTACAATTGCTTGACTATTTTTGTTAAAGGACTATGGCTAAATAATTTATCATGTAAAAAGTTATTTCATTCACTTACTTTGTAAACCAATACCAGACACGTGGAGCAATTTTTCATATCGAAACCAATTACATGGACTTGATGTACTTTGCAATTTACAAATAATGACAAAAACTGTTGCTAATAAAGATAATTTATTCGATAATGTAGCCCAAAAAAAAGAAGGGATCCTCATATAAATGTAACGATTCCTGAATGATTTTGGGATATTGTACAAAACTTGTTTTTTCACAACAAAACTTTTTTTTGAAAATGTCTCAATCATCATCTAAAAATGTTGATGAAGCCAGTGGTTGTTCTACTACACATCCCGTAGTTACAAAAAACGTCGATTTTGAAATTGTTGGTGATGTATCTTTTTGGCCCCATGATGAGTGTGAACCCGCAGAAATGCTTAGCGAAGACTGATGATGATGATTACAACCCCAACGGGCCTGTTTTTTCCAATGATGTCAATCCTACTAGTCATCTTTTTCACATAGTATCAAAAAAACAACGTGTTATCCAAGAGTGTCGTTCGGATCTGGACTTAAGCCTACATGTGTGGTATGATCAAATACGTAATCTTTCTAAATATTACTGCAATAAGAAAAAAATACACCTGATCAGTTCAAACGGTTCTGGTGATTCTGATTTTGTCAAAATAGCTCTGGAAACACCATTATTAAGAAATTATTTCAATTATCATCCGCATCCATGTAATGTGTTCTATATCATTGTTAGCCCTTCTGATTCTAAAAACTTTATACTATGTTATTCAGCTGCCTTACTGATGAGTCCAATTACGGGACGAAACCGGTATAAGGAGGGCACTACTCACATGGATGTAACTCTAGACATTTATTACGGTTCTGTACCAACCTTTCCGTTTAACATCGGATAACCGTAAAACAATGTCTCTTTATTCCATGATCGAGAGGTACAGCTCGAACATACTCCACATCTATTTGCGTTCGCAGACTTGCGAACCAATAGATGCACATTTACCCAGATTAGGGTAGTGTCTGGAGTTGCATCAGTGTGAGTGGTGTCAGCTGCCTTACTGATGAGTCCAATTACGGGACGAAACCGGTATAAGGAGGGCACTACTCACATGGCTGTAACTCTAGACATTTATTACGGTTCTGTACCAACCTTTCCGTTTAACATCGGATAACCGTAAAACAATGTCTCTTTATTCCATGATCGAGAGGTACAGCTCGAACATACTCCACATCTATTTGCGTTCGCAGACTTGCGAACCAATAGATGGCACTGGTTGTCTAAAAACAACCACTGCACATTTACCCAGATTAGGGTAGTTAGGAGTTGCATCAGTGTGAGTGGTGCCAGCTGCCTTACTGATGAGTCCAATTACGGGACGAAACCGGTATAAGGAGGGCACTACTCACATGGATGTAACTCTAGACATTTATTACGGTTCTGTACCAACCTTTCCGTTTAACATCGGATAACCGTAAAACAATGTCTCTTGATTCCATGATCGAGAGGTACAGTTCGAACATACTCCACATCTATTTGCGTTCGCAGACTTGCGAACCAATAGATGGCAGTGGTTCTCTAAAAACAACCACTGCACATTTACCCAGATTAGGGTAGTGTCTGGAGTTGTATCAGTGTGAGTGTTGCCAGCTGCCTTACTGATGAGTCCAATTACGGGACGAAAACGGTATAAGGAGGGCACTACTCACATGGATGTAACTCTAGACATTTATTACGGTTCTGTACCAACCTTTCCGTTTAATATGTTATTCTTGTTTTTGGACTGAGGTTAAATCTGATGTTTTAGTAACTTTTCAACTTCTTCATTCTACGGAAGTGTATTTCACACATTTTCATGAGTATGGTCATTTTCAGTGTGTTGGTTGTAAGAAAACCACTGCGGAAGTTAATTAAGTATGTGATGTTAATCTGTTGACAAAATACTGCAGTTGTCATAAATTATTCAAAACTTGAAATTTTTTTTGAATAAAAAATAAATGTTTAGGTCTCATTTCTTTTTAACCCCCCCGAACTTTTTTCTTACTTTAAGACTAAGAGCAAAAGAGTTTTCTCTCAGTTCTGTTAAAAAAATTGCAATTAGTGTGTGCTTGTGCGGTGCAAAGAAAAAAAAATGTGTTTGGAAAAGTTTGAATATAGCAATCAATGGCCTAGAATGAATTCTGATGAGCGTTTGACGACTTTTGAAAATTGGACGGGTTTTTGCAACCCAAAAGACTTGACAGCAGCCGGTTTCATCTATACAGATTATGATGACATTTGTAAATGTGTTTTTTGTAAAGTGGAAATTTATCATTGGAATGAGGAGGATAATCTCATCAGCGAACATTATAAGTTTTCTCCACAGTGTACCTTGGCAGCTATTTTGAAAGAATGTCAAAAACGTGAAAAGAAGTTAAAGTTTCTTGTATTTTTCTCGCATTTTATCAATTTTCATTGCTGTTGGTGTTATTGTTGTTGTTGGGTTGTTAGTAGTTGCAAGGATCTTTTAGTTTATGATAAAAAATAAAAAAATGTGTTGTAACGTTTTATTCACATAAAGAAACATTATTATGAATAAACGTGTTTTTATTTTATCCTAAGTAGCCGGCAGCATCTTTTCATCACACATAAGTGATTGTGTCTTACATAATGACTGTATATCATATAATCTATCACATAATGTGTGAAATGTAATGGATTTTACACAAAAACAAAATACCATTTTACAACTGGGACAGCTTATTGATCCGACACCACAAGTTTGGTACTCATGTTTATAGAAGTCCTAAAATTACAGAAAAAACAAAATTAATATATATATATATATATATAAAATTAAATAGTGTAACCCCATGAAAGAGTATCCGTAAATATATAGTTGACGAGCCGTTTGTCATCAAATGGAGTTAAGGCTACTTTATTTTGATTAATAGTGGAGACTTGATGTTTAATTGCCTTGAATGTGTTTTGTGAACATCCTATTTCTTTTTTATCAAATAAACATTGATAATAATCATCAAAAGTGATCACTTTCAAGGAGGAAAATTCAATACCTTTTGCTTTTTTTTTACAAATTTCCTTGTCATCTGTAACTCTAAAAGTGTACATTTTTGACTTCAATCCAATAAATTCTGTCATGATTTTTCCATTGTTTTCATCTTTCATTTTGCCTAAAATTTCTTATTTTTAAATGGAATTTTATATATATTATCTTCAGGGTAATCTAAAGTATCAAAGTAATCGATATTCTCTTTTATATGTGAATAAATATCAATATTGAAACAATGATAAATGAGTGAATCAGTATCACAATATAATAATTTTGCATTTTCACCAAAATGTTCCTTTATATGATTATAATGAAAATCATATAGAAATGTTTTTGAAATGTCTAAAATGGAAAATCCTGCATAGATTGGTTTATTCAAATTCACGTTGCGTTTTGATATTCCTATCAAAATAATATCTTTATATAAAATTACTACACTATGAAAATTGGGTTTAGAAATATAGAAATTTGCACCATACCTTCCTGACCAGGTTACAAATTTTACATCCCTATATTTTCGCACATTTTCAATGGTTTTTCCAAAATTGGCATTGTTCATTAGCTTGAAAAAGTTTTTATCAAAATCATTTTTGCTTTCCTGTCTATGTTTTGTGTTTAATTCGATATAGCTTTTGAAATAGGGTGATTGATTAAATTTTAAAGTTCTATGTATTTTTCCTATTTTGAGACCTAGTTGTAGAATTTGTTTTAAATTAGTTTAATGGATGATATATCGATCCTTATTGTATAAAGTAGTGAGTAGTTTAGGTATTTTTGCATTGGTAATCGGTGGAATAGAATGTACTGGACATAGCGGTAGGTCTTTGTGATTTTTAAATAGTTCTTTTGGATACAAAATGTCCACTTCAAATATGTAGCCTACAGGATTATCATCTGGAATGTTCATGGGATCAATGTTCTCTCCATAAAAATCATCAACCCATTCGAAATTCGATTGAGGTAATGATAAACTCATAGCTGTTCCATAAAGATTAATAATATCAAAATACATAAGATATGAAATTGGTTCGTTGCTGTTGCACCCATATATTTATTGATAGCTTTACCATATCGATTTGAACATTGAGAAATACCTCCTCGAATTCCCCTTTTTATGAACATAACCATATCGATATCTGTTAGTGATTCCAATTTAACATTGGAAAATGCATCAAAAGATAAGGCAGGTGCTAAGACTTAATGCAAAGTATCCAATTTATAAGTGGCTAAACATTTTAATCTGAAAGATTCAAAAATATCAGCAAGTATAAGAATGTCGGTTTTTAAATATAATTCTAAATATCCTTGAAGATTTTTTATATTGAAATACTTCCAAATATTACAAGCGTGATTATAGTTCTCTTCAGAAACATTCTCATTGGTCAATGAATTGTAAAAGCATTCTTTAAATTCATCGTAATTTTTGTAATAATTTTTAGTTATTATTTTGTTATCATCATGTAAATATTTAGCCAATGTTTCAATACTTGACGACATAAATCTGAATGAATCTATGAATTGGTAAGAAATAGAGGAAATTGTTATAAATTTGGTAAAGGATATATACTTTTCTTTATTTAATGGAATAATAGATATGTTACCCTGTATTTTGGTACTGACGGTTTTGATTAGGAAATGATTGTCGTAGCCAGATAAATTATGAAATACAAAGGGTATTTTGGAACTTTTTCTGTAGTTCAAATATCAAGATGCATGTGCAGCACCTCTAAAATTACCTGTGAAGTGACAATGATCCATACATCTGACATAACCTTCATCAAATTGAAGTAAACACATATGACAAACTTGTTCAGATTGAAATTGTTTTAGTTGTGCTTGAGTCAAAGGTTTCATTTTACAGGAGTTTGAAAATATTTCTGTGAAAAAAGTGTCTGCCAAGTGTTTCAATTTTTGAACAAACCATTTAATACAGTCTTTTCCAGTATACGAATCATAATGTGAAAGTGCATCAGTATAAGAACATTTTAAGTAATATCCTATACTGCATGGAACATGTCTTTGATACTTTTTAGTTTTTGTTAATCTTTTTGCATCGCTATCTTCGTATTTGTCGAGAATACATTCAAGATCAGAATATATGACAAAAGGAACTTTTTCTTTATTTTTGAAGTTTTTGATTTGTAAAATATAGTTTTTAATTGTTGGTAAACAGACTTTTTCATCGTCAATTTCAATACAATCAATTGAGTGTTTTGTTAAATTGCCGTACATTTAAATTTACTCAAACAGCGATCACATAACCTGGTTTTATTTTTGACATTACCTAATTGTTTGTTAATCAAACGAGGTAAATTTTTAATTAAAGCAAAATGAAAGATGTTTTTTATTTCATGATTATCATCAACATCATCATAATAATAATCATCATCATCATCATCATCATCATCATCATAATTATTAACTGGAATAGTTAACAGATGAATTTTTTTCTTGAAATTGTTTTCTTTGCTCAACCTCACGGGATAAATTTCCTTTTTCTCAAAACCATAAACATTTATAGCCAGTTTATTCATTTTTTTAAATTTTGGAATATCTTTTAAACATATTGGAAAATTTATTCCGTCGTATTTAAATTACTTTTGAGAAATGTCGATATGATGATGTGTAACTTGAACTTTTATTTGAGGCTGCTGGATATAAAGCACTTACTATTGACCAAAGGAAACAATATTTATCGTTATTTTGAATATTTATGACTGCTTTTGTTTTAGTTCTGAAACTTGGTAAATCTATATAAGTTGATGATGATGCATAACTTATAGGGTTATACTGATTAATATTTATCTTGAGATGAATAATTTCATAAAGAGCCCATCCACTATCAAGTTCTTGGAAATCTTATAATTTTGATAAAATCTTATCTTGAATATTGAGTAGATACCAGTCTTGCAAGTTTGTGGTGTGGTCAATTACACTATTTGCTGTTGAAAAGGTTTTGATATCAGTTTCAGCAATTTGTGGTTTGATAAAATTTGCAGAAAGAATTGCATTAACTTTCACTAAAGAATGTTTCAATTCTTTTTTAACTTTTGAGAAAAACAAGATGAATGCTTCTTGTTAATAGATTTTAGGATCAATTATGCTGAAATTGATAATTATACCAGTCTTAATTCTACCATTAAAACATGAATTCACATCTTGCCAAACTAAATGGTGTTTCAACTTTTCCTCTTTTTCAGTCTTTCTTAGTTTAATTTTATAACAGTTTTTCAAATTACCTAAATAATACTGCAACAATTCTAACCCTGCTTCAACACGAGAAAAATTCTTTATACAAGATGACCTTTTTCTAATTGCCCTGTTTAAAATTAATATTGCTTTCCTCAACATATGCATCCATTTTTTTAATTCTTCTGACGTTTTAACGATCCTGCAAATCTTTTCATTTTTTTTTTAAACATTTCCTATCATGCAATCTAGTGTCAAAGATTATTCCATATTCAACAAGTTCTTATTTGTAATACTGTTACTTACAGCTACAGCTTCCTCAATTACAGAAGAATCTTGATTGGAAGTTGGTTGTTGTTGTTGATGTAATTTTTTTGATTGCATATAAGAGGATTCTTGCTTCGAAACAGTTTTTTGAGGTTCAGTTATTTTCAAAATCTTTGATTTTGATGATGCAAATTCATCAAGAACATATTCCATATCTAAAAAAAAAACTGGTATTGGTGTACTAGAGAGAGTTTAACATCTTACCATTTTCCGATGTGTCATTTTTACTAACCTCCATGGTAATTCTAATAATAATATAATACTTTTTCAGACTGAAAACAAATCATTATGTATAGGCGTATTTATATAAAAAAAGCAATTGGAGGAGAAAAAATGGATAAATAATGCATTTACATCAGTAATTGCCTTGCAATATATCATTACATACATTGTAAGAAGGTATCAGTTTGTTAGTCAGGCCTTACAAAAAAAATAATCTATCAAGAAACTAATGATAAAGGCTTTAGCGTCATTAATAATTACCAAAAATCGGCACTATAAAATGAAACATTTTCTTACAATACCTCAGTTGTGCAGTTGAAGGCATCTCATACAACAAATCTTCATAAAGAACCACCAGTAGTTATGGCTAATATTCCATGTACATAGATTGTTTTAGTGGAGGACAAAGTAAATTGTTCACCGAAAATCATTTTCGTTATTGCTAAACAGCTATTTTTTGTTGAAGTCTCCAATTTTTTTTGTAATAATTATAATCATTTTTTAAAGATATGGAGTGAAAGACATCTCCCTCAAAGGCCAAAAGATAATTATTCAATTAAATTATTCACCAAAGGAAACAACGTTTATAAAAAAAATCGGTAATTTACCAATAAAATATGTTAGAACCAAACTTGAGTCTGATGAGGAGATGCGTCTTTTTGAAAGAGCAGTGAAACGCTATAGATTTAACTTTGATGATGACATTCCTGCTGTTCCTGTGAACAAAGCGATTGTTGCTAACGATAACGCTGTGACTGGTTATGAAAATGCTGCTGCTGATGAGGATGATGATGATGCTGCTAGGAGAAAATTACTTGCCAGAATGCATAAAAGAAAACAAGTGCTTACGGAGCGGCCATCTCAACCATCGACTTCATCTATGTCAGCAGACAATAATAATTATTACCAAACGGAGAATGTGGATGTTGATGTTCTCCTTAATCAAGAAAAGAGGGATTATTTAATGTTCGAGAATCCATAATCCATTGTTATATTATTATGAATTAATCACAATAAAATAATCTAAATTGAATGTTTTCATTTTTTATTTCAATCAAACACATACACAACACTAAAAAACTATTCTATATTATTTTTATCTATGCAACTGTTGAGCTTATTATCAAAACCTAACCATTTTACAAATACTTGATTTCCTTTACGTTTTAATACTTTTTCAACTAAATACACATCAGGATATTTAACTTTCTGTAGCTGAAGTTGATAGAATCCTCCTTTAATGATCTGATTATGTTCATCTTTAAGCAAGTAGGTGACCGGATTTCTATGGTGCACTTTTCTTATAGTAAAAATTTCAGTGGACCAATTTGGTTGGTATTTTTTTATCAAATACACCACGTAGCAGTCGCGGCTCGTGACCTGAAATCTTGGTGGGTCAAAATTAGGGTTGCCACCTTTTCAATAGCTCAGAAAAGGACATAATGAAAAAGGCGCAGAAGGCGCCGCAGGCGAAAAATTTTGTGGTTGTATTTCCCCTCCTTTATAATTAATTTTCCCTCATTTCTGGTAGGGGAAGTTCCGTTCCATAGTATCCACCAGCGACTTCTCGGATACCGGACATTCACATCCGTCTAGCTCCGAAATAAAATCTATTAATCCGCGAAAAATTCCCTGATTTTCCGATAATTCCGATTCATCATGACCGCGTAGAGCCAGTTCAAATGATCCACAAAACTTGATACAATCAATAATTTTACTTAAAATGTACCTATTTTGCGTGACTTTGTCATTATAATGTTGTACGGATTGGCGATATGCACTACTTAATTGAGTTCTTATATCAACGCGTCCCAGGCTACCAAAATTCATAGCATTTTACTATTTATTATTAGTAAATTTTGGCATTGTTCATATGAATGTCCGAAGAAGCATGTTTCTTCACATTTTCTTTCAAATGTTTGATATCAGTAACGCCCGTTTAGTCCATAACGAATCATCGGTACAAAATAAGATGCATGGGAAACAAAAAAAAGCGTTTTTCAAGTTGCATCCACAAATCCAATCCGAAATATCATACATATTTGGTTTAAAATACCTGTTGATTTCTTTCCCTCTGTCTTTTGTCGTTTGTTTTAGGTCCAAAGGAGGTTTGGGGCGACCTTTTTCTTTTATTTCTAGACGTTTCTCGAATGTTGATGCACCATTTATTTTACATTGCAGTATTTCTTGCACACTAGCCATTGTTCATTCACACTTCAAATCACAACAAAGTCAACACGGAACTCCGAAAAAACGATAATGTATCAATTCAATTCAACCTGACAGAGAAACCCGTAGATTCAATCAAATTCGTGAAGAATACTGAAAAAACAGTAAACACGTTCGACTGTGACACCGACTAGTTAAATACGAGTCATTTGCAATGAAACATGAACAATAATTAACATGAGTTTATGAAAATGCAATGCGAATCTTTAGGGATAACGTTGTCTCCCTTAAGCTTAAAGAAAACCCCATTTGCAATGTCACCGAGCTGCATGAATGTATTTTCATAATCAGCGCGGGTGATGTCCAGACAGCGCGAAAACGCTGGGCCGTCGACAAATTTGTGATTTATTCTTCTCTTTTTAACTTGCCGTATCCGCGTATTTCTATCCCTGTTCCCTTTATCGATCAGTGAGTTCAGTCTTCATTCATATGAATCGTATTGGCATGAGCTCTACGCACATGGGACAATTTGAAATACGGCGTATTGGACCATGCTTTATGGATTAGACGGAGATTCAAGAATTTGTGTGGCTGAAATGACTCGGTTTTTTATTGAAGAGTATTCGTAGTTACCTTTTTGTAAAATGTTAATATGAATGAAAAAAGTGGGTGGGTCATTGACCGATTGACCTTATGGACGAGCCGCGCCTGCCACGTAGTTTAGTAATTCTCACGTGATCACCAACATTGAATTTTGGTTTTGAAGTTATTTTTATTCTGTTATAAACTGTGTCTAACAATAATTTTTCGTGTTTTTTTGAAATCTCCGATGGTTTAAATCCAATCGTTCTATGTTTCTTATTATTATAAACTTGTAGAACTTTTTCAAGAACTTTTATCCATTTATATGACCCTTGAAGACTAAACTCTTTCCACATCATTCCTTTCAATGTCCTATTTAAACGTTCAACTATTGAAGCTTTTTTCTCGCTATACACTACATAGTGAATTACATTATATTTTTTGATTAGATTTTGTACTTCTTTTCCCAAAAATTCACCACCAGAATCCGTACAAACGTGAATAGGTTTTTGAATCTTGAATATATTTTCAAGAGTTAAAGCAACCTCTTTGGCTGTTTTTAATTTTAACGGATAGGCCCATGCATATTTGGTAAAACAATTTATTACTACTAAAATATATTTGAATCCTTTATTTTCCTTTTCATATTCTTTCATGTCCACCAAATCAGCTTGCATTAAATCATATAAAGATTTTATAACGACTTTTCTACGTTTAAAATTTACTCTTGCTGGTTTATGTAGTTCTTCAACAATTTGTCGTTTGGTATCGTTAATGAGTTCCGACATTTTCTATTATTATTGTATAATATCAGCTTCTCGCAATTCCTCGATAATTGAATTTATTTCGTTATTATGACCCGTATTCCCTGCAATTGTGGAAGCAACCAACAGCTCTAATCGTTGTACAAGTTCATTTGGATCATCCCAGTGTACATAATCAATTGGATTATTTGTCACTGTCATAAACATGCCTTCTCCTTCTTTTGATTTATTCATTTTATCTTCATATACATCTTCTTCTTGTTTTTCGGTTTTGTTCGGATTTGATTGATTTGCTATTAATTACTTGTAATTAGATTTAAATGTGGGTTAAAATTTTTTCGTATAGCATTTGTTTTTTGTAAAATTTGAACATAATTTTGAGCATCTTGTTTGTTATCTCCAACACTTCCCAATCCAATTTTTAAAAAATACTTTTATTCAAAATTAATACAGAGGTTATGATAAAGTAAAATTAATGTGTTCTTAACTAAATTGATTACAAAAATGAATATAAATGAATGTCCTTAAAACTAAAAAGCACTCCTATTTATAAACTAATATTGCCTATGCAGCATTGTTGGCACATCGCGGAAGATTGCTGGATCAGCGGTTCCCGTAGTGAGGCAATGAAGTGCTTGACTGGTCGCTAATCAAGGTCGTCGTATATTTTAGATATAACATACAGATGGTACGTTTTGGTTAAAAAGCAAACAATAGAGTCCTTTAGTACCCTTATATTTTCTACCTACAATTATTTGATCTGGACCATCAAAATCGATTCTCTTATTTCCTATCGAAAATTCTTTAATCAGTTTATTAAATTTTACACAAAATTTTCCATCTGAATGTTCACTTTTGGGATCCTTGATGAATTTTTTTACATATTTTAAAGGAAGATGGTGATACTGTTCTTCATAGTCAGCTAAAGACTTTTCTTTAATGGTTTTATTCAATTTATGCTCATAATCTTTTTGTTTTTGTTCATCTTCCTCTTGAAAATCCTCATAGACACCTTTTAATATTTGTTTTCTAAGTTCACTCGGCTTTGAAGTGGTGGAAAATTTTAACTTTCTTTTCATACGTGGTGCTGTAACAGGAGTGCTAAAGTGTCCTTTTTTTGGTGTATCAACAAATTTATCATCAATATAAGGAGTAGATGTTGTTATTGGTATTGGTTCAGATAATATTGTCACAATAGTACTGGAGGCAAATATACTTGGTGTAAATCCACCAAATTGCCACTGGTAAAATCGCTGAGCGAGCAGTTTTGTTGCTATAAATAGACACGTTCAGCGAGATTATAGTCAGTGGTTGGCTTAGCCAACTACTCTCCATTGTGAGTAGTGTAATCCCTCTCACCCTGAGTAGTGTAACCCCTCTCAGCCTCAAAGAACATGCTCGTCCTAGGGTTATGGTGGGGATAGATGGGATGTACCATGCATAGACGATAATAAATGGAAGTTGCCTATACGGAGTATCTCTACTGTTCAGCCCAGCTATACGTTCCCTAGAGCACGACAGGTGTTGTGGGTCCAGCCGAAGACCCAGTCCAACACCTTACGTGACATTTGGTGGAGGCGCCAACGATCACCCCCGCTGCCAAGTAGAGTACAGGAAGGCCCGAGAAGAAATTTGGTTTGATGACTGCCTGGACCAGAGCTGGACGCTCCAAGCTTCGAGCGTCGATCTGAACGGAAGTGTTCAAGGGAGTCATCAAGGGATGGGAGATGGAAGCCCTCATCGATAGTTGTAGTGGGCCTGAAGAGAGTCGGGTCCTGATGATTTGGAGCATGGTACTTTTGATCGCTTTCATTTACATGTTGTTCCACAGAAACCAATGGATGCCTCTGGCCACCGTCCATCCTCCATTGGCACAAGGCGTCCCAGATCGGCGTCGACACGATAGTAGTTTTGTGTCAAAGTGTGTGGCACTGTCTCCAGTCCTGGTGTGTCTACTGTTTGGAATATGTCGGCGAGGCATTGAATGCATACAAAGGGATCGACAGTCCGTTCCTCCAGTGTTATGGTGGCCTGACCCACGAGACGGTGCACAGAGCCAAGGAAAGGAGATCCTATTTGCTGACGATAGCCGAGCAGGAGAGCAAGAGACCGATAGGATGTCGGCCCATTCAACGTGCTACGGACGCGGTCCATTCAAGCAGGGATTAAGAGAGAGCGCAATCGGATACGTTACATACTGCCGAATGTACATGGTGGACAGGATAATACTTTCGCCTATTGCCGTCCCTCATGATGAGTTGATATAGATAAGAATTTAGGGGGTATATGTTTACGATTTTAATATGAGATGTTATTGTTTATGTTGAGATGTTGTTGATATTATGTTTTGACCTGTAAAGGATGATGTACTTATATAGACTTTCTGTTTTTCATATAACGGCTACCGGTCCCCACAACCATCCAACTGCAAAACACGAAACCGGCCAGGAATCCACAACCTTCAGCCATATTACAGGGATACCGGCCCTCTGAACTGAGTAAGGGGACCATATACACACCCTGTGATAGGCAACTATTAACGAGGTCAAGGAAGATCGGCTGGCCAACAAATTTTTGCAAACGCAAGCATCAGCACTATTAGCAGTGAACAAGCGTTGAACGCACGACGGTGCAGTACCACAGGCCAGGGTTTGGGAAAACTAAACGGATGGATGGCAGGACCGGAGCAAGAGATTTTGGCCACAAAATTTGTTAATAGTTTTTAAGTTTTTTTTGTAAGGGATGAAGCATGTTCTCTTCTGGCATTGGGGTCCAATGCTCACGGGGTGAGGGCATATGTCACAATAGTACTGGAGGCAAATATACTTGGTGTAAATCTACCAAATTGCCACTGGTAAAATCGCTGAGCGAGCAGTTTTGTTGCTATAAATAGACACGTTCAGCGAGATTATAGTCAGTGGTTGGCTTAGCCAACTACTCTCCATTGTGAGTAGTGTAATCCCTCTCACCCTGAGTAGTGTAACCCCTCTCAGCCTCAAAGAACATGCTCGTCCTAGGGTTATGGTGGGGATAGATGGGATGTACCATGCATAGACGATAATAAATGGAAGTTGCCTATACGGAGTATCTCTACTGTTCAGCCCAGCTATACGTTCCCTAGAGCACGACAGGTGTTGTGGGTCCAGCCGAAGACCCAGTCCAACACCTTACGTGACAATATTGATAACTTATCTTCATCATAATCATTGAAATATTCCTCATGTTTTATAGCAAAACTTTGTTTATCAGGTAAACATTCTTATTTTCTCTTCCATCAGCACGGTTTCTTCGTTCCAATTGACCTTCAATATTGTGTAAATGTTTTGTTATTGGCTGAAACAGATTTTCATGCTGAACTTGACCATGTTTGAGCTGTTTCAATTTTTCTTTAATATTTTTTGTTTTAGATATCAATTTTTTTTTGATCGCCAAATTAAGACTTGAATGATTTCTTTTGTTCTTCTTCTTCTCCTTGGGAACCATCATCTATGAACAATGTTCACGAATACAATAACAGCAGATTAGTTATTTACTTAAATATATATGTAGCTGTCAAAACAGTATTGGTTTCTGCCTTTATCGATGTTGCTATCTTTAAAAATTGACAGAAACCAAATGATTTTTTCCAACTAAACGAACAAGTTTTCTTTAAAACATCAAATGACATATCTGCCCCCACATGATCATGGTATATGCGACGTAAGTTTAAATCATCTTGCTTGAATAGATATAAAACATTAGTATTATCCCTTATTAAATGTTTTGGGATTGTTGTGTAAATTTGACAGAGATAGAAACAACCAATGTTTTTATGTCGACCCATGCAAAAGTATTCTCTAATAACATCTTGTTTGGAACATGCAACATCATCAAAAATAAAAATTGAATTTGATTTTGCTTCTGAACAGCTAAGAAAAATAAACGAAATTCCCTAAAGAAAAAAACTCAATGGCGACAACGAAAAAAAAAAAAAAAAACAAGATTGAAAATAAAATAGTGATTTAGTAAGGAGGCATAAAATGGTTTAACCTTATTATATAAATTTAACAGTATCTGATCCGAGTTTTAGTTTTTGAGTAACGTTTATACAGAACAGTCCTGAACAAAAAAAAAAGAAAATGAAGAAAACAAATAATCATTCAAAAAACAGAAAAAGAAGTAAAAAACCCACAAATGTGAGTGAAAAACAAATGAAGAGTGGAAAAAGAAGAAGAACAGCAACTTTTCAATCAGTTACTAAAAAAATAAAAAACGATATTTAGAAAGTAGAACCAATTAAACTTGATGGGGCATTAAGAATTGCAACCAAAGTGATGAAAAATGAGAATCATAAAATTAAAACTCCACGAATAATTCCAAAAACCGGTGGTATTTTACCTTTAATACCAATATTTGCTGGACTCAGTGCATTAGGTGCTTTGAGTGGTGGAGCAGCGGGTATTGCAAAGGCAGTAAATGATGCACGATCTGCTAGAGATCAATTAAAAGAAAATCAACGACACAATAAAACATTAGAAGCAATAGCAATATAGGTCTGTGGTTAAAGCCACATAAGTCTGGTTCAGGTCTTATTTTGAATCCTCAACTCGAGTATAAAAAAAAACAATGATGGCATCATTACCTAAGCATGCCTTATCTGATGTGGAGATCAGAATATTTGCAATAAAATGAAAATACCTCACTTTCGAGGTGCTTTTATGAAGGATCGCTTACCGAAAAAATTAGAACTATTGAAAGAGGGGTTATTAATCAAGACAACATTTCCGGGCCCGGAACACATTGGACTGCTTACAAAAAATCAGGAAAATATATCCATTATTTTGATAGCTTTGGAAACTTGACTCCACCCTTAGAAAGTCAACGATATTTTAATTCTAATGGAAGTGTGTGTGTGGTGGGTGTGTTATATTTTATAATTATGTAACAGGAGCTCGTGAGAGGCAGTCAATAATACGAGGAAGGCTACTTTAAGTCTTCTTTATTCAATTTTCAAGCTTTCGGAGAAATTTTCTCCTTCTTCAGGAAGTCTAACATGAAATGGTGAAAGATACAATAATTAGTAAGGCAACGAAACTCAAGAAAACAAGTGAAAACTCACCGAATGTGAAGGACAGTTTCAAAAGGCACCAACACATAACAGAAAATCACACATTATACACATGATAATAATTGTAAACAAGAAATTATTCATCATTCAAATAAAACAATACTAAGCTATCATCCTTATAAAAGTGCTGCACAGAATTTGCTTGATTTTTGAAGATATTTGGAACAAAATTTTCTGATCTTAATGATTTCCGAAGACTATTATCGTTTTCGATCTACGCTCAAAAACCGCTCTAGTGATCAGAGATCAATCCTTCAAGGATTTGCGTGTTCGATTTAAAACGGAGCATTGCTCCCTGACGGATCGGCATGTTCGATTTGACTAATCAATCCCTCAAGGATTCCTCCCTCTTGATCCATAAAATTCGACGGATTAAGGAGTTGGATCAAAACAGAAAATTCAACCCAACTTTTGCTTATCGAACATCAATCTTCGTCTTGTGAAAATATGCATAATGAAAGGGAAAAACAGAGCTGGATGAGTACGTGTCCTCTAGTTCATCTTCTTCGGAGGAAGAAATTCAACTTCTTCCTTCCTTCTTTTGAAATATTTCAGCAAAATTCCAGTATGAGAGTGCATCAAAATAGCAAAAATTGAGAAGTAGTTTACTCAGGAAGTGTTGTCTGAATTCTAAATATACGGATGAAGTGGCAAGTGGGTAAAGTCAAGGCTGTATTAAAAATCAAAAGGGTAGGTAATATGTTAAGACGAGCAAACGCGACAAGCGTGTTCGATCTAGAAAAATGGATCGCTGATGGAGTGCCCACTTGTGGATTTGGATTGCGCCGCGGAGATCTGTGACGTCACTGCTCCAGCAAAAAGCGATCTGAGAGCAGTCGGGAGCAATGTAGATCGAAAATGCTATATAACTGCATAAGATCACCTACATTGAAGGTACATCACATTTTGCTATCTAAAGGGTGAAAATCACGGAAAATCAATCCAAAATCCTGTCCGATTCAGCGTCAATAAGGTTCAATTTTGCTCAACACGTGACGGAGTTTTTGCTATTCTACACAAAACGGTTGAGCGTCAGATCTACCACGGGTCATTAATGTGATATATTAAGATGAATGAAGATCAGGCAAAACTTTTTGATCTTATTACCAGTGCCAACGAAAAGCAGACTAAGGTTATCAAGAGGAACTCTGAAGAGCAAACTAATACAATTAGGAAAGAGATACAGTCAAGTATCAAGGACATCAGCGATAAACTGGATGCAACCAACACAGTAGTGAAAAGCCTCGTCAAAGTATTTATATCTAGAAAGACAGCGACGGCGTAACAACATCGTTATTTTTGGACTGAATGCCGACGAAACCACGTTGTTGCCCTCTACACTGGAAACTTTGAATGATGAACTGAATCTGAAGTTCTCTTCTGCTGATATCAATAATATCTATCCCATTGATAAACACACCCAATCCACCAGTCGTCGTGGAATTTCTTTCATTTTTGAAAAAAGCAGAAATTTTCCCGAAACTGAAAAACTTGAAAACTAGTGGTATCGCCATTGCCAATGATATGTGCCAAGAAGATAGAGAGATCCAGAAGACTTTAAGGAGATATCAACAGGAAGCTCGTGGACAAGAAAAGGATGTCAATATTAAGGGTAATAGTTTGATAATTGACGGCACTGTTCACACACTAGAAGATTTGAGAACTTTGGAAAAAGCTGAGGGTGTTCCATTTGGTAGTACCTCCGACAGTGAAAGTGTAGTATCAGAAGAGACTCGTACGGAACAAAAACAGAAAGAAGAGAAGAAGCGGAAGCTGCATCTTGGATTCAGTCCAGTCTCAGACACAACCACTGGCGCAAGTCGTCCAACCCGCCAAAGGAACAAGTCATAGATTGTATGTAAGGTACCTACCTATAGTTAAATGCTAGATGTATATACTTTAGTTTGGATCTTCGAATAATATTTGTACAGTAATTCTTATGAATCATGGCTGCATTCCGAAGGCAGCCATGATTCATCTCAATATACGCTCACTCATGTCGAATATTAATTATATCAAGGATCTTCTAGAGATCAATTTATTTGATATTTTTTGTCTTAGCGAAACCTGGTTGAGCGATAAGATTTTGGATGTAGCTGTTGATATACCGGGATATACAGTTTTGAGGAGAGAACGAGTGGGGCAGCGGGGAGGTGGTGTATGCATTTATGTTAAGAGTTATTATCAGTTTTCTATTTTGAGTATTGATTGTACCAACCAACTTGAGCAGCTTTGGATTGAGTTGTCATCGAAAGGTACTATTTACATTATAGTGCTCATGTATAGACCTCCAAGGGATTGACTATTTGATTTTTTGGATGCTTTTGAAGATTGTTTAACCCAGGTCGTGCCAGTCTATGACAATATAATTTGTTGCGGTGATTTCAATGTGGATCCTGCGAGTGGAATCAAAAGCTGTCAAGTCCTTTCAAGATGTTCTTGGCTCGTTTGGTCTTGTACAATATATCAACAAACCTACAAGACTCAGTAGAACACGAGAATCTCTTCTTGACTTGTTTTTCTGCTCGGAACATGTATCAATAAAAGATCATGACGTCGTCTACGACCTGAACATCCCAACCGATCACAGTCTCATTGAATTAACAATCTCTACAGTTATACAAGTCAAAGAAAATATAATCCTAACTAAAAGATATCTAAATCAAATGAACGAAGCAGATTTCAACCTCGACCTACACAAGATCGTTGTTATGAATTTGACAAAACTGGAAGATGTTAACGATAAGCTAGCTGTTTTCAATGGGAGTCTGATGGGCCTATTTGACAGACATGCACCTTTAAAAAGAATACCAGCTACTATGAAATACTGAGCCCTTGGATCACGCCAAACTTGGAACTAATGATGCGACTGCGTAATAGAGCTCTTGCAAGATTTAAATGTACCAAAAATCCAATTCACTGACTTAAGAAACCTCACAAAATCATCACTTCGACGGGAAAAAAAAGCATACTTGGAGTCTAAAATATCGACAGATAAATCTACAAAGACTCTATTTCGTGAATTGAAGTCACTAAACATTCACTCTAAGCAGCACTCAATTACTTTACCTGACCATCTGAACGACGGTGAGAAAATCAATGACTACTTCGTAGCTGCATCCCACAGTCCTGAGTTACCTTCTGCCACCATCTTGGAACATCTATCCACTGTTACCGATCATCATGCGGAAACGTTCAAATTCTCTCCGGTGAATGAAAACACCATTTACAAAATTCTCCTATCCATCAAAACAAATTCTTGGGGCAATGATCAGTTGAATAATCAGATGATCTTATTGTGTTGCCTACATATAGTTCCTCATATCTCACACCTTATCAATGCATCTATTGAGCAGCAGGTTTTTCCGAATGAATGGAAGATAGCTATACCTTATACCTCTGCCAAAAAAACGTAATCCTCTAGAGCTGAAAGACGTGAGACCAATTAGTATATTGTGTACACTATCAAAAGTACTTGAGAGGGTCATGTTGAAGCAGGTTATGAAGTATGTTACAGACTGTGACATTCTTCCAGCTAACCAGTCCGCATTTAGGGAGCTGCATAGTTGTTCCACTGCACTGCTGACAGTGACAGATGACATTTTTCGTGCTACGGATGAAGGCATGATAACCGTATTGGTGCTTCTTGATTACACCAAAGCTTTTGACCGGATCAACCATCAACTTCCACAGGCAACGTTGTCCCATGTTGGACTACACGAAGATGCTAAAAACCTAATCAAGAGCTATCTTAACAAGAGATACCAATTTGTTAGACACAAGGGATCAGTTTCTTCTTTAGTTCTTATCAACAACCACATATCACTCAAAATATATAGGAAACTTGAACGGGAGCCAATGTAAATAGATTTTTAGGCAACGACACTGAGAAAATAGTTGAATTTTTATAATTCAAATTGAATAATAATGACTCAAATATAGCTTTAAAATCCGACATAATCAATTTTGGGTTTTCTTAAGTCTACTATTGATTTGATCAACTTGAAATCTATGTATATTATTATCAAATATATAAATCGAATAATTAATAATCTTTGGATTTATTATTGTTAGTCAATGAGTCGATTAATAAATAGAGAATTTGATTTTCGGATTTTGACTATTGAGTAATAATCAGACTACATTACTTCTGCCCTTTTACTAATGCTGATTTATTATAAATAATTGTAAAAAATATGAGTAATAATCACTCAACTTTATTACGGCTTTGGCAATATCACTGATTTTTTAACACATTAGAATTTGTGAAGGATGGGATTGCGAATAAAAATTCTTATTTATTTGATGAACTTTATTTAATATGAAACACGAACTGTACAGTATCACAGAAATAAAAAATTAAGCGTTGCCTTGAACATTATAGACAATAACACAAAACAGTTTCTCAAACATAACACATAACAAAAACAGTGTGAGATGATATTAAAATAAAAACTAAGCAATACTCATTGCATTAACATATTTTTTGCCATCACCAATGGTGAAAAAAATGGCGAATGACTTGAATGCATACTCATAATATCTTTTTGCGATTTAATCATTCCATATAACACGGACGAACTTCATCACCACAACCTCAACCTAACTTACCTTCTAACTTTTCTCGCAGGTCTGAATTGAGAAGCTGAGCTTCAATTTAAAATTCTTCTATGCATTGTTTTAACATCTTGTTGTCTTGTCTTATCCACTTCACAATAACTACCACAGAACAACACCTTCAATCTTAATGACTACTGATATTGATGGTTAGTGAAAAACCAGAAACTTGTGACGACACGCCGAGACGAAAAAAGCACAACAACAAACGCATGCACGCCACGCTTCCAGAATAATGCAGAATATTTACAGATACGCATGTACAACGCTGCAACCCAATATTGAGTACAAATCACTCAATCGTAAAGTTTTTATTAGTAAAACTGGGTTTTAAGTATACTTTACACTTTTATTTAATCTTTCAATTCATTTCTGTTTTGTTTACTGGATTTGATTTTCAAAAACTCAATTTGATTTATTACTAATCAGCCAATGTTAGAATAAACTCTGTACATATTTTCAATAGTTTCTAACAAGACAATTTGATTATTATTCAATCATTTCGTAATAGTCAATCGTGGATTTATTCCAAATATGAGCAAATTGTAAATATGAAGCAATATTTTGAAACTGAGTTTTTTTTAATGCTTCTCACTATTTGGTGGTCCACTGAATTAATAATCAATCAATTTTGCAGAAACCTTATGTAGAGTAACAAAAACCTCATTTTTTTTCAGTTAATCAAGTCGGATTTGTTTAGAGGACTACCCGTTGGATGGCGCTACAGACGGAGGTTTTCCTTAACAACGGTTGGCGTATTGGACTTGCCTCAGCGTTACAAGACCTCAGCTAAATCAAGCAGTCTGATTGGTCAGGATTTACCCGCTTCGTTCAAATGTAGTAAATTACGTATTACGCATTTTTTTTGAGTGACAATTCATATTTTATTTGTTTATGTACCTGTAGGTTAATTGGAATTATTTTTGCGATACATAAAATCAGTCAAGTTATAATAGTGAGCAATATCGAAATATAATTCCAACTTATTCATCATTAATGAAACAGAAAACATGAGTATGCTTGTATACTTTGGTATTTAATATAAAATTAAAAACAATTATTTTAGAAATACATTTGATACTCACCTAAGTACTTCTTACCTACACAAAATAATTTTTAAATACAAATTCTTCAGTGAATGCATTCGGTTCTGTTTCAATCATTACATGATGAGAAAATGAAGTCCTAATAGAGTGGTATAGGTATCATGATCCCGCTCAATTCACTTTTTTGGGGTTATGTAGTTATTTGACTCAAAGTAGGTACTCAATCGTGATCATACGGTGAGATAAAATGCTGTTGAAATTGGGTGAGCTAAGTAATTCATAAGAAATGTTTGGTAGGGTTTGAAAGATTAGTTAATAGGGTTGCGTTTCATTGATTGAAATTGCGATTTAAATCAAATGATTTTTTTTTTAAATCGTTGATTTAAACAACATGATTCAAAAAAATATATTTTTCCTTCTCTGCTTCCATTTTTGAAGAGTAAAATTAAATTAAGTCATCAAAGTACGATTATTTAGTCTCGCCGATGCCTTATTTATTGGTTTTGTTTTTTGAAAATGATTGACATTTAATCAACATTGAGTTAGTACTGTCATGTTTCAAAAAAAAATGTTAAATATGACCCAAGTTAAGTTTGACAGTAGCTAAGTTGCATTGTTATGTGTCAAGACCTGAAATGAAATATTATGTTGAGAATAAATGTATCTGAAATATTATTATTAAAAAAAGATTTTAATTAAAAAAATCGATTAAATAAAAAAAATCCGATTGAAATAAAAAAAATTGGATTTATTTGATTCAATTATCAAATTTGATCAATTATCAAATTGGTGAAGAAATTGGATGGCATTTTTATGTTGATATACCTAGATAGCAATAGAAGAGCTATAGTGTTATCATTTTAGGAAAGAATTATGATAATATGGAAGTCAGGAGGAAGTTCTGGATGAAGTAATTGAACTATCGAAAGATACACTGGAGAATATTATGTATAATGAAACATTTTTTTTTAAGGTACCTAATGCGATAAAAACAAAGATATTAGTGACTTTTTAAATACATATATTTAAATATACAACTCAATAACTATTATTAGGTAAATGAAATTTTGACAGTTTTATCCTTGTTTATTAGCTGAAACAAAAATATATAAAAAAGTACATAAATACCTAAAAAACAAAAAATAATAACATTAATGGAGAATTGCGTTTGACTTATTTTTTATTACATTTACTGAAAGGTCATGCTTCCGTTTAATTTTTTTATTTTTGGATAAGGAAGGCCGACCACTGTTAAGTCTTTTACATCCCCTCGATACTCCCATTCGCCTTCTCGAAATTGAGGTAGGTTGAACTTTGATCAACCCACCCTTTCTTCTGCGGAACAAGCTATTACTTTCTATCAACAAATTAACTGCTTGTTGCTCAGTAGAAATTTTTGATAATTGTTTATTTATTTGAGACAAATAATTATTGGTTGATGTAGTTTTGAGTAGAAGGTCCTGAATTCTCGTCAAATTATTTTGTAATAATCTGACATTTTCTTGGATATCACCTTCTTCCATTGAATATGAAGTACTACTACTTACCATGCAAATGTTAGAAGACTTCTTGACAATACTTACTTCCGGATTCTGAAACTCATTTGATGTTTCTAGTTTTAAACCGCCAAAAAAAGATACCTCTGATTTTAGTTCATCGCCTAAGGCCAATTTTGCAAGGGCGTACTTCGTACTTATCTGCGGCTGATAAAGGAGGAGCATTAGGTAGTATTTTTTTAAAATTCTTGTTTATAAGATATTGGTGCCTGCAAAAAGCTCCCTGTAAACCACAAGGGCATGAACATAAACCCAGATTAGAATCAACCTTATAAAATAAATTTTGTGTTGTAAGACTGGGAACTTCAAAAATAATGTCGTCCAATGTTGTTATTGAACTCACATCAAAATTTGAGATGGCTTTTTCTAAAATATTCAACTTGAAAAATGGATTGTCCCTACGTCCACTAGCAAAATTCAAAAGACGGATTTTTGAGTAGTGCTCCCATACAGAACAGCAGTAGTCGACTAAAGCCACTGAATTAAACGCCTTTGTTCTTTGCAGTACAATATCCTCCATTATTCTCATAGTTGCTTCTGAGTAATTATTTGTATTATGGCCTCTCGTAATTAAGTCTTGTCTAAAACATAGACCCCATTCTTGCTTGAGTTGTAAAAAATTATCAAATCTTTTTTTGTAGTTGGGCTTCAGATCTGAATTCAATAGCAAATTCGAATTTTCTTCAAATTCCTCCGCAGAAGATGCGTACATGACCTAGAAAATAAAGAATATTAATAATCCACATCACAACGTAGAAGTTAGGGAACACATATTTTTTCAATAATTATCAATAAAATACAAATTAATTTTCCAAACACCCTTCACCAAATATTATAAATACATAGAATGAAAACAAAGAAATCCCAACACTCTACACTATTAGATTCATTTTCAACTCACAAAGGTTTTCTTCTGACACGGTAGCCTGCATCGTAAAAAAAA
Organism: Orchestes rusci; assembly: GCA_958502075.1. Classification (NCBI taxonomy): domain Eukaryota; kingdom Metazoa; phylum Arthropoda; class Insecta; order Coleoptera; family Curculionidae; genus Orchestes; species Orchestes rusci. The sequence goes on from OY293306.1 coordinate 18,737,182, forward strand.
ATATAGTGAAACAAAAAAAATCATCAAACAAATTCATGATTAAATAGGAAGGAATGGCTGTGTTGCTCATCTCGAAGTAGGAAGAAAACAGTTTGAGTACTCAGAGCAATAATCTTTTATTAGTAGCTGGCAAAGCGCTTTCTGCTAATAAAAAGCCATCATCAGTGCCCCAACTGAAAGTGATACCGGCATGAGTTACGTTCTTAAACGTTTATCGAAGAAGAAAAAATTTTTATATAATAAAGGAAAAAGAAAGAATTTTGTGGTACTCACTAGTCAGTTGTGTACAGTGGACATTTTCCTCAATTTGACCATCATTGGGCCCCTTTCAAGGGTGCTTATTATTCGTAAAAATGGTGACCATTTTCCTCGCCATTTTCTTTCATGTAAGTTTGTCTTTTGTCTGCGGGAATTTGATTTCTCGCTGACATTAACCAACGCCATTCAGCTTGGGCAACATGAAAATGGCATAACAATTGTCTTGATTTTGACCATACTAATTTGAGGGCATTTTTTTCTGCAGATGAATTATCAGTCATGAAAGCTACTGGATGCTACATAAAAAAGGTGAAAAAACTTATTTTTATTTTCACATGCGGAGTAAAATAATATTGTTTTACCTCAAATTCACCAAAAGCTTTATTATTGAGGTTCTTCAGTAATGAAAATGCATGCATATAACTATCTTCAGTTTGGCCTTCATGAATCAGCATGCATATAGGAAGAGCACCAGCCTTTGATGCCGTCAACATTATTGTGAGAGTAGAACTAGTTGCGTCTACACTGCAAGTAGAGTCAACAAAGATAATTTCTCTGGGATATATAAGTTGTTGACACCTCTTCATGATAGGAGTTACCACCAAAATGGCCCAAGGATGTTGGCCTTCGCTTGTCGTTTCAATTGTTATTCCTACAAATTAATATAAATAATACATACACCTCCGAAAGTCTTGCAACCCCCATGTTTTTCTCCCATTTCTACAGGTATTAAAAATCTGGTCACATAAATAAATACTCTATTCTTTTTCCCAATTTAGGTGCGCAGACTTTTTTTTTGTTGAAAAGTCATTGTGCCTTCTTGACCTCTGAAAGAAAAAAAAAAACAGTCCTGACGGTTTTTCAAAGCGGTTTTAGAAAAGGATGGATAACTCCATTCAAGAGAGGGGCAAAAATTATACCGATCCTGAAAAGTACACTACGATTGACAATTTTATAAGATATGCGGTTTCAAAGTTGTTGAAAACGATACATTTATCAAGCTTTTAGCCAAAATTTCCAGATTTTGACATCATTACATATGTATATCTAATCTATCAAAAGTTCAATCATAGTGTAATTTTCGGGATCGGTATGATTTTTGCCCCTCTTTCGAATGAAAGTTATCCATTTTTTCTAAAACCACTTTGAAAATCCGTCAAAAGTAGCTTTTTTTTTTCAGAGGTTAAAAAGGCAAAATTCCTTTTCAGCAAAAAAAATCTGAGCACCTAAACTGGAAAAAATGAATACTCTATATTCATTTATGTGACCAGATTTTGAATATCTGTAGAAATTGGGAAAAAGCATGGGGGTGCAAGACTTTTGGAGGTGTGTGTATTTAGAAAATAACTAAATAGCAATTGATGTATGTTATAATTTTATAACCATTTCATTACATTAAATATTACAATAACTTACTTTCTTAGATGATAGAACATGTATGTAGTTGGTGAATTGATGTTTAATAAATAATGTAATAAGAAAAATCTTAAACCAACCTTGCTCGTCATAATATGATATTTTCTCCTTTAGTTTCAATACATTGTCCATTACAGTACCAAAGTGTTCTTGTCTCCACATTCGAAATAGATTTTTTACCATATCATATGTTGGATTTACTCGGGCATTAGCTGCTACTTCTGGTAAATCAGACTCACTTATTAAAAGATGTTTGTTTTCATATTGTTTAATGCTCTCGCTAATTCCTAGTCCATCTTCAATAGCTGATGTACTGTTTTCTCACAACATCATCTATTCTCAACAATTTAAGGGATCCACAAGTATTGACTTCATGATTATGAACTATATTCATCTTAACAATGCCTGCTAATGGTGGGTTTTCTTTTAAGAATACGTCATTGTTTCGAGTGGCTTTGTTACACTTTTTAACTTTAATGTCAATACTTGATAAACATCCAGTATTTCTCTCTGAATCTTTCACTCTTTTATTTCTTGACGCATGTTGACAAACAAAACATTTGTGAAATATTAGTCTAAAATATGAATTATAAACCTTGCTTACTTGACAAAACACAAAACTCACCTTTGAGGATTATAAACACCATTCTTAACAATCCAAGATGTATTTGTTTTCTTGGATTATTCATCTAACCATTTCAATGCATCGTTTTCACTCACAAAGTTCGTTCTATATATTGATAAACACGCATTATTTTCCACAACTTTGAAAATAAATATTGATGAAAGATCCATATTATTTAATTTTCCAATTGGCACTGAATTATCCAATATTAAAGCAAGTGGAAATCGGAAATAAAAACTAGATTGCAATATCTGGAAACCCAAACAGAAAATGTGTGGTTATAGCCTCTCAGGCCATGTGAGATGTGACAGACAGCTGTGGCCAATAGCGTACTAGTATTTACGGTTGGTCTTGTAACGCTGAGGCAAGTCCAATACGCCAACGGTTGCCATACATAACCAAACCCTAACCCTAGACGTCATTGTCATTTCACGTGTAATTTGAATTTTGTGTCGAAAATTTCTAATTTTCGGTACCTATATCATCTTCAAATTTGTGTTTGAACCTTGGATTGGACTATAATGTAAGCTTATCGCATTTTTATGCTCAACAAAATGCCGTTTTGAAATTTAAAAAATTCCGACTACTTCCGAAAATATTCGAAAAAAACCGAAATTTCGCAAAAATGTTATTATTATTTCCTGAGTTTATTTGAGAAGATATTGTAAAATGGATTACACTTTCTCATTGCCACTTTTTCTCCTTTACAAGATGGCGGTATCAAATTGAAAATCAGACGTTTCGTCTTTGAGCGGCCATCATCAAGTTAATTTTTTAAATACGGCCCTGGATTTTTTATTTTATTTTTAATTATCTTTTGAAGTCCCCTTACAATGCTGAGCTCTAGTTTCTGAACCAGTCTCGTGTGCGGCAATATTTGGGATCTGCGTTTTTATACGTCTGGAGCAGTGAGATCCAACAGCGTTTATATACGTCTAGAGCAGTGAGCTGCTAAACACTGAAATTCAGCGACTAAGTTCAGGGCCGTATTGGTTCGAGAATAGAAAATACTGATGACTACGGTAAGAGATCTCATTCGGTCTGATTCAAGAAGACAACACATTGTTACTTTATTGAGCAGAAAAAAGTAGGTAACAAAAAAAGAACAGAATTCTTCAGGTCAAACGAACCAATGATAGCAAAATATCAAAAACTTGTACATTCAAGAAAAAAACAAATGATCAAAAATACATAGTTAGATACTAACTTTTGTTTATTTAACGATCCAGCAAATTTGTAGACGAGTGAGGTTAATTTGTTGGGTTTGAGGATCAGTGAAATTAAAGTCCAAATTGTTTTAAAATGGCCGACGTTTCGCAATATATAATTGCATCATCAGGGCGATTTTAACACTCTGGACTCAAGTCGCAAGAATATATATTTACACGACACACAAACAGGAAAACTTTTAGGCACATGGGACAAAATGCGGAAATACAGACAACTTATCTCCATCAAAGGTAGTGCAGTAATTAACCACACTCGGCTATAGTTAGATACCTCAATTTTTTTCAACTGTGTGGTACTTTTCAAAGCAGGATATGATGCAAAGGGCTACATTGCAATCACTGCACATATAACGGGTTTCCCTTCTTTTCCCAATCTTCATACACACAACACATCTTCTTTGGGCTTCTTTTTTTTTCTCGGTGGATGGAACGAGGGAAGGAAAATGACGAGCTGTCATTCGGAGAGGATTTTCTTCGTCAGCACCTCGTCTGCCTACTCTATACTGGCCTGTAGGATTATGATACTTCTCCAGAATCTGATCTATAACCTTCAATTGGTAGGCTTCCAGTGTAACTTTTTTGCCTATTGGAAAAAAAATATGGGTTAGAGGTAACGTTAAATAAACGTTTATTACCTGTTGCAGTGAGGAACAGAGCATGACCATTCAAAACGGAGATATCTAATAAATGGAAAAACACTTTCTTGTACCATTTGACTGTACGTCTCACGCACTCCGTACTACTCAGCATCATGTCGGATCGGTCGACAGCCCCCATATTGACATTGTAGTCAAGGTTGCAGAGTGGCTTCTGAGTTTCTTCTCCGGTTTGCTTATCAATTTTTCCCGTACCTGTCACTTCGCTGTCATGCATCGTGGATAACATGTACACCTCTCGTTTGTCCTTCCACTTCATAGCCAAAAGGTTTTGTGCCGATCTGTATTCAGTCTGACCACGGTCCTAATTTTTGTGTAGGTCTGGCATTCCCTTTCGATTTTTTTTCACGGTTCTGCATACATTCGTTTTATTATTGTGAAGAGTAGCAAAAAGATTAGGGCTTGTGTACCAGTTGTCCACGAATAATGAGTGACCCTTTCCGAGGTATGGTTTCATCAAGGTGAGGACAACATTCCCAGATACTCCTACTCGTTTCGAAATATCATCGTCCAATTTGTCGAGGTCGGTATATTTTCCAGTATAAATAATAAAATTCAGAATATAGCCGGTCTCACAGTCACACAAAACAAAGAATTTTATGCCAAATCTATGTCTTTTTGACGGAATGTATTGCTTGAAAAACACTCTCCCTTTGAAAAGAACTAAGCTTTCATCAATGCAGAGGTTCTGGAATGGACAAAAGCTTTCTTTCATCTAGAATCTCAGGTGATCCACTATTTTCCTTATTTCCCATAGTTTATCATTCTCAGGGGCATCCTCAGTATTATCCACAAAATGAAGAGTACGGAGTAGTAGAAGAAATCGGTCTCTGGACATAATTTGGTGAAAAATGGGTGCAGCTACCTTATTGTTTTTTGTCCAGTAAGCGTTAATTGTATTTTTCTTCACTCAAGCCATAAGTAAGTTCACAGCTAAGAAGCAGTAGATCTCATTGGTATTCGTATCGGTGAATCGCCGCATCCTTGACTTGGGAGGAAGCGCTTGTTGATTTGACAGGTAAGTGAAGTATTCGTCAGTTTGCTCAGCGATGAACTGAATAATATCTTCGCCAAAAAAACGTTGAAAGCAATCCAGCTCAGAACTATTAGTGTCCAGGCCACTTGTGGCAGAACAACCGGAAAAACTAGAATCATACTGATGTATAGCTGGACTTGGATTTTGCTGTTGCCAGATAAAGCCTTCTACGTTTTTTTTTTGCTTTTTTCTTTGCCTTTTGTTCGCCCTCATTCGAACACTCAATGGCATTTCGGAGTCAGAAAGAGACTCCTCACTGTCGAAATGGCCCGAAGAATCCGAACCATCGGCGGGTGGCACGTATGAGGGTTCTGGGGTTGCCAGATCATCTTCCAATTCGTCAAAGTCTGATTCAGTACCTGGATCACCAACACTGTCACTGTCACTTTTAGCAAGGATATCTTCCAGCTCTTTATCGGTGTAGTAACGTCTATATTGCGCCATGTGCAATCCTTCAACACTTTTCGAACTACGCACTTTTGTTGCCGAAAATCAAATGAATGAATAATGAATAATTTCTTATCTCTTCGTTGTCGAATGCCTATTTAGACTTCCAAGAATTCGGCTAACCGATATCATGGCAACCAAAAAAACCAGTACGGCTAACGCCAGCAGCGTCATGGTGCTCTGCGTTTTTATCCGTCTGGAGCAGGTAACGACTATTTTTTTTTTTTCAAAAATGAGAAATAGGTCAAGGTCTAACAGATCATTTTGACATGTTAAAACTTGTAATTCCAACTTGGCGCAATTTATAAGACCCCGCGTTTACATACGTCTGGAGCAGTTAAATGGTTGGCGTATATATACGTCTGAAGCAGTTTAAGGGTTAATGTATTGAGGCTTCGCAACCGTCGAAAAAAATACTCATTTAAAAAATAATACCAGAGAAAATTAGTAAGGCAACCCTTTTTTCCCTAACTCATAGTTTGGTTCATAAATCCATCTTTATTCGACACCTCATTCTCATGAGAAAACCTGCACAACTAAATAAGCCTAATTGACCAAACCAAGATCGAAATAACATTTGATGAAATTAAATTAAATCCACAAATGACATGGAAAATAAAAAAAAAATCATAAAAAAAACTGAATCAATTTCTGCAAGTGTTCAAGAATATTGCCATTTTAACAAAATATTGAAAATAACAATAATAGCTGAAAAATAATTGAAAATATTGACGTTGCTAAGGCAACACATTGCTCTACACCCTCATCTAATTACCTCAATGCCTCAAGGACGTCAAAAGATAACTAAAAATAAAATAAAAAATCCAGGTCCGTATTAAAAAAAATGAACTTAATGATGGCCGGTCAAAGACGAAACGTCAGATTCTCAATTTGACACCGCCATCTTTTAGAGGAGAAAAAGTGGCAATGAGAAAGTGTAATTCATTTCACAATTTCTTCTCAAATAAACTCAGGAAATATTAATAACGTTCTCCTACAGCCGTGTGGAAAAATGAATGAACAGCAGTGCGGAAAAATTAACAATATCATAAGCAGACAGCAACCAGGTTTCCAGGATACTATGGTCGCTTAGTTACACATTTCGACATTTATTATTATTTGTCATATAATTTGGTTTAATAAAAACTTTCAAATTACGAATTATATCCTTATTTCCGCACGTCTGTAGAAAAACTATTGTACCTAACACTTGCGGAAAATGTTTTTCCACCCTCGGCTGCTTCACCGAACTCCGCTACGCGTCGTTCGGTGACCGGCAGACTCGTGCGGAAAGCGGAAAGCGGAAAAACTAATTTTCCGCACTTGTTAGGTAAATAGCTATTTCCTACAGCCGTGCGGAAAATTCAATCTTCCGCACCGATATCCGTGTGGAAAATCAGATTTCCCGCACCAGTGCGGAAAAATTAACAATATCATAAGCAAACAGCAACCAGGTTTCCAGGTTACTATGGTCGCTTAGTTACACATTTCGGCATTTATCATTATTTATCTGTCATTAGTTGCATCAGGTTACCAGGTTTCTATGGTTGCTTAGTTACTAATATTAAAAATCAACAAACTCACATTTCGACATTATTATTATTTATATGTGAATAGGTGCTTTTAATACGTGCCTATCTTCCGTTGATTATTATTAAAATACATTTAGGTGAATTTGTCAGTCTTGCCATGGAAGACGGGGTCCCAGATTATATTATGAAGGCAGCAAAAGAAGTAGATTTGGATTTGATTCCAGAAAAATACAAAGTCAAGTACTATCAAGAATATGAAAAGTTTATCAAGTGGTGTGCCAACAAGAAAATAAGCAACATTAGTAAAGAAGAGGTGCTTCTAGTTTACTTACAAGAAATTTCAAGAGTTTCCAACCTTCTACAATGTGGTCCAAGTACTCAATGGTGAGATCTATGCTAAAAATTAAGAATAACGTGGATATTACCAAGCATTTTAAATTGATTGCTTTTTTAAAAAAGAAAATGGTTGGTTTTAGACCAAAAAAGTCTAAAGTCTTAAACCACGAACATGTTGAAGAATTTATAAACACTGCGCCTGACGATACTTATTTACTAATCAAAATCGCAACTATAATAATTGGAATCGCTGGAGCCTGTAGGCGTGAAGAATTAACTTATCTGTTGAGTGAAAACGTAGTCGAACAAAAAGATTTGTTTTTGGTGAAAATACCAGATAGCAAGACTCACCAGAGTAGAAGCTTTTGTTATAACTGGAGAAAAAAATCTTAATTTAATCAAGAAGTACATGTCTCTGCGTCCCAAAAATGTACCCCATCAAAGGTTTTTTGTCAATTTCCAGAAAGGTAAATGCACTCGTCAAACTGTTGGCATCAATAAGTTTGGTAAGATGCCATCGGACGTGGCTGCTTATTTGAAACTTCCAAATCCAGAGTCCTTTACTGGACACTGTTATAGACGCACTTCGGCTACTATGTTGGCCGACGCTGGAGTGGATATTACTAATTTGAAACGTAACGGTGGATGGCAATCCACAAAAGTTGCAGAATCATATGTGGGCGAATGTATAGGGAACAAAAAACACATAGCAAACCAAATTCTACGTACTAAAGGAGAAAATTCACTTCCGCCTTCTACAAATTTCCCGTCTGAAATTGATAATATTGCTGACAATAATGGACCAGAGAACCAGCATCAGAATGACAAGTTAAGAAGAAACAGTGTCAATAATATTGTCAACACCAAAGACGCTAACCATCAAAATGCTCCCAATTTAATCAATAACGCCTATAATTGTCAGTTTTCGGTTACCTACTATGTTAATTACAACAAATAATATTTTTTCAAACAGTTTTCTATGTAGTTACTAGCTTTTTGCAAATAATCAGTTACTTTCAATTACCTAATAGTTTGTCATATAATAAAAACTTTTAAATTACGAATTATATCCTTATTTCCGCACGTCTGTAGAAAATAGCTATTTACCTAACAAGTGCGGAAAATTAGTTTTTCCGCACGAGTCTGCCGTTCACCGACCGACGCGTAGCGGAGTTCGTGAAGCAGCCGAGGGCGGAAAAACATTTTCCGCAAGTGTTAGGTACAATAGTTTTTCTACGGACGTGCGGAAATAAGGATATAATTCGTAATTTAAAAGTTTCTGATGCAACCAATGACAAATAAATAATAATGAATGTCGAAATGTGTAACTAAGCGACCATAGTTACCTGGAAACCTGGTTGCTGTTTGCTTATGATATTGTTAATTTTGACATATCCGTGCGGAAAAATTTTTCCGCACGGAAATGTCGTGCGGGAAATCTGATTTTCCACACGGATATCGGTGCGAAAAATTGAATTTTCCGCACGGCTGTAGGAAAACTATTGTACCTAACACTTGCGGAAAATGTTTTTCCGCCCTCGGCTGCTTCACCGAACGACGCGTAGCGTAGCGAGCGGCAGACTCGTGCGGAAAAACTAATTTTCCGCACTTGTTAGGTAAATAGCTATTTTGCGAAATTTGGTTTTTTCCGAATATCTTCGGAAGTAGTCGGAATTTTTCAAATTTCAAAACGGCATTTTGTTGAGCATAAAAATGCGCAACCATTTAATTTGTAATTTAACCGACCCTGTATCTCTTATAATAACTGAGATTCCCATGCATGCACTCGAATCTGTGGCACCCTGTATAGTATCAATATAATACCTGAAATATGTTTTGGAGATTAGGTTTTATCAATTAGTATTTAATGTGTTTCTTTTTTTTTGAGTAGGACTATATGGAAGACTGGAACTCCAGTAGTACTTTCAAGTACTAGGAGTTCCAAATGTAGCTCCTTTTTCCATAGCAAGTAAGAATAATGTATTGTTAGTTTGTTTTCATTATGTTTCAATCTATTTCATTTATTTTTCTATTTTTTTTTTGTGAACGTACCCTTGCTATTGAAATAAAGATTAAAAAAAAAAAAAAAAAAAAAAACAAACCCGGAGCAAATTACAAAACCAAAGCCAACACCGAAAAATAATATATCGAAAGGCGCTACTACCAAAGAAGTAGTAGTATTAGAAGAACCTTATTTAAACTTGATAGCAAACAATAATACACTTCAATGTGACATTAAAGCTAATTTCAAAATTGATTTTTCAAAACCAAATTCAATTGGAAGACTACTAGGATTTAAAGAACAAGTACTTGATGGAAACAGAAGATACACATCAGAAAACCCCGTAGATGTTTTCAAACTAAATAGCATATCTATTAAATGTAATTTAGTAACAAATTCTTATAATAACGAAAGGTTAGTTCACATAACTCATATTTTCTACCCTACTAGTCCACCTGGTGCTAAAATAGTGGAAAAACCTTCAAATGTGATTTATTTACCTTTAAGCATGCGCTATATTGATGAAATAATACTTTAAATAACGGATCAAGATGGAAATCTAGTTAATTTTAGAAAAAAAGTCATAACAATACGTTTACACTTGAAAAAAGTATTTAAAAAAAAAAAAAAAAAAATGGTATTTCTATACAGGGTGTCCGGGAAAATGTGGGAGATCTCTCGGATTCTGATAGAATATTAAAAAATAAGATGACAAGTTCCCATAAATTTTTTTCCTAGCGTTAGGTTCACAATTTCGTCAAGATTACCACTTCGTCATGGCTTTTTCCGAGGTTTTGTTTAATAAAAATTGTTTTTTGTTGAAAATGGTTCATTTTATCGACAATGAACAAAAGTACCTTTTCTTTAGCTTAATGTTCAAAGTATCCAAATTTATTTTTTTTAACTCCTTATCATACAGGGTGTTAAAAATTTGAGCGTTAAAATGAACAATCTAGTCCGTCCCTGGTAAACTAAACAAGCTAATTATGTTTTAAGGGAAGTATTTTGAGAGGTCCTTACTACTGTTCATCATATTAAATTTTCATTCAATTATATTGAGTCGTTTAAAAGTTATTCAAGAAAAACCGATTTCCAGTGGGGTCCTTTAGGGGGCCGTATCTCCGTAGGGAGGGCCGCTACGAAAAAAATTTATGGGAACTTGTCATCTTATTTTTTAATGTTCTATCTGAATCCGAGAGATCTCCCACCTTTTCCCGGACACCCTGTATAATAATAAATCTATTGGTATACCCTATGTAGGACTGTAACTAGGAGAGTAATCGAAATGCATTAAATTGGTGCAGGTTTCAAATCGTAATTCAGCTTCAATTGTTACCCCCAGATGGCGAAGAGTCGTTAGCGATTTCATGTCAAACAAAAATGTTACCTAGGTAACATAATTGAAACAACGTTACGTATACTCTATCAATATGCAACAATTTTTATTGGCTAGGTTGCATCAAAACTCTCACTATTTGATGATAATAGGTTCCTATGAATATATTTCTTGTTATACATTATTCTGAAATGTATAGAATTTTCATATTTTTTTGTTTAATTGCATTAATTGATAGAGTAACTGAGTGACGTCATATCCTCCATTGACAACAGTCATCATTGAAGAAATTTGGAAAAAATGAATAAAAATGGGATAAAAGTATCTTGACAAACTATTGACAAGCAATAAACGTTACCATCACAATGAATAAATAAAAGCGCTACTAGCAACAGCGCCCTCAAATGAACTAAGCAAAAAGAGGGACAGATTTTCAGGGATATTCGTATGTCGATTCGTCTCCTAGTTATAGTCCTCCATAGTATACCCCTTAACGATCACTATGGAAATGTATTTAAAACCAATATCTTAAACAAGAAATCATTTAGTTCAAATCAAAAGCTGAAAGGATTAACGTTAAAAAACCGAAACGTCCTCACCCGATTGGGATTCAAAGTGAAAATAAGAAGAAAATAAAATAGGCGATAAATTTGGTACAACTTTAAATTTAATTTGGTTACCAAAGTGCGAAATATTTTAATCTCAATTAGATGTAAATGTGCCTATAGACACCAGAAAAAATAAAAAAATAAAGATGAGTTGTAATACATTGAGAATAGGAGAAAATGATCTTCAAGACGATTCAATAGCTAGTTATCAATATCATACCCATCAGCCGTATTCAGCGACAACCTTTTACAACAACGATGAAATCCGAAATCCCATACAAACACAGGATTTGTACACATTGCCCAGTGAAAGTTTTCTATACATTGAAGGTCAAGTGCTCAAAACTCCCGACAATACAGGCAGTAAAAATATTCATATCATAAACAATGGAATACATTATCTTTTTGATGAAATCAGATTTGAGTTAGGTGGAGTAGTCATAGATCGAGTTAGAAACCCTGGTATTGCAGCTACTATGAAAGGATATCCATCATTTACCCGTATGCAAGCTAACCTATTGGTGAATGCAGGATGGGATGTGGGGGATACAACAGCTTCGTTATTGGATAAAGATGGGAATTTTAGCATAACCCCTAGGAGAGCTTTGATTTCTTCTCTAGTTGTATTTTGCCAATTTTTAGACGGTCCTGGACCGCTCCCTTTGTTACTTTTTCTGGATAGGTCTTGTGATGCATAGAGATTTGTCTGTTCAACAATGAGATCTATGATATTGTCATTGAATATTTGATTGAAATATTCTATTTCTTTACCATGTCGCGGAACGTCTGGTGATGTTCCAAGTCTTTTACTAAAGTTATATTTATTCTATGTAAATGCTCACATTTCTTTGTCCAGGTGAGTGGTTCTTCATTATCATCAACATCGCTATCCTCATTGATATCTGCCAACATTGATGGAGGCTCTGGAGATGCCGGAATCGATTTGTCGAGACTGAGTCTGAAGGAATAGGAGTGATATCTCTACTAGTTGAGGCTGAAGTATACTGGTGGTACTAGAATCAAGGTCATCTAAGTTGCTCATTTCTTCTGTCGCCCCTTCATCTGGTTCCACGTCTGAATTCTCTTCATTGTCAGGAAGGCTGAAGTAGTACTCCAAGGCTTTTTTCCGATCATTTGGATTATTCAGATCCCACATATCTGCAAAAAGTACATTCATATTATGCGTGCTGTCGTAGTGCGTTGGGAAATATTTTTCCCAGCGAAAATGGTGCATGGGCAGTGGGAATCATTCTTCCCACCTACAAATATCGTTTTTCTAATGAAAATATTCATATGCACTCATCACTAGGCAACTAATTTATGGAAAGTACTCAAAAAAAGTCTCATATCTCACCTGGCTTCAAAGATGATTACAGATTACATTCACAGGCACGTGATTTCCTTATTTCAGTCCATCAAAAACGCCGAAACTGACAGTAAACGAGAAAGATCCCTGAAAATAGAGTACTTTTGCAAGATGTCAATATTTTCTAGAGTTTTCGTATGTTCCGTGAAGATGGCAGCACCAATATCATTCGGAAATATTTCGTCCCGTCGCACATCGAGCATACTTTTGATGGTGCATGGGAAAATTACTTCCCACGGTCGATGAAAGGGTTAATACGCGTTAAACACTGCCACCATAGAAAAGTGAATATGATATAATGATAATCTCAGCCTCTTTTTTATGACGGAAACTTTTGAGTTTGTTGATATCGTTTCCATGGTATTATCAAATTCATTTTTTCAAATGGAATCCCACATGAAACTTACTTAGAATTTGAAGCAGAATTCGGACATAAAATAAAGAAAGGGTTGCCATTTGAAAACATTGAGTTGATGGTCGTAAGTTATTTTTGGTCCACCCTGTACACAAAAAATTATCATCATCATATTGCTTGGAATTTGATGTAGAATTCGGCAATAAAATAAAAAATGGGGGTTTCCATTTGAAAAAAATTAAGTTGATGGTCGTAACTTATTTTTTGTTCACTCTGTACACATAAAATTATCATCACTAAATAAACCGCAATGAAAAATGAAAACCGATGTGTCCAAACGTTTTCTCACAAAACAAACCCCTGAAATTTAAATGAACGAGAAACATTCAATTTAGCTTAAAATTAAAAAATCTGTACTATATAATAAATTTTCAATTTACATAATAATAATTAGGTTTAAAAAGATTAGGTATTTCACAGTTCATAACAAACCAACAAATTATTTAAATGAAAAGATAAAATATTACTTACATTATGTAGGCAGATAATCGTGGGGCGAGGGAAAAGACCAACTACACAATTATTTCTGTGCGACGTTTCGCGACTTTATTGTCGGTTTTTCAAGCACTATAATGGAACAGTTTTTTATAAATAAATAAACTTGAAAAACAAATAATTTCTTAATGTTACCTGAAAATTCAGTGTAGGTGAGCCCATGCTACGACGACATTTCACAGTGTAAAAACGCATTAACAACATAGAACCGGAACCAGAAAAACAACAAATACACATCACCATATGACATTAATTTTAGTACTGCATGGGTTTGGTTGATGTAGGCAGTGATAAGCATCATTAAGAGTACCTATCTTGCAAAAGTCAGATAATTTTGTGATGACTGGAAAATTTAGCGATTTGAAATACATATCGCAGAGAAAAAAGGTTGTCACAGACCGTTGTGCAAATTATCTTAAGAACTATCCTACCTTTGGTTGTTATCACAGTATTTTGACAAGATATCACTATAAATCACACTTAGACCTTGAGAATCTGTCCTTAGGTTCACTGTATCTCTTAGGTTGATGTGGATCATTTCACCTATGTTCCGCTTAAACCAGTTTTTCTCCTTGTCCAGTATTTGTATTTCATCAAACTGGAAAGCATGGCCTGTTTCGAAATGGTGCACTGCAAGAGCTGTTTTTTCGCTTTTCCATTGATTGTGGTTTTTGCAGTCGTTTTTATGTTGGTTAAGTCTGTTTCCCAGGTATTGTTTGGTTTGGCCAACATAAGATTTTCCACATGAGCATGGGATGTTATATATAACGTTGGACTGTTCATCTTTTGGAACTGCATCTTTAAGCCTGGTGAATAAAGACGAGGTTGTCCTGATGTTGTAAAATCCTAATGTTGTGTTGGAGTTTTTGAAGCAATCTTCTATTCTTTGGGAAAGGCCATTGATGAAGGGGAAACGGTAGTATCTTGTCGGTCCTATCTGGAGGGGGGTTTGAACTTTGTGTTTTACTTTGTGGTTGAATCTATTTATGCATTGGTTCACAAATTTTCTAGGGTAGTTGTTCTGCTTTAGAATTTCCTTAATCTTCTGTGAGTTGTTGGAGTGAAACGATGGATGACTTAGTCTTTCCGCCCTGTGGAGCATTCCATTGATCATTCCCACTTTTTGTGCTGTTGGGTTGTTGGAGAAATAGTTCATGACTCTACCGGAACTAGTTGGTTTTTGATACCAGTTGGTCAGGAGTTTTCCATCTGGGCTTCTGATCACCTCTGTATCAAGGAACGTTATCTTGCATTCGTTTTCACGTTCCACAGTGAACTGTAACTTAGGATGGTAACTGTTAAAATGTTCTAGTATGCTATCAATGTGTTTGGTTGGTATGGCCGTGATCGAGTCGTCCACGTGGATGTAAAAAAAGGGAACATCGTAGGGTAGATTTTTCAACACTGTCATTGCCAAGTCATTCATCAAAATGTTTGCTAGTAATGGGCTAAGAGGGTTACCCATTGCAGATCCATCCAGTTGGTGGTATATTTTGCCTTTGAAAGTGAAATAACTTGATTCGAAGCAGAAACTCACGATGTCTAGCAACAATTGTTTCGGCACATCTGTGTATGCTGAGATAAAGTTCCAGTTTCTTGCAATGATGTCCATAATTAGCTTCTTAGGGATGTTTGTGAAAAGGAAGACTACATCCAACGATACTAGCTCATAGTTGGGTGGAAGTGTAACTGGCTTTGACAGCTCGACAAACTCGAAGGAATTCTTTATGTTGTAGATGAATGCCGATGTTATTGGGCTCATAATTTGGTGCAGTATAGAGGCTAAGTTATAGCAGGGGCTGTCAATACAACTGACAATAGGTCGTAGATGGAAGCCTTCTTTATGAGTTTTTCTCAAGCCATAAATTTTGGGTGCGACAGCATTGTGTGTTCTAAGTTTTTTTTCTTGCGCTACGTCAATGCATTGGTTTTCCCTGAGCATACTGATAAATTGATTAGCTTTTGTCTGGTATTTATTGGTCGGATCTCTAGTCATTATACGATAGATTGTGTCATCGCTCAACATTTCTTCCATCCGAGTTTCATATGCATTGAGCTCCATCAGGACTGTGGAGTTACCTTTATCTGATCTGGAAACTACCATGTTAGGATGGTCTTTCAGGAACTTTCTAGTGACTTTAATAGACTTTTCGATGCAATTCTTGGGAGCATCATGTGTTTCCTTGTTATAAAAATTTGTTAGAATGTTTGTTGTCTTCGCTCTTATCTGGTTCTTCTCAACATCCGGTATTGGTTGGTTCGCTATACAAAATTCCAGGTCCTTGATGATTGTTGGAACTGGAATTTCTTTTGAATTGACGGGTAAGCCAAAGTTAGAGCCAAGCGACAGGATTGTTTCCACTTCCTTTGGAAGATGTATATCAGTAAAATTAAATATGTGTTTGTCATTAGTCTTTATTTGGGTTTTTGTCAAACTGTCCGTCAATTTTTCCATTTTTTGTAGGTTGGACATTTTAATCTTTTTGAACATTTTGTTATATTTGATGTTGTTCATATTAACTGAGTTCCAAAACATCTTATCAGGTATAAGGACTCTTAATTCAGCCTTTGTGTGGTCAATGTGCGTTGTCAGTTTTTTTAGTTTCCAGAGCGTGACGTCTATTTCGATGTTAGGTACTGATTTTTTGAATTTTCTGGTAACGTTGTCCACCTTTTTTGAAAAAGGATGGTCATCTATTTGGAGAGAGTACAAACAATCGAAACTGTTGGTGATGTGGTTGGGAAAGATGCCTTTTGATCGACATTGTAGAAGAAAGATTTGTCTGTTTATTAATGCGGCCAGTTTGAGTACATCATTAGACCAGCATTTGAGTAAATTACAAGTTCTGTTTCCATAAGTGTTTTTGATGTTGTTGAAAAACCCCTGTTTTTGAGTCATTTTTGAAGTTTGTTTCCCAATTTACGGTATGTAGGCAAATAATCGTGGGGCGAGGGAAAAGACCAACTACACAATTATTTCTGTGCGACGTTTCGCGACTTTATTGTCGCTTTTTCAAGCACTATAATGGAACAGTTTTTTATAAATAAATAAACTTGAAAAACAAATAATTTCCTAATGTTACCTGAAAATTCAGTGTAGGTGAGCCCATGCTACGACGACATTTCACAGTGTAAAAACGCATTAACAACATAGAACCGGAACCAGAAAAACAACAAATACACATCACCATATGACATTAACTTTAGTACTGCATGGGTTTGGTCGATGTAGGCAGTGATAAGCATCATTAAGAGTACCTATCTTGCAAAAGTCAGATAATTTTGTGATGACTGGAAAATTTAGCGATTTGGAATACATATCGCAGAGAAAAAAGGTTGTCACAGACCGTTGTGCAAATTATCTTAAGAACTATCCTACCTTTGGTTGTTATCACAGTATTTTGACAAGATATCACTATAAATCCCACTTAGACCTTGAGAATCTGTCCTTAGGTTCACTGTATCTCTTAGGTTGATGTGGATCATTTCACCTATGTTCCGCTTAAACCAGTTTTTCTCCTTGTCCAGTATTTGTATTTCATCAAACTGGAAAGCATGGCCTGTTTCGAAATGGTGCACTGCAAGAGCTGTTTTTTCGCTTTTTCATTGATTGTGGTTTTTGCAGTCGTTTTTATGTTGGTTAAGTCTGTTTCCCAGGTATTGTTTGGTTTGGCCAACATAAGATTTTCCACATGAGCATGGGATGTTATATATAACGTTGGACTGTTTATCTTTTGGAACTGCATCTTTAAGCCTGGTGAATAAAGACGAGGTTGTCCTGATGTTGTAAAATCCTAATGTTGTGTTGGAGTTTTTGAAGCAATCTTTTATTCTTTGGGAAAGGCCATTGATGAAGGGGAAAC